>CM035439.1:2629699-2662199 GCA_020310875.1 Ceratopteris richardii | reverse complement strand
ACAACTATGACATCCCTACTCACATCATCAGTGTCGTAGAGTAGATGCAGACTTTAATAAAGAGTCTTTCTAAATAAAAACCTTTGGCAAAGTCAACAAGCTGAGTTTCTATCACTTCCGAAAGTGAAGGGCAATATGATGCATGAATACCAAGAAGGCCTTTCAAGCGTACGGACTGCCTATTTTATGAATTGAAATGCTTGATAGGAAAATGTTTCATGGAACTCAAATTACACCCATCCACAAAATACTCAAACAACAAAATTTTGCCACATAACTCCAAACAAGATTACAATCTTTGTCAAGATAACCAAAACTCTTACTCTCCATTTAGTATCATAGTTGTTTTTATTTTAACCCATGTTTCTTTCATAGAGTTAAATTAATAGTATAAAAATCCCAAGTGACACACAAAAGAAAAATTTAAGGTAATAATGGGATACAATAGATTGCAGATATCCTTGAAAAATGCTAGATTGCTCATTTCCACAAATATACTTAGTAGAAAATTGATTCTTTGGAGCACAATTAGTAGAGAGAAATGATAAATCTACCTGATACTCTAGTAATTGTTTTACACACTTTGGTTTGCATAATTCTTCTAGGTCCTTTTTAGGATCGACAATTTCCTCAACTTCAGACCTGCATAACATGAATGACTCTATAATCTGTGACATGTAACATCAAATACAGTCGAGCACAAGAAAAAGCATAGCAAGACTTCACAGCACTGTTTGACCTGATAGATCTGCAGTAAGGTTTATGATTCAGTTTACTTGTGGAAGGACTTTATGTTTTAATTTACTTTCGGACAAACTACTACAATAGTATTGGCTAATTCTGGTATTGACATCACTCCATTCTTGGGTAATTACAGAGGTTGGAATGGGCCCTAAGATATCTCCTATCTATAGACTATAGGCCATAAAACCATGTGGATTTGGTTTCTGGTATGCAATTTTGAAAAGGCAAGAAACTCATTCCTCTCAAAAACATTGAGCCATCTTTCTAACAGGGAAATATAATTCTCTGAACTAAACTCATTTGGACATAAAGTTCAGCTCAAGTCGATACAATAAGAAAGATGAAATATTTCATAGAGTATGCAGTATAAACAAGCCATATGCACACACACACACACACACATAAATCTCAGCATCACTTTCTAGGTCAAAGGTGGTCAAAACATGTCTAAATGCTCTTTGCAGTATGCACATTTCAAAGTAGACATTTCATCTTGATATGCTGTACATGACAATTGAAAGCATAGCCAAGAAAAAGCACACCCTAAACGAATGCAACAAATGTGAAAGACACAGCAAAACATCATTTGCAGCTACAAATGGTGCTTGTGAATCATGACAGCTATTATTTCCATTGACAAGAGATGCAATTGATAGGAATATCCCCATCAGATAGCTTGAATCAATTCTCACGTGAAGATGTCAAAACCCTGCTCACAGCTCTTGAAATTTGGCCTTGAAATCAGAATTATGTGTTCTGATTTGCCAATGAGCAGCACGAATATAAAAACAAAATAAGATATGCATCACTATTGCAACTTGCATCCTGCATTGTCAGAGTTCGAAAATTCTCACCTTAGGATATTTCTTCTATATATATCAAGGATCTCACAATGATAGTAGGATCTCTCAATACAAAGCACAAGAAAATCAGATAAAAGTTTATGAACCTCGTGCAAACAAATGCATCAGTTTCAAAATGTTTTTTCCAGCCGTAACTCCTATTCTGGCCTTGGAATCTGCTGAGCAATTGAGTATGATACTAGGCATGAATGAACATTGTTGGCATATGGTAGAAATGAGGTGGGCCATATATTCACAATGTGTTGGCAGTGAATGGTAGTCAACCACAAGATTATACATCCATCAACCTCAGCCATGAAGCCTAGCACAAGATGCAAGTTAAAGATAGGAAAAATTAAAATGTATGCATAGCTAACAGAACATACATGCACACACACACACACTTATGAACTGGCTGCAACTTGATGAAAATTCCATGAGAAAAATTGCATGTCCACTAACATGACAAACATAGATACCAGTATGACGACCCCAAGCAAGCCCAGTTTCACCTCAAGCAAGCCCAGTCATGGTAGCCAACCACAAGATTATACAGTTATCAAACTCAGCCATGATGATGCCTAGCACAAGATGCAAGCTAAAGAAAGGAAAATTTTAAAAAAAGTGCATAGCTGATAAGAGTATATACTTTTATCAACTTGCTGCAACTCCGATGAAGATTCCACAAGTGAGAACTTCCGAACTTCCTGTCCACTACTACAACAAACATATATACAAAGATGTATTGAGGAGAATCCCAAAAGCCACTACAAGTTCATGGTAGTGATTCAAATATTAGAACCTGATTTTCTTCATCAACTACCATGTCATTTCAACTTAATGATGGGTCAGGAGAGAGTGTTTTTTATATTTGGCAATTGCTTAATCCTTTTTAGTGGCCTCAAGACTCAAGATTGATGACTTACCTACATTGAGCTTGAGATAGAGAGAGAGAGAGAGAAGCAAAGAGATCCTAAGCTTTAGTCTTAATATTCATCTTCATCCTTAGGCCATCATCATGGTTGAAACTTCCAGCTTATTCGAGCTCATATGACACCCATAAACAACTATTTCAAAGATCGGCGATGCAAGTATAGCCTCGGTGTTACGTTCACCCAAAGGGCATCTAGATGGGCACATGTAGTTGAGTGTCTGGTCAAGTAAGAAACGATCACCTAGTGTGAATTGGGTGGCATCTCCAAAGTGAGTCTATGAATAGGATCCATAGGCTCATTTGTGAGGCATTCCTTATATAATGCACTTGGACTCTTAGCCCTTGTTAAAGCCTCGTCACTCATATTGGTAGGGGCTGGTGGTAGGGGTCAACAGGTGGCTGCTCACTTTGCTCACTTAGCTCACTTAGTTGCAAGCTCCCAAGCTCGGGGTAACTCATGAACCCGTACAGACTCTATGGCTGGAAGGTGAGTTTGGTGTTGTTAAATCCTCCACAATCCTCAGTACCAGACAAGTTAAGACACATATTCACAAAAAAATAGAAGGGCCAACATCAGACTCACCACCACGTCCTTTCCCAATCATAGTCAAGATCCTCAGTACCAGACAAGTGAAGACACATATTCATAAAAAAATACAAGGGCCAACATCAGACTCACCACCAAGTCCTTTCCCAGTCATAGAGCCAATACAAGCTAACCCCCAAGCCTGGGAGCCTACAGCCCAATAGGCAGCCACCTCCAAGGGACTCGTGCCCCATACCACAAGCCCCCAACACAGGTGATGAGGCTTTGCCAAAGGTCTAAGAGTCCAAGTGCCTCCTATGAGGAATAAATGAATTAGGCTCAAATTCGTAGGAGCCCAGTCCACACTCGACCTCTAGTTCATATTTGCCCGAACACTTTACCTATAGGCCACCATCCACATGTCCTTTAGTTTTGGTGATGTAACACTTTCCCCCTTATTTCTAAGGGCTGTCCTGAGCAATTTCCTTGAATAAAAATCAAAAGTCTAATCCTTCAACAACCTAACTTACTGCCAAGTCAGAACTGATTCAGGCAATGCCTCCAATGATCAAATACTCAAGATGAGAAGTCCCACGAGAATTCCTCAATCTCGTCAGTCTCGCTCTAGTGGAACATATCAAGTAATGTCTTTCAAGCCGAGATCTCCTCCGGAGGAATCACAAAAAATTGTCTTGTCCGAGTTTTCAAGCAAAGCAACTATCATGGAACAAGGATACCTACCCAAGCTTCCAAACAGGCAACTTCCATGGGACAAAGATACTATCCAAATTACTAATCTGTCAACTATTACGAAAATAGGATACTCATCACTTCTCTAGGTAATCTTACTTGTAAGACACACCAATTATCTTCTTTGTGATCAAGTACGAATCACCACGAAGAAGATAACATTATGCATGTGTCAGTTTGAATTGTCTCAAGATCTTGCTTTTTTTTTTTTTTTTGAGTCAGGGATGGGGAGCCCATGAGGTTTACCCGCTCAAAAGAATCTATCAGCCGCTTCATCCTCCGAAGAAGACTTATACGTGACCTTTCTGCACAAGACCGTGGTCAACTAATCCTGGAGAATCAGTGCGATGAGATACCCAATGCCCCAGACACGACACTGGAGTATGCTACCTGACATGTTCCTGAAAAAGGAACGCCATACCCCACAACAGAGCGTCGGCTCATAAGAGGAGTCTGCGAACCAGTTCAAAGTCTCCCATCTCCTCATTGATTGAGGGTGAAGCTATACCTATATCCATATTAAGTACCAAAGCTCTAACATATACCCTAGCAATAGTCACTTCCCCTAAACCGAGCAATGGAACACGAAAAACCAAAAAGGATCAGATGGGAGAATGATATCCTTTCCTCCGAAGAGGATCCGTTAAGGGCGCTATCCCTCAAAAAGAGCTTTCATATACTTAGGTATAGCTTCACCTAGGAAGGAAGCAACCAAGACGAACTTAACTACTCCCCCCCTAGAGTGCAGACTAGGTTTAACCCAATGGATCAAACGAACTCCACGAGCCTCCCCTCCAAGGAGGATATAGGTCAAGTCCAAGGGAAACACTAGGCCAAATTCCATTCGTTGAGTTACATGCTAAAAGGGAATTCAACCACCTTGCCCTAAGTGCGGCCACCGCCACACAGTCCACCATCAAATGTGAAAAGGATCCTAAGCACTCTCCTTTAGCATAGCAGGGACATCTACTCTTTCCCCTCCCTTCGATTCTCTCTTGAAATATATAGCCTCCCTATCTTGGCAAGCATTAGCATACGCTCTGCAGTTGGGCTACACAGATGACTACAAGCACTTCTATGCAGATATCCCCATGATTCCGTTAAATTATAACCTAGATAGGGGCCTAGTGCGACAAAATAATTAGATTTTTCCCATTTCACCCAAACATGGTATTTGAGAGAATCAAGCCTCGCTTCGGATACATACCTTTCCTTCCACAACTTAGTTCGGAAAACCGATTCGTTGAGTTACATCGCTAAAAGGGAATTCAGCCACCTTGCCCTAAGTGCGGCCACAACCACACAACCCACAATCAAATGCGACAAGGATCCTAAGCACTCTCCTTTAGCACAGAGGGGACATCTACTCTTTCCCCTCCCTTCAATTCTCTCTTCCATGTATAGCCGCCCTATCTTAGTAAGCATTAGCGTACGCTCTGCAATTGGGCTACGCAGATGACTACAAGCACTTCTATGCAGATATCTCCGTGATTCCGTAAAATTATGACCAAGATAGGGGCCTAGTGCAACAAAATAATTCGATTTTTCCCATTTTGCCCAAACATGGTATCTTAGCGAATCTGGCCTAGCTTCGAATACATACCTTTCCTTCCACAACTTAGTTCAAAAAATTCACATCCACTTCTAGAATCGAGATCTCGTCGGTTTTCACAGAAGGTCCACTTGGAATCGAGATCTCGCCGATTTTCGTAGAAGGTCCCCAAGCCAACTCTGGCCATCCAAATACTTCCCAAAGAGCCGTCCATGCATTCCCCCCAAGTAAGCCGCCAACGGTGGGATATGGAATTCTCTGAGCATCATGGTTGTAACACCCAACGTTGACCGCACACCCTTACCACAAATCATTCGCATCCGAATCGCTACCAATCATTCAAGAGACCCAAGCAGATTTTGTCCATGGGCCCCATCAATTCCGCACCATATGTAATCACAAGGAGCACTAAGCTTTTCAAGACTACAAGCCGCGTCTATGCAGGGAAAGAATGGTTACACAAAAGGTGTTGGCAAGCAAAAAGGTTCTTCCTTCCCTTCTCTTCCTAACTTTTGATGATAGTTTCGATAGAGAATTAAGAGTCAACCTCCACACCAAGGCATGTGTATTTCTCCCCCACTGAAAATTTTCCCCATTACGCAGCAAACCACAAGCCTCTAGCGCCTCTAGCTTGCCATCTTTGCCAAAAAACATCGTGGCCATACAGTTCTCCACCCCAAACTCCATGCCCCACAGCTTTGCCCACTCACTGATCATATTCAAGGATTTTTGGTGCTCTCTACCAATGACCGAATAATAGGCAAGAAATCACTACCGGCTATATTCAATCAATGCGCCACTCTCTAGATAAGTACAAATGGTACTCCCAAAGGAGACCAGATACAAGGAGTCGTTGGAATACTAAAAGCTCTCTTTTGGGAAGACAATACAACTCCCTTTCATGCATAACTAACGGGTCTCCCAATGGGAACCGAGTGCCAAGAGTTTCCAAATCACTAACTCCTCCCTTTCGGGCACATCATGTAATGAACATAACAAGTCCACAAGAAGGTGAGCGAAGCCCACTCCTAAAAAAGTGGAACTAATGACTAGGACCCTTGCCATAAATGGACTCATCTCATGATGCTCGTAATGGCATCTTGACCCATCGAGGGTCAAAAATTTTGTCTCATGATAGAGTCCATAATGGTGCTAGCTCTCCATTGTCGAGACTCTAAACAAGAGGCAATGCATGTGTTGTGTGCTCTGGAGTGCCCCATCATAGGCATAGCATCAATGCATCTCGATGGATATCTTAAGACATAGGTCTCCAACCTATGCATGTATCCTATGCTCAATCTATGCTTGTGAGTTGCATGGTAATACATGTATCCCTACGAACACCAAATACAGGGTATCTAAAATGTACACATACCTTGTGCCTAGCCCATGCTTGCATAGCACCACATGGGTATCGATGGACTCTTCATACAAAAGGTCCCCCATCTTTTATTGAGGAACAAATACATCTTGTAAAAATTGAGAAAATACATCTTGTATTGATGAACACATATATCCTATACTGATGAGCAAATACCAACCTACTAGGGCTAAGGTGCACCAGCCTCCAGGTAGCGATGAGGCATAACTACCGACACATCCTCATCTTAGTCCGTACCTTTCCCTATCCAAGAAGCAATCCAATAATGCTAGAATATCTTCCTACCATCTTTCTCTCATTGTGACCAACCATACAGACACCCAAGACCCATGACTATCGCGTCAAAAAACTGTCTTGGACTTATTACCTAATCCCAAAGATGGCAATCATATAGAGGTTCCCTTCAAGAGAGAGATGCACATAGTCGAGATCTCTATGGAATCAAAGAGAGCACACCTCAAAAATCCAAGGGTAACGATCACCCTCAGGTAACACACTATGTAAGGTATCTCATAAATCTACCTCGGTATGTCTACCAACGAAGTTCAAACAGACATAAAAATAACTAATGACTAGTTCTAGTACCCGTGCAATAGCTAGAATCACCCAGACTCTAGTGCACATATCTTTGTGGCCCAAAGGCATCTATCCAACAGAAAGATCACACCTCATTATAAAAAATAGATCACATGAAGCTCAAGTGTCAAAAAACATTGATGAAGTCCTATGTCCACATGTTGACTAAAACCATGGTTGCTCTCCGTGTATCCTTCATCAAGAGAGTGAATGTACCAATGGCCAAACATAATCTCTAATGATCATGCCATAAATATGGCTCACCTTATGGGTGCCCATCATCACGTGAATTATCAGATCATGCTATAGCACTAATCTGAGCATACTAATCCTCCATCTGTGAAGATGTCCTAACAAGGAGTACAATCGATATAACTATGAGCCGCATTCACATCATGCCAAAACAATGACCAAAGCGAAGTCCCATAAGTGAAAAGAATGCAAAAAGAATGAAGTAAAATCCATGAATGATATGGCAACAAGGTGGTCAGGTGCATTCGGTTCACTGTGTACAGTGCTTTTGAGTTGCAAGGACCGAACCTTACATCCCACGTAAGGCACGTAAGGTTCATTTTGGGTTCGTTAGGTCCATTTTAAGATGCCAAGACCTTACCTTTCCATTGGGGAAAGGTGTGTTCCATGACAAAATCATAATATATACTAGTATATTGTATATGCAAGCTATGATGTGAAAAAATTTTCAAATCCTGTTGCTATGGTACCTGTCGCTATGGTACCTGCTATTTGTGATCGACAACTATTGATATCATTTGTCATTGTGTGTGTCAAGCATATCTGCAAGACATGTATGATGCATGATGCATATGTATGTGTCTGACTGGAAGTTGTTGACATCATTTGTCACTGTGTGTGTGAGACCAATGACCAGTGACATGTATCATGTATGTGACATGTATGATGTGAGTGACATGTGTGACCATTGACCATATGTGTGTGACATAAATCATGTATGATGTGTGTGGGTGACGTGTGAGTGTTTGTGACATGTCACATGTGTTTATGACGTGTCTGTGTATGTGACATGTCGCATATGTGTGTGCACTGTAGTCCGTGTGTGTGTGTGACTCTTGATGTGTATGCGGCAAAACATGCTCAAGAAATGCTTTCCTCTCCGAAAAGGTATTGGCCGTTGACGACAATACACAATGGAAGATGCACGTGAACCAAAGTACCCTAAAGGATAAGTGCGCAATTTGTCAATGAACCAAAAAGCCTAAATGCACAAAATCTAACCTTACAAACGAACCGAACTGATTCGGTTCCATCATACTAAAAACTACCAAAGAACCACATCTACTCATAAGGTTCGGTTCTGTTCCATGGTATTGAAAACTACCAAAGAACTGCATTTACTCATAATGTTATGTTCTAACCGAACCAAATGGAACCTTTCAAGGGTTGGGTTCGCGAATCGCATCAATCATGTCAGGCAAACAAACAAAAATAATGTGCAAATGATGCAATGAATCCAATCATATCAAGTAGATGCATCTCTTCCAAGCAAACTGTTGAGGAAATAAATTCCTCAACCTTGAGTCCTCCATCAAATGATAGATCCCATTGGTGGTCATGGAGGAAAAGATCCTCTCTCATAAGGCAATCTTTGTATGTGATACAAAGGCATCCAATATCCTCTCATGGCAAGCACCCTCTGACCCCCTCCACAGAGTGTATAGAACAGAAACATGTGCATAGGTCCCACTCCAAATGATCTCACAACAAATACAGCCTATGATCCACCCTCTGGCAATCCTCTCATAATGTAATGCCTATGGATGTGGAGGCTGGTAGCCATACCACCTTAATACTCATCCATCAATCCCTCAATCGTATCCCTCATCACATACAGTGACTTATGAGAGAGAAACCCAACCTGCCACATAGGGTATAAAACCATACGTCTAGAAAGACCCATACTCTCTACCCAAGATCAGGTCTCATCCACATGAGACCATATAGGTCAACTTCCCTCGATCTCAAAAAAGGTACCCAAAGGATATTCCACTTGTCCATGAGATACCAATCACTCATGTGACTCTTGATCATACCATGTGGCATGAGGTAGTCGCATGTGGCATGAGGTAGGCGACTGTCTCCCTACGTCCCATGGTAGCCTATCATCATGGAAGCGGCTTGCATATATCCCTAGGTCAATCCCTCTTATGTCTGCAAAGCACTTCAAAGAAGTACTCCTTCTGGAATCCCCACTCCATCCGAGCATCTATATGATCCAACAAATCCTCGAGGATTTGGGTCTATACCCAAGACTCTCAGAATCCTATGAATATGCATCCAAGGTCTCACCCTTTCACTTCTAACCAAAGAGGAAAGTGAGTGTACTCATGCCCCTATCTCCAACACACTATGGATATGCTCAAACCCGAGCAAAGAATCCACCTCACCATGAATAACTATCATAGCTCATCGAATGATGTCCAAACCCGCCTCCTAATCTATGCATCCATGCAAAAAAATCCTGATGATATGAAGTGCAAGGAAAGAAAACCCCTTTCCGAACATAGCTCATGCATGTTGGCAGGCTATCGAAGTCCTCATACCTTCCATTGGCTATATCGGGCTGGCTGACACTAATGGCTGCAAACTAATGGGCTGTCGAAATTTCTCCATGACGAAGAGAAGAATGGAGTGGTTGAGAGTGCCAAATAGAGGCTGAGGGTGTGAGGAAAGGTCCTCCCTCTCCAAGTGCAAGCTTGGCAAGATAGTGCTATGCCAAAGAGAGGAGGGAAGGATTCCCTTGGTCTCTCACAATGGAATTTTAACAGATGCCTCCTATCTCCCTTGTTTTCAGCTCCCTTAACAATAAATAGAAAAAGAACTATATTTTTCTATTTTCTTCCACAACTCCCATCTAAATAGTGTCACTGGCCAATAAACCACTGGAAAAAAGAAATCCGGCACTGGTTTTCCAGCCACGTGCCAGATCGGCATATTGGCTGATGTGGAAGTCTCACACATGGCTGCTGATGTGGCAATAAACACCTCCTGATATTAACTGCCTACCAATATTTTTGGCATGGGAAGCAGAGTAAGCAACAGCAATTGCCTTAGTTATGGGGGCCAAACAAGGATCCAGCAGGTGATAAGGCTGCCCTTAGGTGTTGAAACCCATCCTATAGGGTGGCCATGGCTGCTCCTGAGGCAAGTCAGCCACCCTTAAGGAGTGGTCAACTGGCTTGGGGCTGGCCTGGGCCCTGGCCACCTCACAGAACCACATCTTCTGCCTTAGAGGATAGCAGCCACTTCCCTACAGAAACATAGCCACCTCCCTTCAGGACAATTACAACCGCCCTACAGGGTGGCACCTACCGGCCTGGAAAAATGCCCTCAAATCAGCCAACTCCACATGGGGCTAGCCATGCTTACCTTTACCCTCTCCTAAGACATGGCACCATGCTGAACTGTTGGAATCCTTGCCGTCTTGCTGCCTAATATGACAGCAGTCTATTTTCTCCCTTGCCCAACACGAGAGCAGTTGTCCCCTTCACAACTCCCCTTCCTCTACCTAAGCATCATCCCAGCAACCATGTAACACCCCTTTCGCCTCTTGCAGTAGGGGAAGGAGATTCCAGCCATGGCTCCAATCAAGATGATGATGGAGAACGCCAATCATCCAGCCACCCAACTACATGGAGAGAGGGGCTTACCCATGTTCTCCAACCACTAGCGTGCATGTGCTCCCCTTGCTCTCTCCTCTAGAGGATAGGAGACACTTCCGTACAGAAAGATAGCCACCGCCCTTCAGGACAATTACAACCGCCCTACAAGGTAGCACCTACCCACCTGGAAAAACACATTCAAATCTGCCAACTCCACATGGGGCTAGCCGTGCTTACCTTCACCCACTCCTGAGACATGGCGCCATGCTGAACTCTTGGAATCCTTGCCACTTCGCTGCCTAATATGACAGCAGTCTATTTTCCCCCTTGCCCAACACGAGAGCAGCTGTCTCCTTCACAACTCCCCTTCCTCTACCTAAGCATCGTCCGAGCAACCATGTGGCACCCCCTTTCGCCTCCTACAGTAGGGAAGGAGATTCCATCCATGGCTCCAATCAAGATGATGATGGAGAAAGCTAATCGTCCAGCAACCTACCTACATGGAAAACACACAAAGAGAGAGGGTTACCCATGTTCTCCAACCACTAGCTTGCATGTGCTCCCCTTGCTGTCTCCTCCTGCTTGAAGCATCCCATACCACCCCATGCAAAAGGGTGAGAAGCATGTCAAGCTGAGCCATCGCGGCTCCATGAGCTCTGATGGTTTTGTGCACGTTGTTCTTCCCTCCCATACAAGCAGAGAGCTGCTTTGAAACTAATGTTAGATCCTCCAAGATCCTCCCTGCTCAACAAATCAAGACACAAGCCATATTCACAAATAATAGAAGGTGGACTTAGACTCACCTCCAAGCCATAGAGTTAATACAGGCTCACCCCAAGCCTTAGAGCCTACAGCCAAGTGGGAACCCTCCTCCAAGGGACTGGTGTTCCATACCACCAGCCCCCACTACTACGAGTGACGAGGCTTTGCCAAAGGGCCAAGAGTCCAAGTGCCTCCTGCAAGGAATATCTCACAAATGAGCCCATGGATCCTATTATAGGCTCAAATGAGAAGGTGGCCCACTTCACACTAAGCCGCCAGTTCATATTTGGCCAAATATTTCAACAAGAGGAGCACATCCACATGTCTTTAGTTTTGGGGACGTAATAGGTGTCACCCCTTTTGTTGTTTTGTGAAATTGTTCTAGAAGTGATGGACAAACTCAGCCATGATGAAGGCAAGCACAAAAGGAAAACAAGAGATAGGAAAATTACAGAAAATGCATAGTCGATAGGGTATACACACCTATCACGCGCTCGCAACTCGAACGAAGAATCCACAAGTGAAAAAACATGTATGCTAATACGACAATCATATGTACCAAAATGAATCCAGGCAAACCCCAAAGTCACCCTGAAACAGAAGTGAAGCTATAAGCTCATGGTAGTCAATCACAAGACTATATAGCATATCAGCTCCACTATGCATAGTATCGACTCAATACTATGACATCCCCACTAATGCCATCAACGCCCAATAGAGGGTATAGAACTAATGAATAAATGCTCACACACGCATCCCACAACGCACACACACCAAGAGCATGAACTCACAAGAAGCTCTCCAAATTGAGTTTCTATCACTTCCGGAAGTGATGGGTAAACTCAGCCATGGTAAAGCCTACCACAAAAAGCAAACAAAAGATGGTAGTCAACCACAAGACTAGATAGCATATCAGCTCCACTATGCATGGTAATATTATGACATCCCCATTAACGTCATCAATGCCCAATAGTGGGTATAGAACTACTAATGAATGCATGCTCACACACATATCCCACAACGCACACACACCAGGAGCATGAACTCACAAGAAGCTCTGTGAACCAAGCTTCTATCACTTTCGAAAGTGATGAGCAAACTCAACCATGATGAAGCACTTGCACAAAAGGCAAACAAAAGATAGGAAGAATTACAAGAAATGCATAGTTGATAGGGTATACACACCTATGAACCGGTCGAAACTAGGACGAGGAATCCACAAGTGAAAACTACATGTCCACTAATAGGATAATCATATATACCAGAATGAATCCAGGCAAACCCCAAATTCACCCTCAAATGGAAGTGCAACTATAAGCTCATGGTAGTCAACCACAAGGCTATATGGCATATCAGCTACAACCATGCATAGTATGGACTCAATACTATGACATCCCCACTAACGTCGTCAATGCCCAATAGCGGGTATAGAACTACTAATGAATACATGCTCTTTCTATCACTTCCAAAAGTGATGGGCAAACTCAGCCATGATGAAGTCTAGCACAAAAAGCAAACAAAAGATAGAAAGAATTATAGAAAATACACACCTATCATCTATACGAGAATGAATCCGGGCAAACCCCAAATTCACCCTCAAATGGAAGTGCAACTATAAGCTCATGGTAGTCAGCCACAAGGCTATATAGCATATCAGCTACAACCATGCATAGTTTGGACTCAATACTATGACATCCCCACTAACATTATCAATGCCCAATAGTGGGTATAGAACTACTAATGAATACATGCTCTTTCTATCACTTCCGGAAGTGATGGGCAAACTCAACCATGATGAAGTCTAGCACAAAAAGCAAACAAAAGATAGAAAGAATTACAGAAAATACACACCTATCAATGAGTCGCAACTCGAACGAAGAATCCACAAGTGAAAATTGCATGTCCGCTAATATGACAATCATATATACCAGAATGAATCCAAGCAAACCCCAAATTTACCCTCCAATGGAAGAGCAATTATAAGCTCATGGTAGTCAACCACAAGACTATACAGCATATCAGCTCCACTATGCATAGTATCGACTCAATACTATGACATCCCCAGTAGCGTCATTAGTGCCCAATAGTGGGTATAGAACTACTAATGAATACATGCTCACACACTCACCCCACAAGGCACACACACCGGGAGCATGAAGTCACAAGAAGCTCTATGTACTAAGTTTCCATCACTTTCGGAAGTGATGGGCAAACTCAGCAATTATGAAGCCTAGTACAAAAAGCAAACAAAAGATGGGAAGAATTACACAAAATGCATAGTTGATAGGGTATACACGTCTATCAGCGGGTGCAAACTCGGACGAAGAATCCAAAAGTGAAAGTTGCATGTCCACTAATACGACAATCATATATACCATAATGAACCTAGGCAAACCCAAGATTCACCCTCAAATGGAAGTGCAACCATAAGCTCATGGTAGTCAACCTTAAGACTATATAGAATATCAACTCCACTATGCATAGTATCGACTCAATACTATGACATCCCCACTAACACCATCAGTGCCCACTAGTGGGTATAGAACTACTAATGAATACATGCTCACACACAACCCCATAATGCACACACACCAAGAGCATGAACTCACAAGAAGCTCTGCAAAATGAGTTTTTATCACTTCCAGAAGTGATGAAGCCAAGCACAAAAAGCAAACAAAAGATAAGAAGAATTATAGAAAATGCATAGTTGATAGGGTATACACACCTATCAATGGGTCGCAACTCAAACGAAGAATCCACAAGTGAAAACTCCATGTCCGCTAATATGAAAATCATATATACCAAAATGAATCAAGGAAAACCCCAAATTCACCCTCAAATGGAAGTGCAACTATAAGGTCATGGTAGTCAACCACAAGACTACATAGCACATCAGCTCCACTATGCATATGTTTACTCTCCAATTGTTTTCGAAGGTCATCAGCATGAGCCTCATTCATATGTTTACTCTCCAATTGTTTTTGAAGGTAAGAAACACGAGCCTCATTTCCTTCCCAGTATAGTGTGGTAAAAGTATCCCAACTCATATGTTTACTCTCCTTCATTCATATGTTTACTCTCTGTTTTCGAAGGTAAGCAACATGAGCCCCATTTCTTTCCTAGTATAGTGTGGTAAGAATATCCCATGCATCTTATGTTGTTTTCCATGCGCAAATTGTGAAGAATAATGGCACGTTTGACACACAAAACTATTAATGCATGTGTCTGTGGATCTCTTCCATCGAAATGAAGCTTCTCTACGATAGGTGCAATAGGAACCGAAGCAAGATAAAGAAATTGAAGATCATCATCTTCAACACCACTTACATCACTTGCTATCACCTTATTTGCAAATATAGAAAGACGTATTTCAACACTGCACAATATTCCATAAGTACATGACCCATCATGTATGTATATTCACAATGGGTGGTTATAACCATCCATAACCTATCCTCAAAGGCCAACATGCGAAATACATCATTGCTTTCGGCCATGTCTAATGACTATATACTCTGATGCAAAAAGTTGACTTTATCTCAAAAAAGTTTAGAAAAATACCTGATCAAACTCTGCTAGACATGTAGCCGACTTCAAGGCGCATGTACTAACAAACCGAAAATTGTATATACATGTTGCAAAAGCTCCATAGCCTTCACAACAATCAACTAAGAAACTAACTAGCAAGACCACTCTAGGGAAGAGAGATGCACTTTCCACCCAACCAACCCCTCCAATATATAGCTCCAAGGCCAAGGGGGTAAGTCCTTCTTAAGGGGACGTGCACCTTCCATCACATGGGTCCCTAAGGTGTTCACATGGTTTCCAAGCTTAGGAAATCACATGAAATCACATGGCTTCTAAAAGAAGACTCTCCAAGTTCTCACGTACAAACCAAGTGGCTAGGAGAAGCTTCCAATCAAGCCTAAGGTACTCAACCTTAGAGAATTAACCCTAAAGTTCAAGGCCCATCTAAAAGGGGTAAATAAACTATGAATCCCAAGGGTTTCACACCGAGAAACCCAAGGGTTCTTTAGATCCATATAATTACAACATTCTCCCTCCCTTAAAAGCATTTCCTTCCTCGAAAACGAGTGGAGATTTATGCCTTGGGATATTCTCCCGTGCCCCATGAATCATGATCAATCTCAACGATCATAGCCTTCATCTCTCTATTTCACCTCTTTATTCCAAAGTCACCAGGGGACGGGGACGGGTCCCGGGAACGGTGGTGTCCCCGGGACGGGGACGGAGCCTAGGGTGTCCCGGGGACGCGTCCCCGGGACGGCACTAAAAAAATGCTGATTTTGTCAAGATAATCAAATGAAAGTCATGTACAATGAGTTCTTCAACATATGAAATGACTAATAAGAAGAAAACCATAGAAAAAAGGTGTTTTTTAAGTATAAACAATGAACATATAGGAAACACATTGAGTCGTGGAGAGTTGAACATTAAGAGTTATTGCAAGAGTAGAAACTTACAAGTGATTAGTCATATATATTTCATCATGTCGAAAAAAAGGATTTTACATCATCATCATATCAAAAACATTTTGCACCATGACAACAAAAAGATCTTACATCATACAAAAGAGTACATATGACGGGAACGTAAATGACAGAAGAGTAAACTGAGTGCAAGACAAAGTGTTGCAAGAAATAAATGAAGTACATATTAAGTATGAAAGTGAGATTGTCACTTAACATATGTTTATTGACATTTCTCCCAAGGAGTTTATGCATAGACTTGATCGAATACCAACCCCTATTCCACTCTTTCAAAGATCTCTTTTCCCTTATACAGTGTGACCATGACACATGTACATAACATCTGTGTTCTATTAAATAGCTGATCCCAATAGACCCTTGCCCATGAGATAGTTGCTCAACCTGAATTTCCATCTTTGATATTTTCCCTTCTCCAAGTTTTCAGTTCAAGAATCACAAATAACCATGGTTGTGAGATTTAGCCTTCATGAGCTTACCTACAAGTATTGAAAAACTAAATAATAGATCATCTCTACCTTATAAGAGCGTTTAGTTCAATTATATGCAAACAGCTTTTGCCGTTGGCTTCAAATGTCACCTCCGTTGACTAGTGCAACTTGTACGTAGCTTCATTTAAGATTTGTGTCGGTACACAAACTTCAAATCATTCATTTGGTTGGCTTTGATTCAATCTTTTGATTTCTTTTGATTGCAACCTCTTGAGGTGAAATCTGAGTGTTTCACATCACTCTCAGAGCTTGTGCATAGATTGAACCTAAGACTTTATTCAAATAAAATAGATTTAACCTAAGACTTGTACAAAGATTGATGAAGATAATAAATTTACTATTATTCAAGAATGCATATGTTAATATTGTGAATGCTCTACTGAAGCCAACTATTCACCTAGATCATACAATGCTCTATGGATATCACAATTTACATGAACAAGCCAGAAAAGGGGGGTCAATGATACAATTTTTTTGCCATCCCCGTTCCTGAGATGGTTTGGGTAGATTTTCTTGTTTGCGATTCGCCTCCAATAAATCTTAATAGAGGGGAATTTCATTTTAATATCCTTGTCCAACTAATAAAATGGTATAGGTGGATTATCGGGTTTTAAGAGGATATAACATTCTCTTTATCTTGAGAGAGAATTCGAATAACTTACATAAAGTGGGTTCAATATTCTTTCAAAACTTTACGTAGTTTTGAGAATCCACTTTAAGAGACTAGAATCCATAAAGATTGATCTAACTATTGAAGACTCTAATTGATTGAAATCTATTTTACCTGTTCTTCCAAAAAGATTAAGATCTTTATAACTACGTCCATAGATGGGAACTCATAGTGTAAAAGATCGTGCTATCTTTGAGGTCACAAGTAGGAGTACATTATTCCAACCGTTTCTTGAATACTTATCCTTTATAGACTTTTAGTTGGCTCTCAAACCTCAAAGGTCTTCTTGATCCTTCTAGAATTCTCTCTTTTATATTCTAGATCTCTTTTGAGATATATTATGTTGACACTAGATCTTTCTAATTCTTCTCGCTGACTTGAATTATCAAGTATCCGAAAGATGATCTTTCTTAGTTTTCTTTCAAGCTTGGTCTAAGATCATTTTTATGTTCCTTGAATTTCAAGTCATACTTTGGGATGAAGCTTTTAGAGCTTCATCCTTTGGAGTTTACCTTCAAACTCAAAGAAGTTGATCCTCTCTTTATTTTAACTCTCTATGAGAGATGGATCCTTTTGTATCTTGTTGGAAGAATTCTTCTTCCCTTTGAGAGGATAATTGAAGAAGATGCCTATTCCTAGACATTATCTTCCTGATGTATTCCATTGGATCATAAGTTCCTTTTTCTTCTGTCCATCAAGAAAAAGTACTTAATGGGAATCAGTACCCACCGTCCCATATCAATGGGTTCTTCATCCCAATCCACATAATTATGTCTCTATACCTTCTCACCTTCTCTGTCCTTTTTAATGCCCTTCATCTGCTATCAATTATGGTACCAAATTATGAGAGCAAGGACTAAGGTGTTAGATACACCACTACTAATTTTATTTAAATATTTGGTTAACCATTTAATGTGGTGTGACTAATTTTATCAAACTTAAAGTTTGACTTGATCTTTGCCCTACTTGGATCTTTTAGCTTTTCTTCTCTTCTTTAGCCAGAATAAGAGATAAGACTAGGTCTTTCTCCATTAGATCCCTTTCCTAAATCTTGTCTTCAATGTTTTACCCATGGGTTTTATTTGGGGATCTGACTTGTATGCTTCATATAAGAAACCATTTTCCTTAGGTCTCGTCTATTGGAATCCACAACTTAATGTTGTGTTATCCCATGAATCATCAAGATACCTTTAGGATTATGCTTTACCTCATCCAACTTCTTTTCCTAATCCACTTAGGATTTGTCATAGTAAAATAAAACGCGTTTTTTTTGCAAAATAAAAAACGTTTAGGACGTTCGGACGTTCCGAATGTCTAGTTGATAGGGTATACACACCTAACAACTGGTCGCAACTCGGACGAAGAATCCACAAGTGAAAACTGCATGCCGAACAGGACTCCTCCTCATATGGATGCCACTTCCTCCATAAACTCGAAGTAGTACCTGTGTGCATAAAGAGAATACGTACCTGAATTCTTAACATAAGATCCAAATCTTATGTTAACCACCATCCAATGTCTTTGAAATAAACCAAAATCTTCATGTAGAAGACAATCTTCAAATACATCATGTGAATGGCCGATCCTCACCACCAAGCTGCTAATGTCCAAGTCATCTCCATGAGCAAGAGTGTGAGCACACTCTTCTCCTCCAAGAAGAACTCCATAGCCTCTCCTCAACATGCTTCAAGTTAGCACCATGGCTGCCCCATGTGCTAGAAGAAACACCACCTCTTCTTGATCCCAATAAAGCACTCCCAAAAGCATCACATAGCGATCGCTATCTATGATCGTAAAAAAACATATTCGAAATCGTTGTCCGTCGTCGTCCGTTGTCTCCTGAAAATCATAAAACAAGTTATTCGCGAACGCGCTTCACGGGATTTGAACCCACGTCGGCAAGTTGAGAGGCTTTTCGCCTAGCCAATAGCGCTGGGCACTTTTGTTGTAGAAGGATCTATAAAAGCTGCATATTGTTCTATCACTTCTGGACACTTTTGACCAATAAGAACATTGTTTTCCAACAATCCCCCTGCAATGTCATATTCGTACAAACTGATCTGAATATGCAAACTTTATAATCTGCAAACTACCACAAGCTTCAAGATTGTACTCCCGCACTTCTAACCTTCAAATCTTTTCTTAAAAAGTCTTCTTCGAAACTGAATTTGACTTTTTTTCAAAAAATCTGAACTTGCTGAATATGAACCATAATACATGAGAAAATATGCAAACTAGATATCCAATAGTGTTCTCATAAAGCAATCATTTGCTTGACAACAAATGTAGCAAGTACTGACTCTGAACCTGCTATCTCCTGTCTTCATAAACCTGAAAACACACACTAGGATGCACATATTTGCATTTACCTTTTGAAAGCTTTCTCAACATACTTCTGTTGTGTCATGTAAATACACTAAACAAAATCAAGAACTGAATCCTGGAACCTGTGACTGACAACTCACAACTTAGTGTATTATGAGCACTGTTGGTTCATTTCTGACTGCACTAAACTGAACTCAACTCAACTCAACTTATGAGTCTCATCAAAATATCTATGATGTCATCATGTATAAGTGGACAAACTTCTCACTTTACAACTCCAAAAGCTGCAAGTTGATAATTCAAATCTTCATATTCTACCCGAGTGAAATTTGATAGTACCTGCTTGATTTTCTTTTGGCTAACTCCACTTCTCAATCAAGTAATAGGATCTGATGGAACACCTTTTTGAATACAAGCATATATCCAAAGATCAAGACAATCATAGAAAGTAGATTCTTCAATTGACTAGTACATCAAAAAATCTGAATTTTCTGAAGTTTTTTGAAAATACTAAATATGAGGTAACCTTTTCCAAACACAAAACCTCAACCCAAGTCAAAACTCTTTTACCTCAAGAGTTAGATAAAGAAGAAATATACTTCTCTGCAACTTGTCATATACCAAGTAGCTCTGTATTGACACTTCAAGAATTCTTTGAGGGAACATATAAGCTGCCTGCTTAAAATTTTTAACTTATATATAACTCATTTATATGAGTTAAAACATACAAGTTCTGCTTTTCTTTTTCTCAATGTAATTCTTTGTCAAATCTACTACATTATGACCAAGCATCATGCAAAACAAGAACTGCTTCTTCTTTAAACTTTCTTCACACAAGATGTTCTCATAGACTTGTCTTCGGATGTAGAGGATAAAATAGGAAAAGTATATGGAAAATATAAGAGAAAAGGAAGTCTTACTTTTCCTTTGAAAATGTTGGACTGTCTTCTTCTACATCTTTCTTCCATCTAATGATGATGTCAACATCTTCAAACTTCTCTTCCATACCTTTTGTTTTCTTAATCTTGAAGTAGCAAGCACTTTTGACTTCTTCAAATGAAATCTTTCTCTTCCTCTAGTGCTAAAAGTAAGAGACAAAACAAACATGGTATACAAATGGAAGTGAACATAGAAACATGTTTTACCATCTCCTCATATCTCTGAAAAACTCTGCTTCAAATGTCTGATATGACTAAATTCACCAACTTTTGCCTGAATGATGAATTATCTTTCTAGAGTTACCTCTATAGATCAAATTTTGTACCTGGATATCCAACCAACTTACAACAGGAATTTGGTTGAACACACAACTCATCCCATCTCCAAATTTGTCTTCTTAGATGAACTTTCTTGCCATGAAAGAGATCTCTCAAAACTCTCTAGAAAAACCTCTAGATACCTGTTTTGATGTAGCCTTTAACTTTCAAATAATGAAAGTGTATAAAAGCACTCCTTGAATCCTTCAAATCTCTTCATAATTGCTCTTCTAAGACATGACCTAAAAATGATAATCTGATAGTAGAAACTGATACCTGTGATTTGATGTTGATCTGATTCCTTCATCTTCTCGAAACCATTGTTTTTCCTTGAATTTGAAGTAGCCTTCTCTTCATCAAGTCTTGGTCTTCAAGTAATACTTCTGTAAAGTATTTGCATACTCTTCCAAAAATATTGAGCTGCTACCAAATCATCAACTTCATACTCCACACTGATGAATTGTCTAATTCTCAAATCTCTACTCATCTAGATTAAGTGTGTATGTAAAATGTCAAATGTTAGGAGATGCTCTTAAATCATATGTTGTAAACCTGGAAGTCTGGAAACCTGGGAATCTGAATGAGCCTGAATGATATGATGCCAAAGCCCTAAAGCTCTGATACCAAAACCTTAGAGTTCTGATACCAAATGTTGGAAATGAGGTAGGCCCATAGCTCATATCACATGTCCATGGTTCCATAGGTCCAACATATACAACATAGAATTTAGCAATCTTTCAATATTGACAAAACATTAGCATACCACATTTAATCATACAAATGATGAGACAAAGATAGATAAAGATTGGACGCCATGTGTAAAGTGTTACGTAAGCCATTGCTTACTCACACTATCATATATACCAATGTCAATGTACAATGTGGGAGCAAAACTCTCAACCACTCTATCTGAACAAAAATAGATGGATGAGTGAATGTACAAATGTAACAAACATATTCACATGTGTGAACATGGAATCTGAATATATATGAGATGTGTGACCCGATAGGTTGTAGAAGAATGTATATGAGTGACCGAAAGAGGAAGGATCAGTCTAAAACTGATAATCAACAAACCCTCATCTAACCTTAGGCTATGGAAGACCCTAAGTCAGATATGTGTGTGAAAAGATCACATACTTAAAAAGTAGCAAAGAATGCTAACAAGTTTGCTGCCAGAAATCCTCAAACTCATGTGAACACACCTTCTCAAACACCTCATCCAAATATGCATAAAGCATAACCGTATTGATTCTCTTGTACCTATGCCGAATAGGACTCCTCCTGATATGGATGCCACTGCCTCCATAAACTCCAAGTAGTACTTGTGTGCATAAAGAGAATATGTACCTGAATTCTTAACATAAGATCTAAATCTTATGTTAACCACCATCCAATATCTTTGAAGTAAACCAAAATCTTCATGTAGAAGACAATCTTCAAATACATCATGTGAATGGCCGATCCTCACCACCAAGCTGCTAATGACCAAGTCATCTCCATGAGCAAGAGTGTGAGCACACTCTTCTCCTCCAAGAAGAACTCCATAGCCGCTACTCAACATGATTCAAGTTAGCACCATGGATGCCCCATGTGCTAGAAGAAACACCAACTCTATTGAGGTCCAAGCACCAAGGCTTGTGTTGAAAACTAGGTGAAGGATGCACGATAATGAGACAAGCTCTTGTGTTTATATAGCATGTTCTTGATCCCAATAAAGCACTCCCAAAAGCATCACATAGCGATCGCTATCTATGATCGTAAAAAAACATATTCGAAAACGTTGTCCGTCATCGTCCGTTGTCTCCTGAAAATCATAAAACAATTTATTCGCAAACGCACTTCACGGGATTTGAACCCGCATTGGCAGGTTGAGAGGCTTTTCGCCTAGCCAATAGCGTTGGGCGCTTTTGTTGTAGAAGGATCTATAAAAGCTGCATATTGTTCTATCACTTCTGGACACTTTTGACCAATAGGAACATTGTTTTCCAACAGAAAACTGCTTGAGGGACCAAAGTATATTGAAAATTGTGCTCTTTCAATAGAATTTGAAAGAGTTTATTTTCAATCTTTTATTGTTTCCCTTCGTTAAAAGAACTATTCAGAGCTTTTTTCTTTTTCTTTTCCAAGCTTACAGAATAAATGTCCCAAGATTCAAGTTTGAATTACCTCTAAATTTGATGTCCCATACCACTGAATCAACTTCAGTGGTAGTGTAAGCCTACATGTCCCATACCATCTGATTTACACTTCCACTTTAGTGAAGGTAACTTTAGCTTGAATTTTGGGATTAAAAATTCTTTTAGTCTAATCAAGTAAGATCTATTACTTCTTAGACTTGTAAGTGTTATTTCAATTGCAGAGCATATGTGATGCCTATGTTACAATGGACTTTCAACTAATCAAGTCTCAGTTGTAATTGCAACTTGACAAGTTTTAATGTCAAAGATTGACTTTTCAATTATTCCTTGATTCAAGTATACTCTAAAAGGTCCTTGTTATGTCAATTGTTAATAGAGCTAGTTTATATCTCAACTAGATATTATCTTTTGACATAATGAGTAATCTGAAAAGAGAATAATTGATTTGCCAATGAGATCTTTAATCTGAAGTAGATGGTAATATCATTTACCATTCTAAATAGTCCTTTACTTCTAGGACATTGGAAAATGGTACTTAGAGTTTGTTACAACCCTTAAGTTTTACCTTCTCTTCAAGCCTTGTATTTGCTTGGAAGAATAATATAAAGCTCCGAATAGTTCTTTAGTTTCTTTACAACAAAGTACTTTCTTCAACAAGAGCACTGATACTTCCATCTTCCAAAACTATATGGATTATATTTTCTCTTCCTCAAAACCTAAAAAGATGGCGCTATAAGTTGTCACCAATGTATCAGGGTTTTACGAGAGAAAATTTTGTACTACTACCTTAAGTTTATGGCCTTGTTGATCAGGCATGCCATTGGATTTTATGGAATTTAAAATTCCATAAGAGGGATTTTAAGCTTAAGGTATTTTAGTGTTATTTGGCTTTTTATTATCAAGCCAAAAATAAAGGAATTAAATGGTTTATAGTGGCCAATTGGCCTCATCACCATTTATTCCTAGAACTTAATAAATTCATGTTCTACTTAAGCTTACTTCAAAACTTTAATCTCCCTCTCAACTCAAAAACCCATGTAATATGTTCCATATGCATACTAGTGTATGCCAAACAGTTACACCTTTATTGGAAAAGGTGTTGCATGCATAAGGTTCAGAAATTGAACGTCTCCTTAAAGCATGCGAAAAGTCCCAAGTTGGAACTTTTCTCGTCCAAAGGATGGTGCAAAATTTCCATGCAACTTTGTGTATGCAAGTTGCAACAATGCATTAGATGAATTCTTCCTAACCATGACCGTTTCTATGCACATCCAATCTTTCTTTTCAAAGCAATGAACTTGATGCATAGTACAACTTATTTCCATGACTAATTGTCTATGTGACCAAAGAAACTCGATCACCTGAACCTATGCATCCACGTCTGAGTTCATTCCTATTACAACATGTAGTGCATGGTTCATCGTTTGAAAGGAAAAGAAAAGAGGGTAAAAACTTATCTGGAAATTAAACTTTGTTCATCCCTTGGCTTTGCTTGTAGTGCAACATGTAGTGCATGGTTCATGTTTGAAAGGAAACGAAAAGAGGGTAAAAATCTATCTGGAAATTAAGCTTTGTCCATCCCTTGGCTTTGCTTGGGTGTTCTCATGGTGATGAAGTAGGCTTGGGCCATCTCATCTCGTCCCTTGTTGAGTCCTTCTTAGGCACTTCTTACTCATTTTGTGCCCAATATGTACGTCTAAATTTATGCATTTATGCAAGCATTATAAAAAGTTTAATCTCTATACATAGTTTTTGGATGTCAAATGCATGCATCCTTTATTCTTGGAAAAGGAACTTTTCCATGCTCTTATGAATGTATGTACTAGCATTAAGTTTTCCTTTGCACATGAGGAACAATGTACATATTACATGTCTATCTTTATGCTTGCCTCGTAGTACATTGCTTACTAAATAAAGGGGTTTTTTTTTCTTTTCCTTTTGCATTAAAATTTTCCTAGACAAGCTTGAGATGTGCAAAAAAGAAAGATTTAGATTTGAATCTTAGGCATTCAAAGCACCCCTCAATAAAAGGGAATGCACATACACTCTTCTTTTTGCTTGCAGCAATGTATATAAGTGCTTAACATGCTAATTCTTTCAAACCATGCTTGTTTGCCTATTAAAATAACTTGTCTTCATATGTGCACTTCAATAATTGAAGTATTATTTTTTACTTCAACTATGAATATATGCAAAAATACTTAAGGCAAACAAATATTGAAACAAAACAAGAAAATACTTGGCTTTACTTGACGCTTCATCCTTCTTTTGTCCCTTCTAAAGAGCTAACCTTCTTCAAATGAAGCAAGACATATCTTCGTTCTTCATTCTTGATGTTCCTTATTCTTTGGTGTAGAGGACAGATAAACTCCTCCAAGCATTGGTATCCTTAAGGTAGAAGTGTGTCAAACTGCAAAGATTGAGCAAATTCGTGGATAGTTCTCCCACTATGGCTCGGCCTATTCATCAGGCCCGAAACTCATGGCAGCCCACTTATTTTATTGGAGGCAATGAATAAAGCCGATGCCATCACTTCATTTATTGCATTTGAGAGCGCTATAATCCCACATGCAATAGAAATAGCACGTTGAAACTCCACAAATCAGGCACTGTTGCGTCCCATGTCTTCGTGTTCGAGAGAAGAGTTAGACTCACGGCTGAATCGGTGAGATGGGCCGCTGATTTCCCACTCGAGTGGGTACATGATCAATCAAATAATGACTCTCAGACCGCCCGAGGGTTGGCATGATTCTCGTTTGGCCACCCATGGATTGGTTAGTAGGAAGCCTTATTTGCACGAGGTCATATGCTTCTATTTTGCAAGCAAGAGAGTCCCTCGAGGACTTCGGAAATCCACCGCGAGGAACGCTTCCTCAAGATCAAGGAGATGAATCGAAAAAAACAACTTCATGCTCACGCAAATTCGAAACACTTCAACTAGATATGAAGCTCAAAAATCCTAGCTTTGATACCACTGTTGTGGAAGCTCCATAGCCTTCACAACAATCAACTAAGAAACTAACTAGCGAAACCATTCTAGGGAAGAGAGATGCACTTTCCACCCGACCAACCCCTCCAATATATAGCTCCAAGTCCAAAGGGGTAAGTCCCTCTCAAGGGGACATGTGTACCTTCCATCACATGGGTCCCTAAGGTGTTCACATGGTTTCCAAGCTTAGGAAATCACATGAAATCACATGGCTTCTAAAAGAAGACTCTCCAACCTCTCACATACAAACCAAGTAGCTAGGTAAAGCTTCCAATCAAGCCTAAGGTACTCAACCTTAGAGAATTAGCCCTAAGGTTCAAGGCCTCTAAAAGGAGTAAATAAACCACAAATCCCAAGGGTTTCACACCTAGAAACCCAACGGTTCTACCCCTTAGACCCATGTAATTATACAACAAGACATTTGGCACAAAAGGTCAAAATTGTCTACATAATCATTGAAATAATGTGTTCAGAGGCTAAAATGAGCTTAAGTCAACATTTCCAAAGCACAAAGCTGATAATCCCGAGTATGCTCACGAATTTTCATGCAATTCTGAGACTGTGACCGAAAGGGAATCGAATATGCACTAAAGAAATCATAAACTTGCTCTGATACCAATTGTTTAAGTTCTTTTATCAGAAAAGAAAATTTGAAGATGAAGAAGATGCAATGGATCTCCAATCTATGATATATTTTATAGAAAGTCATCCACAATTCTTTTTCAAGTTATCCTATGTGAAAGGTATAGTGATAGCTTGTTGAGGAGATGGTGGAAAAGTTCTCTTTATAGATCTTACCAAAAGCTAAAAGCTTTCACAAGTAAAGACTTCTTTGAGAATTTTGAAGTACAAAGTGAAGACATAAATCAAAAGCTAATAGACTTTGAACATCATTAGAACTTCAAAAGAATCTACGTCAAGTTGGATTCAACAATTTCATACTTTGGCTATATCTTTGGACTTTGGATTGCGGAAGAAGACTCATACTTCAACATACTTTGAAGTTATCTTCTTATGGAGAGAATCATTCCACACAAGAAGTTGTCAGAAAGAGAAGCCAAAAGAAAACCCTAAATTTTAGAATTAAGGAGAAAAAATATTGAAAATTTAGGTTTTAAGACTCATTAAAATTCTAATTTGTATATAATTAAGACTTAACTCATCATTAACTATATATATTCATGAACAATATCATTACATTAGGTTACGGACAAAAGTCAAAATCTTATCAAACCATTTCTCAAAAATAGCAAAAACGATCGAAAATTGAACTTGAGATATCCACATATTCCTCAAGTACTCAAAGAGAAATTTCCAATCATATATAAGACTTATTTATAGTAGCACTCTAAGCCCCTCAAATATCAAACCCTAGTTCTAATATTTAAGATGACAAATTAGAACTTGGGGAAGAAAATGTTCGAAATTTAGGTTTTAAGACTCGTTAAAATTCTGATTTGTGTAATTTAGGGCTTTACTCATCATTCATTGTACTTATTCATGAACAATATCATTAAATTAGGCTATGGACAAAACGACAAAATCTGATCAAATCATTTCTCAACAATAGTAAAAATGATCAAAATTTGTACTTAAGGTATTTGCATATTCTTGAAGTACAAAAAGAGAGCCTTTCCAATCATATATAACACTTATATATTGAAGCACTATAAGGCCCTCAAATATCAAAGCCTAGTTCTAATATGAAACGAAGATGCTTTTCATATTACATGTCATAATCCTATTAAAAGTTTTTTAAAAACGCTTCTTTCTCTTTAAGCTCATGGAAGGCTAAATTCTATATAAGGGTGGTCATACTTCACTCTTTTCATCAACTCACCATCACTCTTGGTGATGAAGCTTCGAGGAGTAGGTGCTACAACACATGACAGAGGTCACGAAGGAGTGTATGCTTATACAATTGGAGCTGTCTCACTTTTCGAGAGAGTGTTGTGCCTTGGAGATCTTATCTAAACCTCTTCATGCCTTGCCCCTAACCCTCACTTTTTTCTCTTTGGTATTGATGAGTTATGAGTATTTCTAAATTCTATGTTATCATGTATTTGTGATTTGAAACATATCATCATCTTGTACACATATTTCATGATTGGAAACATGACTTCTTATCTTAATCTGTGGATTCTCTTGAATCTACGTGTGTACGTTCTCTTATATGTGCTGCTATTTCTCTATCTTGAACTATCATTTGCTAACAAATATGTTTACATAAATGTATATGTATAGGTATATGGCCACACAAGAGGCATCCATGGCCATCCATGAGGGTGGTTGTCTGCCTACTTAGGGGACTGGGTCTCTGAGGCTGAACCTGTCATAAACACCTCAGTCAACAAAGAGTTATTTTCAACATGTTTCTTCCTAACCAGCAAGATTTCTCTTCATAGGCCATTCACTTTTCTTGAGCAACAAGCCAAACCTTCAAGGCAGTCTAGCCTACAGTTGCCACATAGACTTATTTTCAAAATCCTTCTTCCTGACCAGCAAGATTTCTTTTCATGGGCCATTCACTTTGCTTGAGCAACAAACCAGAACTTCAAGGCAGTCTAGCCTGCAGTTGCCACATGGGCAACCACATGGAAGTGAAATCTGGAATCCAAGTCAGCAAAATTTAAGGACGCATAAATTTATGCTCTTCCCTCACAAAAACTTCAAAGTTCACATCGCTAGAAATTTACTAAAGGGTTTTCTGCTTAAAATAAGCAAGTTCTAGAAAACTTACTATTTGTATATACTATAGAGTTGGCTGGAAAATGATGGAGATGGGAAGCCATCATTGGAAAATTATGTGAGAAATGAAGAGTGTCGTCTCCACTCTTTTTGTCAAGTATTGCATAAACAAAGAGAGGGCCTCATCTCACATATCCCAACCTCCATTATTGCACTCCAAGCCTCTCAATTTTCTCATCATAGAGAGATCACATGCACATAAGTTCTCCACCATCGGTGTTAACCAATCCAGTCCAGCCAATGGAAGGTATGATGACTTCCTTACCCTACGCACATGCACAAGCTATATCAAGAGAAAACATTTTCCCATCTACGAGCACAAAGGCGTCCTTTGCATACAAGCCCTTGCTTGCCTAGGCTGTTGCCACCCCATTCCTTCCCATAACCCTAAGTGTAATAGAGGAACTGGAGGAGGGCCTAATCAATACCTGGTCAACGTAGTTGAAGGAGTTATACCACATGTGTCAGTGGCTCATGTTGGAGAGGATGATCTAGGTCTTGGAGTAAGAGTTTCTGGAGGTCTTTTGAGACCATTTTTATGCATGATGATGTAGTCCAGACATAAGGGAAACTTCACGGTGCCGAGTTTAAGAAGTACTCTCTTGATGCGTATTGAATGAACACGTTGTGTATACGATCGTAGATTTCAATGCATGTGTTGCTGAGAAGGTTAATTTGCACTTGAAAATAACTTAATACAGGGAGGAAACTGGGGGCCCAATAAACTCTTCACGAAAATGAGCGACCAATAAAGTACGAAGGTTGGTGAAAGCTCCCATTGTTGCAACATGTTTTATACAATGCAGACAGACCTCCGAAAAAGGAGCTCAACATCGACCCTCTCATTTGCATGTGCACTACCCATCATCCAGCTTTTTCATCACCATGTATGTGCAATGCCAGTCTGGTCGGATATAAGAAACCCCGACACAGAGAGAGAGAGAGAGAGAGAGAGAGAGAGACGCACATGCTTGGTAGATTGCAGATCGGTCACTCGAGTAGGGCTCTCTTTCAGTATACACGCGCACAACCTCTTCCCCGAGTTCCAATTGCAACGGCAGCCCCCCGCTGTCGTCAATAATCGTGGAGCGTCAGAAGTATATAATAAACCTTTTTCTCCAAATTATAAATTTTATGCTTTTTAGCCCATGATTCAAGATTCAAGAGCAGCGCACATATATGCGCATGCATGCATATACAGATATATTAAGACACATATCTATTAAAAATAATCAGGTCATATGCTGGGGTTATCCTTTTTAATCATGGCTGCCAAGTTCGGTCATGTCTTCTACTCGTGTTTGTCAAGTGAGGCCTACCCATGCTTCACTCATCATTTTTTTGTCATGCTTGCCAAGTTAGGTCATGTCTTCTACTCTTGTTTGTCAATCTATGCCATCCTCTTAAGTTACACCACTCTTTTAAGTCATGCTTGTCAAGTTAGGTCATGTATTCTACTATTGCTTGTCAATTTAGGTCATCTTCTTGCTCATATTTTTAAGTTACACCACTCTTTTCTTCATGCCTTCAAAATTCGATTGTGGAAAGCTTCATTATTTAGATATAGATGTAGCTATATTTCCATCAATGGATGGAGGTTCGTGAGCTTCCTTTCTATCTCTCCACCCTACTCCTTGCAATTTTTCTTCCATGGAATATGTGTGTGTAGCAATGGGCATATTTTGACTTCCCCTCCATTGCTCACACAAAACCATTGTCAATAGATGGTTTTGTGTGTAGCTATATAGATTTAGCTATATTTCCATCAATAGATGGAGGTTTGTCGACTTCCTTTCTATCTCTCGACCCTACTCTTTGTAATCTTTTCTACCATTGAAATATGTGTGTGTAGCAATGGGCATATTTTGACTTCCCCTCCATTGTCTGAATACTTTGAAAGGCATAGAGCGCACCTTCCTTTCTTGCAAATCCAATCAATAAGTGTTTCTCTTTAAGATCAGAGATTGTAATAAAGCATAATTCTTCTCACGAAAACTCAAATAATGCGCCGCTATAGCATGAATTTCTTAATGCACTCCAAGTCTTTTTCCCTATTGTATTTGTTATAGCATGTAGATTCCTCCTTTTTTCTTCATTTATACCTTCTTCCGAACATAATATTATCTTGTGCAATGGAAATAAGGAAAGAATTCATGGTGGAAATAAGAAAAAAAATCATGGTGGAAATAAGAAAAGAATTCATGGTGCAATACATAGTTTGTTGTATATCTCTTGGATTAGACCCTTGGATAATGGTTTTAATCCTTGAAAATCCTTGGTTTATCTATTTGCGTCAGACCCTTTAAGTTCGAGTTCAAGTTCTTGGTTTTAACCCTTGTAGGAACCCTTGGCTATTTATCTAATTGGAGCCTCAATTGAATTGCTTTCACCATTAAGATTAATTATCCTAAGGTATGAGAACCTTAGACTTGGGAGAAGCTTCTACCTGCTGCCAGCTTGACTCATACATGAAGGGTCTTCAATTGAAATAGAAGTCATGTGACTAGCCTTTTGAAAGTGTCCACATGAAGCACACTTGCAAGTATCCTATGACATGTACCCCGTGGACCTTTGGTATATATATGGGTGGAGTTGGATGGGTGGGTATGTACACTCACTCTCTCTTGGTGGAAGTTATCTTCTACCTTGGAGTTTCTACAATAGTGGTAATCATAGCCTTGGTTTTCATTCAAGTCCATGCAAGTACTTGTTCTTCTTGAACTCTATGCAGGATATCTTTGGTTGGAGCTCTCATAATTTTTCCCTCTTGATTTCTGTGCTCACTTGAATCTTTGTCTCGGATGTTGTGCTTGTGTGGGAGAAAGAGGAGGATTATTGGTCTTCAACAAAAGAGTTGGTGATGGACGCCACTCGAAAGCACAATTTGGAGAGCTTGAGAGGATCCTATAGGACCTCCTCCTCTTAAAGTAACCTAGCCACCTCCATGGGCAGTCGAGAGAGAACCCATGTGCTTTGAAGTCTAAACAGCAAAAGAAGGTGCAATTAGCTAGCTCTCCTTCTCCTCCTTCTTGGGATTGTGAGAAGGCTTCTTCAACATTCCCGTTTATAGCCCCTCTCAAGCTAACGCAACCTCGAATATGGGATAAAAAAGCCCCCACGACATTGTCTGGAGCTTCAACTTTCTTTTTCCTCCATTCTTCTTCTAGTTAATTCTCTAAATAATCAAGGATGTGGGAATTGAACTTATGACCTACTGGCTAGGAGTATGATGGGCTAACCACTTGCCCCAAAATCCATGGTTGAGGATAACTTCCTAATCCTCTCTCTTAGGGTGTGGTTCAACCATCTCCTTCCTGTCATTTCTTGAGTCTAACACTCTCTTCCCCTTCTAGATATCATTGTCCTCAATGATCAATACTTGATGTCCCCTTGAATTGATGTCCTCACCCTTGCACAGTCTCTCAAACCTTCATGTTCTCAACCTTGGTCCCTTGAACCCTTTCTCTCAACGTTGGTGTCTTGAACCTTACCTTTCTGCTTCTTTGCCACTTGCCTATGGACTTGCCTTGTTCGCAACCTTGGTGTCTTGACCCCTTGTTCTCAACCTTAGTATCTTGAACCTAGTTCTCACCCATGCCATGTATCTTGGATCCTCAATCTAGTGCTTCCATTGGAAAGTTCATTCTGAGATCTTTCCAATAGTACC
>CM035439.1:2557199-2624699 GCA_020310875.1 Ceratopteris richardii | reverse complement strand
ATGTTTCTCTAGATCTCTCTCTTTCTTTCATCTCTCTCTCTATCTCATTCTATATCCATCGAAAACAAAACAATCACTTACATCGATGTAATTGTTTGGAGCGTTGTCATCAAGGTCCACTTAATGTTGCCCTTCGTCGAATTCCAAAGATTTGATGCCAAAAAGCTCCTGCAAAATGAAAGAGAAGAGAAATTAGAAAAGGGAAAACACAAAGAAAGAGAAAGGGTGCTACAATATGTGCAATTCTTACCAAAATTTCAGATCTAGAGAAACAGAGATGTAGAGAAAGAGAGTGAGTGAGAGAGAGAGAGAAAGAGAAAGAAAAAGAGAGATGTGTGTACACAATAGGTTCGGAATGTAGTTCGCACACGCAAACTTGACAGTACCAAACTTTGGTTCAAAATGCAAGCAGATGTCGAATTTCTGCTCTCGGGCCCGGTTAAAAGTTGCCTCGGTATAAGCGCCGGTATGAGCGTCGGTATAAGCATCGATATAAGCGTCAATATAAGCATCAGTATAAGCATCGGTAACTTACAATAAAGTACCGAGACCTATACCGGTGCTCATACCGACGCCGTGTATACGGACGATTAAATGACCGTCCGTATTGCATCCGTGGTTTTTCAAGCATTTTCAACGGTCATACCGACGCCAAGGGATGACCGTCAGTATGGGCAACGTTGGTATGCCCCTCATATGTTGTAGTGATTGTGTGTTGTGCTAAAAGCTTCTTCTTCTTCCTTGTGTTGTTCACGTGCTTTCGCAGACATCTAACTCCAAAAATTGGTATCAGAGCAGGTCGTCGCTTCATCTAGGGCGTCGTCGATGCCTCTTGGGTTGTAGTCTCAGAATCCCACGAACTTTGGTGAGCATATTCAGCGTGTCTCGGAGATCAAAACTGCTTCGCTTTGTCATATGTTGGGGTTATCCTTTTTAATCATGGCTGTCAAGTTCCTTCATGTCTTCTACTCGTGTTTGTCAAGTGAGGCCTACCCATGCTTCACTCATCTTCTTTCTGTCATGCTTGCCAAGTTAGGTCATGTCTTCTACTCTTGTTTGTCAATCTATGCCATCTTCTTAAGTTACACCACTCTTTTATTCATGCTTGTCAAGTTAGCTCATGTATTCTACTATTGCTTTACTATTGCTTGTCAATTTAGACCATCTTCTTGTTCATATTTTTAAGTTACACCACTCTTTTATTCATGCCTTCAAAATTCGATTGTAGAAAGCTTCATTATTTAGATATAGATGTAGCTATATTTCCATCAATGGATGGAGGTTCGTGAGCTTCCTTTCTATCTCTCCACCCTACTCCTTGCAATCTTTTCTTCCATGGAATATGTGTGTGTAGCAATGGGCAAATTTTGACTTCCCCTCCATTGCTCACACAAAACCATTGTCAATAGATAGTTTTGTGTGTAGCTATATAGATTTAGCTATATTTCCATCAATAGATGGAGATTCATCAACTTCCTTTCTATCTCTCGACCCAACTCTTTCTAATATTTTCTACCATTGGAATATGTGTGTGTAGCAATGGGCATATTTTTACTTCCCCTCCATTATCTAAATACTTTGAAAGGCAAAGAGCACACCTTCCTTTCATGAAAATCCAATCAATAACTCTTTCTCTTTAAGATAAAAAATTGTAATAAAGCATAATTATTCTCACGAAAACTCAAATAATGTGCCACCATAGCATGAATTTCTTAATGCACTCCAATCCTTTTTCTCTATTGTATTTGTTATAGCATGTAGATTCCTCCTTTTTTCTTCATTTATACCTTCTTCCCAACATAACATTATCTTGTGCAATGGAAATAAGGAAAGAATTCATGGTGGAAATAAGAAAAAAAAATCATGGTGCAAATAAGAAAAGAATTCATGGTGCAATACATAGTTTGTTGTATATCTCTTGTGTTAGACCCTTGGATAATGGTTTTAATCCTTCAAAACCCTTGGTTTATCTATTTGTGTTAGACCCTTTAAGCTCGAGTTTAAGTTCTTGGTTTTAACCCTTGTAGGAACCTATGGCAATTTATCTAATTCGAGCCTCAATTGAATTGCTTTTACCATTAAGACTAATTATCCTAAGCTATGAGAACCTTAGACTTGGGATCTGAAGCTTCTACCTGCTGCTAGCTTGACTCATACATGAAGGTAATTCTTCATTACTTGAAATAGAAGTCATGTGACTAGCCTTGTGAAAGTTTCCACATGAAGCACACTTGCAAGTATCCTATGACATGTACCCTTGGACCCTTTGGTATATATATGGTTGGAGTTGGATGGGTGGGTACGTACACTCACACTCTCTTGGTGGACGTTATCTTCTAGCTTAGAGTTTCTACAATAGTGGTAATCATAGCCTTGGTTTTCATTCAAGTCCATGCAAGTACTTGTTCTTCTTAAACTATGTGCAGGATATCTTTGGTCGGAGCTCTCATAATTTTACCCTCTTGATTTCTGTGCTCACTTGAATCTTTTTCTCCGATGTTGTGCTTGTGTGGGAGAAAGAGGAGGATTATTGGTCTTCAACAAAAGAGTTGGTGATGGACGCCACTTGAAAGCACAATTTGGAGAGCTTGAGAGGATCCTATAGGACCCCATCCTCTTAAACTAACAAGGAAACCCCCCCTCCTAGCCACCTCCATGGGCAGTGGAGAGAGCACCCATGCGCTTTGAAGTCTAAACAGCAAAAGAAGGTGCAATCAGCTAGCTCTCCTTCTCCTCCTTCTTGGGATTGTGAGAAGGCTTCTTCAACATTCCCGTTTATAGCCCCTCTCAAGCTAACGAAACCTCGAATATGGGATAAAAAAGTCCCTATGACATTGTCTGGAGCTTCAATTTTCTTTTTCCTCCATTCTTCTTCAAGTTAATTCTCTACATAATCAAGGATGTGGGAATTGAACTTATCATGACCTACTGGCTAGGAGTATGATGGGCTGACCACTTGCCCCAAAATCCATGGTTGAGGATAACTTCCTATTCCTCTCTCTTAGGGTGTCGTTCAACCATCTCCTTCTTGTCATTTCTTGAGTCTAACACTCTCTTCCCCTTCTAGATATCATTGTCCTCAATGATCAATACTTGATGTCCCATTGAATTGATGTCCTCATCCTTGCACAATATCTCGAACTTTTGTGTTCTCAGCCTTGGTCCCTTGAACCATTTCTCTCAGCCTTCGTGTCCCGAAACTTACCTTTTTGCTTCTTTGCCACTTGCCTATGGACTTGCCTTGCTCGCAACCTTCGTGTCTTGACCCCTTGTTCTCAACCTTAGTATATTGAACCTAGTTCTCACCCATGCCATGTATCATGGATCCTCAATCTAGTGCTTCCATTGGAAAGTTCGTTCTGATATCTTTTCAATAGTACCTTATATATCCAAATCCGACCTACGAATTGGGAGATATACTCTAATCTTTGTTGGACTCATTTTTTAAAGTGTCATGCATGCCTTCCATCTACCTTGCCCAAGCCTACTTCCTAAGATCTGATACCAATTGCGGGAATTGAACTCATGAACTATTAGCTATGAGTACAATGGGTTAACCCCAAATGCCATGATTGAGGATAACTTCATAATCCTCCCTCTTAGGGTGTAGGCAACCATCTCATATCTATAGCTTCTTTAGTCTAACAAAGGAGGAACCCGAGAACTTAAGACCACATTGCAAGGCATTTTGAATCAGGTGTAAAGAGACCATCCTCCAAATTACTTTCATCAAGACTTTTGCAAAGAAATTAACCCTCCCAAAGGAGTCCTGAAGAAGGATTCCACTCACTTTCAGTAACTTTTTTCTCAACAACGAGTGAAAGATTTTGAAGATCTGCGATTGAAGGATAATTCAAAGCACATCAACATTGATCGTGGGTAGACTAATGGAGTTTCAATTTGTCTAAGGTGGCCCAATCGACTTACAACTAGAAGAGAAATTTCAAGAAGAATATGAGAACTACTCAATTTCTATTTTTATATGTTCTTCCTTTGAAATTAGGAACGATAATTTCATTTCTCTCTATTTCCAAAGTATTCATGGAAGGGGATTCATGCGATAGTAATATGCCATTAGATGTACCTGGATAGGAAGTAGACTATATGCCATAGGAAGGGGATAGAGAAGTAGAGTATATACTTGGAGTTCTTGATGTTGGTAGACAAGAAAAGTTGACATATATCAAGAACTCAACGGTTTGGATGAAAAGATGAACAACATCCAAGTGGATATGTTTATCATAAAAGAGATCCAAATCAAAATGGGGATCCTACACACTTCTATCAATGAAGTGAAAGGGAAGATGGAGCAGATCCTGAATATGCTCTATCCAACCCAACCCCTTCTTGCTCAAATGGGTTCCTTGTAGGTTTGACCAAGGAACCCAACAATGAGTAAAGGACCAAATGCTCCTTTACCCATCCAAAGAAATATCTCTTAAGAATAGAACTAAGGAATTGACCGCAAGCCCTAAGCCTACTTCGCTAAGGTCTAGAAGTCTTTCATTTGTGAAAGACTTAAAACCACCATAATTTTCAGGGGAAGACAATGATAGAAACAAAGATGCAATCTTGAACTTTTTGGAGAAATAGCAAGACTTATATCAATTAAAATACACAATTCAAAGAACTCTTCAAAAAGGTGGTCTTACTAGAGAATGAGGACGAACAGAAATGGGAAGAGTGGGACAAGGTTCTTCAACAAGGACGTCCTCTCTCCTTGTACATTTCTCATTACCAAGAAATAGTTCTCAAACTTCAAAATTTAGTGATTTTCATAAGGTTAGAGGTTTTATCCATGGCATAGATAAACAAATTAATCTTGAAGTGAAGAGAAGTGCCCTTAAAATTTTGGAAGATGCCATAAAGTTAGCACAAATCGATGAAGATCATGCGAATACTAGGGCACAATCACTTTATCTTGTCAACAAAAATAAAAGCTTTAAAAGAAATAAACAAAAAATAGACACTTTCAAAAGAGAAGACTTCAAGACTCCTCAACTTTTATGGCCAAGACTTGAGCCTGAAGTCTCTGAGAAAGGAAAGAATGAAAACCTTTGCTTTAAGTGCTTAAACCCAATACATTGAAGTAAAAATTGCACTAACAAGGGGGTAACACAAAGCCACCCATGAGCAAAAATGGAAGGAAAAGGAAAGAGTCCACTTGATCCAAATTTTAAATATTGAAAATAGTAAAGTTTGGAAAAAAGTGGAAGTCCTATACGAAGATTGCATGCATCAATGTTGTTTGGCTGATTCGGTATGGGTCCAAAATCAGTTTGGACTGCATGACTTAGTTGAAATCCATGCTTGGATAAGAGGAGAAAGGGCCAGAGTCATGATAGATGACTCGACCACCCATAATTTCCTAAACTACTCCCTGGAGAAGAGATTAAGACTGTCCCAACAGAAGTCTCCGCATCAGTATATAGTGTCCATGATGCAAGGACAAGACAAGAAATTATGGGACACTATGGTTTATGATCTGAAAATTGAGTTTCAAGGATATAAAAATAATCTTGATTTCCATATCATGCATAGGGAAAGAATTGATATGATTGGGTAGGGAATGGCTTAGAGGTCTAGGTAGATTAGTTAAAAGGAGAAACCTATTGAATACTTTGGAATTCGAAAGGAATGGAATCCATTACTTGATTTAAGCGGAACATGATGTGTTGAGTATCCCCTTGATCTCAAATACGAAACTAAAGAATTTTGTACATACTCAAAAACTAAAAGTTTATATGATACTTTCAACTTATGTAAATGATGTATATAATATAAGTCCAATTCCATATGTCTCATCTCCTTTGTCTAATCATGAAAAGCTCAAATTTAAGTGTTTAATGAATAGCTGTCGGGATGTTTTTCCAGAAGAACTTCCCCATGGCTTACCTCCTTCTTGTGGTCAACTTGATCATGTTATAGACTTGCTCTGAGGAACTAAGCCTATATGTAAAACCTCCCTATCGACCCGGATATTCCCAACAAGCAAAAGTAGAGAAGCAGTTGAAATAATATATGAACAAGGGATTCATTCAACCTAGTCATTCACCTTGGGCAGCACCTATTCTTTTGGTTAAGAAAAAGATGGATCAATGAGATTATGTATTGATTATCAAGATTTGAACAAATTTATAATAAAGAACAAATATCCAATGCCCCAAATAGATTATCTATTTGATCAATTAAAAAGAGCTAAGATATTTTTACAACTTGATCTTCATCAAGGATATCATCAATTTAGAATTAAACCTAACGATGTTTCCAAAATTATTTGTAGAACCAAATATGAGCATTTTGAATCGTTAGTCATACCTTTCGGACTAACAAATGCCCTTGCTACATTCATGACTTTGGTGAACACAATCCTAAAGCCTTACTTAGAAAAATTTGTAGTTTACTTAGGAAAATTTGTAGTTGACGTTCCCTCCCTTGGCTCTACCAACTGGAGTCGTCACGACACATTGCACCTTGCTTACCATTATACTCAGCGTGATCTCCTGGTGCGAGATGCCGGTGCATCTCTTACGAATAGATCGATTCCCAGCCCTGCACACGGATGCCATGCACCCATCGTGCAATGAAGATTAGCATGGCCCACGTTGGATTCTGGATGTCATGGCGGTTACTCCTCCATTTTCTTCGCCAACACTCGGAACGTCGACAGTATGCATGATTGTTTCTGCATGCTAGGAGCACCGCGATTGTCGGTACCTGTCACAGTTGATCGCTATCGTATTCTGGTTTGCCGCATCCACTTTCAATTCTGGTGAAACGCCGGCAGCATTCGGCCATCGCGCTGATCCTACAGTGGTCATACGGTGATCTCCGAAGTTTTTGATGGCCATACGATGGTTCTACAGTGCTCTCCGGTGTTTCACCCGTGCACTTCCATTGTGTTCCAGTGAACTTTGGCAATTCCGGCGTTGCAGGCCCATGGTGATCTTTCCATTCATTTGCGACTCCGGTGATCTGAGACTCGGGTGCCATTCCGGTTGCAATTCCTGATAGTTTTGGAACATTTCGATTGCTTTGGTGATTCTGCTCAATTACGGTTGCTCCCCGGTGACTGTGATGTCTCTACTCCACCTGTCTCAGTGATTCCGGTTCTTAGCCGTTCCTCCGACTTTTTGGTGCACTCGGTGCTTCGTGATTGACTGTTCCTGAGAGCTTATGCATGTATCAGTGGACCTTCATTACACCCAGATTGGTGGTGCGACGAACAGCACCTCCCAGATGTATTCGCCTCTCGTCGCTCTCAATTGCAAAAGCCGAGGAATTCTCACAATTGCATTGTGCTCTGGCGCTAATTAGTAGCTAAACTCCAACCAAATGTTTTGTGTGAAATTTTCGAAGTGAATCTTAACTTTAACTTCGGGATTGCGTTCCTTGAGAAGAGTTATTGTCCATGCCGTTCATAGAAAATACTTAATGCACTTAACTATTTGATCGAGTATTCCATAAGCTTAGGAACAAGAATCGAAGGGTGACTGACACGCATCTTAGGGCCACCAATCGCATGGTGACATGCATGCATTGAGACAAAATATAGACTCGACTTTATGCATATAAAACTCATAGCTTTGCATATTTGAAGTCCTTAGAAATGTATCTACATGTAGATCTCCAAACCCTAAGCTTTCCTATGCTCATATACATGTTATCTCCCATGATCAGCAGAAGCTGATCACTTATAATTATCTCAGCATAAGTTGAACTCTTATTTTTTGGAGACTTTGTTTTGATGTGTTGGCCTAGATGTGAGGGCCTTGCTTGATGCCCTTTCTCTGTCCTACCTTGACTGTTTCCAATTAAGATAGCAATAACAGAGATTTCTTACAAGGTTCTTGGGTTGGACAGGAGTCTGTAAAAAAAAGGCCCTATAATATTTTTCCCACATCTTACTTAACTTTGATCATTGTTACACTCACTGAACGTCATCTTTTCATTACTGTAGTCATGCTACAGGGTTATAATATTAATTTCAATCTCTCAACACGAATTACTTGCAAAATGTGTACTATCAAATTATGAGCGCACCACCAAAAATATCAATTTACTTACAATAAATAAAATGTACCAGATAGTGAACCTTGTTATCATCCATAAGATTACGGTGTTCATCAAACTTCTTAACCTAATTTTCTATATGATTAATTACTTCAATTCAAACAGAGTCCTTAACTAACAGTGAATAATATCTCACCAAACTAGATTCTAGACCCATAGTATGAATCAACATAGGTTGTATTCGATCGCTCCGCCACGTGCAATTCGACAAGGATCTATCATGCATCTTCTCCGCCACTAAGCGACGCGAACACATACCCTTTTATATTAATAGAACACAAGTTACATCGTGTTATCCTTTTACAGTGTTTCATCGAAGTAATTACAAAAAGACTATGAATAATACATAGGACCATCCGACAACCTAACATGACATTCTTGTCTATAATCAAGATATAGTTGCCCATCTATAACATTTGGAAAATATTTTTCAAGTTCTAAGAGAAAACAAACTATATGGAAAGGAAGATAAGCGTGAATTCTTTTCAAGAAAATCAGGTATCTTGGTCACATCCTAAAAGAGAAAGGAATTCAAGGTTATCTTGAAAAGTTCCAAGTTATTCTTAACTTTCCTCACCATAAAACCATTACAAAGCTTCAATGTTTTTTAGGGTTAGCATGATATTGTAAAAAGTTTATGCCAAATTTTGCAAATATTTCAATCCCTTTATTTGAGAAATTAAAGGGAAAGCCTAAAATCCTTAGTCGGGATAAGGAACAAACTACAAGTATGGAATGATTCAAGCAAGCCGTAACTTTGGCGTTGGTTCTACAAATAGTAGATCCAAATGAACCCTTTATAGTTGAAACAGATGCTAGTGATTTAGCAATCAGAGCTGTATTGAATCATAATGGTAAACCAATTTTCTTTTGAAAGACAAAAGCCAAACTCAACTGAAGGAAATTATTCTACCATGAGAAAGAGCTTTATGCCATCGTGCATGCTCTTAAGAAATGGAGATATTACTTAATTGGCACCAAAGTAACCATAGTTTTTAATCAAGCAAGTATCAAATGGTTTGCAAACCAATAAATGAGACTAGATACTTCAAGAATTTGACTATGAACTTATATATAGAAAACAAAAATTCAATGCAGTTGCAAAATGTGTTAAATTCTATGCCTAAAAAACTTAGAAAAAAAGTTTTTTTTGAATTCCATGATGCCCCAAGTGTCGATCATCATAGAATCAACAGAACTTATGAATTGGTCAAAAGACAATTTTACTGGCCTAATGTACATAAAGATGGACAAGATTATATACTTAGGTGTCAAAATGCCAAGTAAATAAAGCGGAGAAGTTTATGATAGGATGCTTGTTACACCCTTTGGGAATTTCCAATGGAAAATGGGAAATCATTTCCATGGACTTTATCATGGGCTTGCCCCAAATCCAAAAAGGCCATGATGCAGTTTGAGTTATACTTGATCGATTGACCAAAATGGGTTGTTTCATACCTACTTGTACTAGAGTTAAAACTCTAGAATTGGCTAAAATATTTATAGAACATCTCTACCGACTCTATGGTCTATCTCAAGACATAGAATATTATAGAAAAAGAAAGTTCACTAGTCATTTCTAGAAAGTTATATTCAGTAGGTTGGAAACAAAGTTGAACATGAGTATAGTTGAGCATCCACAAATGGATGGTCAAACTCGAAGGGTCAATTGAATACTTGAAGATATGTTACGACCCTACATGTGTTAAAACCAAACTAATTTGAGTTTTCATATAGTAGTGCTAAGCACTCAACAACTAGATATAGTCCCTTTATGTTAATGTACAGGTTCCATCCAAGGGCCACATATGTAGTTGTATTGCAAAATGAAAAAGCCCAAGTAGCTAAAGATTTCTTGAAAGACATGGACTTTAAGCTCAAAGTAGCCAAGAAAAACATGACGAAAGCCCACTACAAGAAGTGACCCTCTATAGCAATGGTTGACGCAACACAATTTCATGGCTTTGTGATTGTGCATTTCATCACAAAGAGCATCGAGTGCACACCGTCGATTAAATGATGCTCATGTCAACATTTATTTTGAAGTTATTAATGACAGTTACTGGAGTGTTGCATATGCGACAATCAAGGATCATCACATATGGGATGCTGCTACATGTCGCATATTCAACACTTTCTAACATCACATATGCGGTGCTTATGAAGACTCATATATGCGACACTTATGAAGAGTCACATATGCAACATTCATAAGAGTCACATATACGATGCTTGTGAAAATTCTCATGTGTGGCCGTTTAACATCTCATATGCGATGCTTGCTTTTGATGATAATAGAAAAAAGTGCATCGTTCTTTGATCATAATTTTACATGCATTTCATCGAAGAGCAAACCAACATTCATATTTGCATTATGCTTACAAGCTCTCTCTCTCTCTCATCTTTCTCTCTTTTTTCCTCTCTCTTTCAATTTCTCTCTATCTCTCTCTCTTTATTTATTGCAAGTTATTGAAGAAGTTCATAGTGTAAGGAATTGAATTCATAACCTCTTGGTTAGGAATGTGATGGGCTAACCGCTCACCCCAAAAGCCATGGTTGAGATTACTTCCTTATCCTCTCTTTTAGGGTGTAGCTCAACCATTTCCTACCTATGACTTTATTACATGCCTCCCTCCTTGGTCAATCATTGTCCTCAATGATCTGCTCTTGTATCCCTCTAGCCTCAGTGATCAGCCCCTTGAACTCCCTAGGTACCCATGAATTGATGTCCTCAACCTCACACAATTTCTTCAACCTTGTTCGCAACCTTGGTCTCTTGAACCCTTGCTCTCAACCTTGGTGTCTTGAACCTTCTTGCTCGCAACCTTGGTGTCTTGAGCCCTTGTTCTCAACCTCAATTTTGGACCTTGTTCTCACCCATGTTTGGTATCTTGAACCCTCAATCAAGTGCCACCCATGGTTTCCCAAAGGCTTTACACTTTCTAGCTATCTCATTAGGTTTGGAAAGTTTTTTTCGAGAGATTTCCAACGGTATCTTACATGCCTCAATCTCACCTACGGATTGAGAGATACACCTCAATCTTTGTTAGGCTAACTTGTGAAAGCGACATGTGCTACTTTGTACCCTTTCACATAGAGGATGCCCAAGTGCCTTTTTTAGAGGCCATTAGGCCAATCCACCTTTCCCAAGCCTACTTCCTATGCTCTAATACCAATTCAAGGAATCGAACTCACAACCTCTTGGTTCGGAATGTGATGGGCTAACCACTTGCCCCAAAATCCATGGTTGAAGATTACTTCCTAATCCTCTCTCTTAGGGTGTAGTTCAACCATCTCCTACCTATCACTTTATTACACAGGGAGCATAATATATGGCTAATTATTGTAAATATAATTCTCTTTGTTTGTATATCATTTAAATTGTTTTGTTTTCACTAAATTAACATACTCACACTTACACATATACATACACATTCACATGCACATACACACATACATGCACGTGCATATGCATGCTCCCACATGCACGTACATACACATACACACACATATGTATACACACACATGCACATGCACACATATACACACACATAGATGCATGCTTATACACATACACATACACCTGTACATTCACACACACACATATGCATATACTTTTACACATGCATATGCACATACACACATACACATGCACAAACACATCTACATGCATATGCATGCACATACACATGCACATATACACATATACACATATATATGCACATACCCACACATACACATATATATACATATGCATGCACATGTAGATGCATGCTCATACATATACACATATACACATACACATACACATACACGTGCAAACATACACACACACATACACATACATATACACATATACATGTATACACATACACATATACATGTATACACATATACATGTATACACATACACATACACACTCATAGACACACACATACAAGCACATACACAAATATACATATATATCCACATGTTTATACATATATATACATACACAAATAAACATATAATATGAATGAATGAAATAATTAAAGTAATAAATCAGTCAATCATTTGAATCACCCCTGCATCATCATCATCATCATCATCATCATCATCATCATCATCATCCACAACACCATGATCATCGTCATGACCTGATGTATCTAAAGAGGCATCATGGGTAGAGGGATCAATACTCTGTGATGATTGATACCATCCCTCCTATGGATGTATATCCAACTCATCCATATGAAGGTTATTTCAAAGGTCGATTCATTCTGAGCCAAGTATAAAGGTAATGATTCCACATTGAGAAGGGAATTATCTCAGTTATTTTGAAGGCTATTTTGAAGATCGATTGGTTTCGAGCCAAGTATAAAGGTTATTTTGAAGGTCGATTGGTTTTGAGCCAAGTATAAAGGTAATAATTCCACATTGAGAAGGTTGATTGGTTTTGAGCCAAGTATGATAAGTTATTTTGAAGGTGGATTGGTTTTGAGCCAAGTATAAAGGTAATAATTCCACATTGAGAAGGGAATTATCTCAGTTTTGGGAAATTGACTCTTCAAAAATAATGCAATTAACAAAAGAAGTGTTTATTCTTTTTAAGTATATTGAACAAACATTCTTTTATAAAAATGCTTATGGTCATCCTTGGTGGCAAGTCATTCATGTTCAACCTAGAGGTCTCATTGTTTGACAACTTTATTGTTAGAGAGATAGAAGAAAGTCATGCTCATGATTCATCATCAAATATTGATTTATCGGCATCTCATAGAGAAATTAGAATTTTTCTACATAACAATGATAATATTGTACGTGCTGAGGAACTACTAAACATTGATATTAGTCTATCAACAGATGATGCCATTTATGAGAATGCAGATTTAATAGTAGAAGAAATAACAAAAATCAATAAAGATGATGAAGATGAGACTATATTGATGTCTTACCAAAATGATGGTAATAATGAAAAAACATGACTAGATGAGATAGTAGATTCCCCTCTTTTCATTTGGAATACGAAATGAATCCCATCATAAAGATGAAATATATTCGTGTAGGTTAGAACATGATGCTCAGGGGTATGCCTGAAGTTTTGTATATAACTTTATTTTCAAGGCTTCTTAAATCGAGTTAACTATCGTTAACTTGAATCATTTGGATGGGCATTAGAGAGTAGATTCCCATCTATTCAATTGGAATACAAGGTGAATCCCACCATTGAGATGAAAATATATTCTTTCAAGTTAGAACATGAAGCTTGGGTGTTATGGAGTACCATATGAATAGGGTACTGAGGTGAGACCCTCCCCTAATTCATAAAGAGTATGATACTCACATGAGTGCCAAGTGGCACTCATGTGAGGAGCTTTTATCAATGCCCTTATAGAGTATGTATGAGGGAGAGAGAACATATCGAGCTCCATGCGGTTGGGCACAAAAAGAACACATAGAGATCTCCGTGCGTCTGAGAATATGAGCAGCAAATGACCTCGAAATGTGTGGCAGTAGGAGTCTAAAATGGAGGACTTCTTAGGGAGTGACTGACATTGGTATCCAAGCCAGGAACGGCCCACACACCTGCAGTAAATAAGCGCGCACATCCAAGCGCCATAGACCCAGGACCAGAGGGGAACAGCCGACACGCGCACAGGCGACCAGCCACAGGCGTGAGGACTCCTCACTCCTCTCCCTCCATCCTCCCTCTAGAGTGAGATCTCTCTCAACTCAACCTTTTATTTATGCTTATACATGGAGCTGTTGAACATGCTTATGGGATAAAGCTTCTGCGAGCGGAATGGTTCAACAGTTTTCGAATTCGAATTCAAGTATGGCTTGGAAAGAGAGAAAAATTCGAAGTCTTGCCTAAGATTGGGAGGATGAAACTTAGGATATTAATCAAGTTTTGGGCAATATATTGATACATACATGTTATGGGCTGTGGAGATGGGATTTGGGCCATGGGTTTTTCTTGAAAAGCTTCTCTTTCTCAGTTTTGAGCTTTTCCAAGTCACTCCTTCAAGAAGATTAGCATTTTTACTTCCTACTCTTGACCTACCCGGCTTCTCCGCACCATAGCTTCCTCATACGATATCAGATTTCAAAAATCTTGGTCGCGTTTCGAAGTTACACTCCTAAGCTTCGCTGAAAAACCATCAATATTGGATTTGGACAAGATTTGCCCCACCAAAATCTCTTTGCAGCACTTTAGCAAGAACTAGGTGGCCACTCTTGGGCCTAGTTTTTCGTCATCCGGAGTCCAAATCCACTTTTTTCACTTGGGATAGTCTCAAATTCTTGAAATACAGGTGCTGGGCTGCAATTCTTGGACTTGCAAGGATTTTCGAATCTTTGAAGTTGCTCAGTTTCACTCAATTTGCCCGGTCGGGGCTATTCCCACGTGCTTTTGGAGTTGTTTTTGGATGGTTTATGGTGTTTAGAACCTCCCCGGACCAATCGGACATTTCCAATTTTTGTTTGGGCCTGGCGAGGATTCAAAATTAGCTACCTAAAGCTTCAAGGACCACTTCGATTTTGCTTTCGTAGCTTTATTTTGTAACAGGGAAGTGCTCTTGTGATATATTTCTCTTCTTCTTGCATATTTGAACTTTACTTCCATTCATTTTCATACACTCTAGTTAGCAAACGGGGGAAGGGAACTTAAACATGGAATCTAAAGGCAAACAAATAGTTGAAAACACTTCTCCATCTAAAGAGCCACTAGAGGATCCTGATTCTAGAATGGAAGAAGTAGAATTAGGGCAAGAAATAGAAGTGAATCTAGAAGAAAAAGAGCCTTCACAGGAAGAATATACATATGAGGAACTTTTAGATGAATTTGTCACTCGTGACCAATTCATAGACTTGAAAGAGCAAAACCTTAAATTAGAGAAAGATCTTGGTAGCATCACATCTCTTATAGAGCAGCTTAAGTCTCAAATGATTTCACTTGAGACCAGTGTCACCTCTTTCCTAGCTAGGAAGGAAAGAGAGACTCCTCCTATTCCTCTAGGGATTACTAGGAAAGATACTTCTCTTCCTAGTAATCACAAAGGAGAGAGCTCTAGGGAAGCTCCCCTCCTAAAAGACTTGAAGCCACCTACCTTTACGGGCGATGACCGAGACAGGAATAAGGATGCAATCTACACTAATTTACAAAAGTGGCATGATTTGCATCAATTGAAGGGCATCCCACCTGAGTACCATGTGCTAGAGGCGAGTCTCTCCCTCGGCCCGCATGCTTATAAGTGGTGGATGAGTCTTAAGGAGGCAAACTCTATCCCTACTGACTGGACTCAGTTTGAGACTCTTTTTCTTAAAGAGTTTCTTCCTGAGATTGAGGAGGAGAGGAATTGGGATGAGTGGGATAGGATTACTCAGAGAGGTAGGCATCTTTCAGTCTACCTATCCCACTATAGAGAGATCATTTTGAAACTTAAGGGCTTCGATGATTTCCAGAAGACTAGAGGGTTTGTTAGGGGCTTGGACAAAGCCATAAAGAGGGAAGTAAGAAGGAATGCACCTAAGACGTTTGAGGCGGTGATCAAGTATGCACAGATATATGAGGACCATAACCGTCCTCAGTATACTCCTATGGAGACGGATCAGCCTCGCAAGCCTCTTAGTACGACTAAATTCAAAAAGAAGTTTCCTTTTGGGAAAAACAAAGTCTTTATTAAAAAGCAAAGATCACTAGGGCCTAGGTTATCCACAGAACAGTTTGAGAGGCCCAAAAGAGAGAACTTGTGTTTTAGGTGCTTGTCTCCTAGCCATTCACAGTGGAACTGTCCACTCAAGAAGGGGGAAGAAAAGAAAAAGGGAGCAGATTCTAGTACGGTCCCAAAAAGGGCAAAAAGGTGGTCCATCTAGTGAAGACCCTTCCTATTCATGGCAGCTCTAGTTGCAAGGGAGTGGAGGTGATGCACGAGGATATAGAGCACACCTGTTGTTTGACTCAATCATTGTGGTCTCCACAGTTTGGACCAGATGACTTAGTTAAACTGCATGGCAGTGTATACGGGACCAGGGTGTGGGTCATGATAGATGACTCAGCTACTCATAATTTTATAAAGTATGCTTTGGTCAAGAAATTAAATATTCCCCAGTAGCCTAGTGCACATAAATACATTGTATCTATGATGCAAGGGCAATATAAAAGAAGATGGGATACTATGGTATCCAATTTGGAAGTCAAGATGCAGGACTATACAGATTATATGGACTTCCAAATTATGAATATGGAGAGGACAGATCTAGTTTTAGGAAGAGAGTGGCTATGGGGGTTGGGAGACACACTTAAACGCAGATATCAAAACAACACATTCGAAATTGAAAAGAATGGAAGTAAAGTTTGTATTCAGGGAGAGAGAGATGTACCTAGTGCACCTCTCATTTCATCACTAGAGTTGTATAGTCTTTGTTATTCTCAACATGTACAGGACATCTTTTTATTGTATAGTCATGATATGGAGCATTGTACAGACAGCTCATCTAATGTATATTTTCATGCTAGGAATGTAAATATGAGCAGGACTTTCTACTATTCTTTTTTGCAAGAGTGTGTGGTTAAAAGTTTTAAGGATCTTATGTTTGAGTATAGAGATGTTTTTCCCACTGACTTACCTAGAGGGCTACCACGTGAGAGAGGGAACATTGACCATGTCATAGAGGTTGTTACTAACACTAACCCTATTTGCAGGCCACCTTATAGGCTTAGTGTTTCTCAGCATGAGGAGGTTGAGAGGCAATTGCAGGATTATTTAGATAAGGGCTTCATTAAACCTAGTAACTCACCTTGGGCATCGCCAATGCTCCTAGTTAAAAAGAAAGATGGCTCTATGAGATTATGTATAGACTATAGAGCACTTAATAAGGTAACTATCAAAAACAGAATTCCAATGCCTAGGTTGGAAGATCTATTTGATCAGTTACATCAAGCTAGGTATTTTACCAAGCTTGATCTTAGATCAGGATATCAGCAGATTAGGATTAGGGCAGAGGATGTCCCTAAGACTGCATTTAGGACTAGATATGGGTACTATGAGTTTTTGGTGATGCCTTTTGGTCTCACCAATGCTCCTGCCACTTTCATGAAGCTCATGAATAGTGTTTTACGGCCTTATCTAGGACATTTTGTAGTAGACTTTCTGGATGACATTCTGATCTATAGTGCATCAGAAGAGGAGCACTTGGAACACTTGAGGAAGGTATTTCAAGTGCTAAGGGAAAATTCACTCTTTGCTAAGGAATCAAAGTGTGAATTTTTCAAGACAGAGGTTAGATACCTTGGGCGTATAGTCTCCCAAGATGGAATCCAGATGGATCCTGAAAAAGTAAGGGCTATTATGGAATGGCCACATCCAAGGAGCTTGGAAGAGCTGCAGATCTTCCTAAGTTTATCAGGTTTCTATTGAAGATTCATTAAGAACTATGCCAAGATTGTTGTCCCGATGATGGAATAGCTTAAAGGGAAAGGGAAAGCCTTTCATTGGGGAGACGAACAGAAGCAAATTATGGAGAAGTTGAAAGTAGCAATTGTTACAGGTCCACTTTTACATATAGCAGATCCCAAAAACCATTTATGGTGGAGACTGACCCAAGTGATTTTGCCATAGGAGCAGTTCTAGTTCAGGATGGTCGATCAGTAGCTTTTGAGAGCAAGAAGCTAGAACCGGCTCAGAAGAATTACTCCCTCTTTGAGAAGGAGTTGTATGCAATTGTCCATGCTTTGAAGAAGTGGCATCATTATTAATATGGTGCCAAAGTTACAATAGTGTTTGATCAAGAGAGCATTAAGTGGCTCTCTAATCAAACAAACCTTAAAGGTCATAAGGCCAGATGGGCAGAGACCCTTGAGGAGTTTGATTATGAGCTTAGGTATAGGAAGGGAAAGTTTAATGTAGTGGCTGATTCACTTAGCCGCATGCCTATGCTCAATGGATTGAGTTTTACTCAGATCACTAGTGAGCTACTTGAGTCCATTAGAGGTAAATGTAGGCTTGATCCTGCATATTCCGAAATTTGGGAAGCCATAGAGAATGAGGATCGTGAAATATGGGTTTCCAGTGAGGATGGAGTATCGACGAGTACTCAAGAAGGATTCAAGTGGAAGAATTACAGTGTCCATGATGGATATCTGTTATATAAAGGTAAGGTGTGTGTCCCTAGAGATATTGAGATGAGACGACATTATTTTGTATGAGTGTCATGACACACCTAGTGCGGGACACCCAGGTGTTAACAAGACTTGTGATCTTGTTAAGAGGCAGTTTTATTGGCTTGGACTTCATAAGGACGTCCTAGAGTATGTGCTTAAGTGCAACAAATGCCAGGTCAACAAAGCTGAGAGGTTGAGGATTGGAGGACTACTCAACCCATTGGATATTCCTAATGGGAAGTGGGAGAGTATCTCCATGGACTTTATAGTCGGATTACCCAAGACACAGAGAGGGCACGACTCAGTCTGGGTAATTGTGGATAGGTTAACCAAAATGGATAGGTTTATTCCGACACGTACTAGAGTGAAGACACCAGAGTTGGCTAGACTCTTTGTAGAGAACCTATACCGGTTATATGGTCTTCCTTTAGACATAGTTTCCAATCGAGATAGGAAGTTTACTAGCCACTTTTGGAGAGCAGTCTTCAAAAGGTTGGATAAAAAACTTAGCATGAGTACAGCCGAGCATCCACAGTCGGATGGGCAAACAGAGAGGGTTAACCAAATCATAGAGGATATGCTTTGAGCATATGTGAATGAAAGGCAAACTAATTGGGAAGAGTAATTACCTATAGTAGAGTTTGCATATAATAGTGCCAAGCACTCTTCCACTGGGCATAGTCCATTTATGCTTATGAATGGGTTTTAGCCAAGAGCTCCTTATGCAGTAGGCTTGCAGAATGAAAAAGTTCAAGTTGTAAAGGACTTCTTGGAAGAGATGAACGATATGCTTAGGCTTGCTAAGGACAACATTAGGAGAGCTCAGGATAGAGCTAGAGCCTACGCTTACCCTCAAAGGAGAGATATCAACTTTGAGCTAGGAGAGAAGGTCTATCTTAGAGTTCCATCTAGGTCTGAAACCATGAAGATGGGACCTTGTCCAAAACTATCTCCTAGGTATTGTGGACCTTTCCAAATGCTTAAGAGAACAGGAAAGATGGCTTACCAACTCCAACTTCCAGAGAATAGTCAAATCCATCCAGTTTTTCATGTTAGTCGGCTTAAGAAAAGGCTGGGTGAATCTGACAACCTCATTCCAGATAGTGAGGTAGTAGAATCTATTTCTGTTCAATCAATTCCACATGAGCCTGAGAGCATACTATGCACTCGAGAGAAGCGGACAAGAAGTCACTTGTATAAAGAGTGTCTAGTAAAGTGGAAAGATAGTTCAGAAGATAGTGCCACATGGGAGTGGGTAAGCACCCTTCAGAGACGGTTTCCCAGTTTTAGATTACCTTCCCAAGAGTTTTCTTAAGGGGAAGGATATGGGGAAACAACACGGAGACAGGACCATGTATTTCTATACATGGGGATATAGTGGGAGTGGAGGTTCTATTATTTCTCTCTTCCTATTAGACCTTCCAATACCATTTTTGAGGACAAGAATGGAATTAAGGGGAAGGAAATATTATGGAGTATCATATGAATAGGGTACTAAGGCGAGACCCTCCCCTAATTCATAAAGAGTATGATACTCACATGAGTGCCAAGTGGCACTCATGTGAGGAGCTTTTATCAATGCCCTTATAGGGTATGTATGAGGGAGACAGAACATAACGAGCCCCACTCGGCTGGGTGGAAAAAGAACACATAGAGATCTCCGTGCATCTCAGAATATGAGCAGCGAATGACCTCGAAATGTGTGGCAGTAGGAGTCTAAAATGGAGGACTTCTCAAGGAGTGACTAACATCGGGGGTATGCCTACAATTATGTATATAGCTTTATTTTTTAGGACAAAAATCTCTCCCATGTATGTATGCATACACACACACACACACACACATATATATATATATATATATATGTGTGTGTGTGTTTGTGTGTATGTGTGCATATGCGTATTCATGTGTATATGTATGCATGTGTTAGTATGCATATGTGTGTGTTTCATGTGTATGCATGTAGCTACATGTGTGTTTACAACAATGCATGCATGTATATATTCATGTGTGTGTGATGTGTATGTCTACATGTGTGTTTTATATATATGTATGTATATCTGAATGATGTGTATGTATCTATATATGTATTATGGTCTTCATTGATTCGGGTAGCTATATATGGAACCATAAGGTTGGGAGGAGAGCCATCTCTCTAGCAGGTGGTGGTTCTAATAGTTTAGGTCATTGCACTTTTCTTATATATTTGTATATATGTATATGTGTGTATATCTACACACACACACACACACACACACACACACACATATATATATATATATATATATATATATATATATATATATATATATATATATATATATATATATATATATATACATATATATACGTGTGTGTGTGTGTTTGTGTGTGTAGAGATTTGTGTTCAATATAAGTGATGCATCTGCACTTGAAGATGAGATTATTGAGTCAATATATACAATGATGAGATGATGACTAGATACAATTTTTTAGACAGAGAGAACATTGTCTACAAGCCCTCCAAAGGAAGTCAAAGACTACATTGTTGGATATGCACTAAATAAATGCGATCTTTTCTCAAATATGCACAATGAAATCTACATTAGAGCATACTACATATGTATGTATGTATCTATATGCATGTATATTTGCAAACACACACACACACACACACACACACACACATATATATATATATATATATATATATATATATATATATATATATATATATATATATATATATATATATATATATATATATATATATATATATATATATATATATATACACACACACACACGCACATATAAATATAAGAAATAAAAGCAATGCATACCATGCATTGTCAAAATGATGTGACATAAGTATCTGCATCTCTTTCAGGCATCACTTATAAGACCAACCAGTGCCAAATTTCAAATCTAGTGAACTAAGTACCTACTTTTTATCTCTCTCTCGTCAAACTCATTGCAAAAAAAAGGATCATATAAGTAAAACATAAAAAATATATTTGAATTTATATGTAAAATTTATATTTATGCCCATTTTAAGTGAACAAATTGCAATTGGGATTCACATAAATCTCTCATTCTTTTTTTGAACTCCAAATCATGCATAATGTAAACTATACTTCCATCATGTGCTATGTCACACTCTAGCCCTATGCTTCCTATGCATGTGCCCATAGGTACCTCTTGTTGTGCTCTCATGAGTTGGAGGTGGTATATGTGTCCTAAAAATAAAAAAATTAAAATAATTAAAACATTTATGTTATAATATTATTAAAAATAATAAATTATAATAAGAAAGCATATCTATGTGCAGAAAGCCATCCTCTTGCAAATGGACTAGCAATGGACCCTTCTTCTGGCCACTGAGTAAGCATCTGTATTGTGAAGTCTAACTCCTCATTGGGCATGCCTGCATACTCATGCATAAAAGCCCCTAAGGAATCAAGTAGAACTTTTCCTCTTATAAGATTCTTTATGAGAGTAAGTGTACATGTGTATGTGTGTATGCATGTTTATGTGTGTATCCATGTATGTGTATGTGTGTATATGTGGTAATGTATGTGTATGTGTATGCATGTATGTGTATGTGTATGTGTGTATGCAAGTGCATGTGTATGCATGCATGCATGTGTATGTGTATGTGCATGCATGTGTTTATGCATGTATATGTATGTGGGTGCATGTGTGTGTATGTGCATGTATGTATATATGTGCATATGTATATGTGTGTATATGAGAAAGGCTCTGGCTTGGGGGAAGTTTGAAGTTTTCTGAGCTTTGGGCTTACTTCCTTTTAAGGATTTATATCTTTCCACATAGCTTGGGATTTCCTTATATATGAGTGTGAGTTCCTTGTTCACCGCATCACTCCCAAGGGGGACTTGTTGATATATTTTGGTAGTGATGTGTTTGAACACACTTAGGACTTCCAATGCACTTTTTTCCCTCCTGAGGAGGTTTTTTTCCCCCGACTTGTATATACACCTATAACCCATAAGATTTACTTATCTTTTTACATTCACTTGGTAATATATTCAGTATTGTGTGTTGTGCTCCAAGCTTCTTCTTCTTCCTTTTGTTGTTCGCATGCTTTAGTAGACCTCAAACTCCAACACTTATAATTTAATCTTGATCTAGACTTGGAATATTGTCAAAGAACCTAAAGCAATGAAAAAAATGAAGAGAGAGGCATTGATGTAGAATATGTTGTGGATTGCTACCATTAGTGTCTATGTGAAAGGTCAAATGACCGTTGGACACTCGTGTATATTTTTGCTTTAATAAACATATAGTGGTTTAATCAGCCACAAACAAGATTTGAGATTGCACATTTGTGAAACCTACATGCAACAAACTTGTATGTCTCTGTTCCCTACACATTTTCTATAGGTCTTTATAGGTAGGTATAGAGGAGAATTGCAACACCATCCAAAAATAGAAGCCATGCTACAAGGAGCTTGGAAGATCCCCTTCACTAATATCAAAACAATTTTTCACGTGGATGCATAGGTTTTTGTCAAACTGCACAGTGTTACCAAGGTGTAGACCTTGCCATACCTTGTCATCTAAGTCATCCAAGTCACCATTGGAACTATTGGTTGTGCACAAAAGAGGACCTCAATGATCAATGAAGAAGGATGTTCTCAGTACTTCTCGAGAGGTCACTCGTCCCAATATCATTTTCCCTGGAGCTTGCTTAACTAGCAATCTCTTGCCACTACACTACATTCATGTGGTGCTTGAGGATGGGGGAAATACTAAGGTTGGCATTACCTTGAATAGGCTTTGGGTTCTCAAGTCTTTATTCTTGACTATCAAAGCTTGCTTGAAGTAGGTTTTTTGTGTGATTTTTGGATCCATTTTGGAGCTTCTTCATGCATATTTTTGTTTGCACATGTTCAAGAACCTCAAAAAGAGTGTTTTTTGTGATTCTTGATAATGAGTTTTCATATTTGGAGCTATTTTTTCATCCATATTAGTGATTTTATAAGTTTCTTGGACATGTCTCAATTTTGGTGGAGCGGCCATCATTAGTCAAGAATCTCATCGATGTTTGTTGGCTTGGTTTGAAAGAGTGCATTGAGCCTTGTCTAAGGTTACTTTGGACAAAATTTGAGATCTTTTAGCTCTATATTTTTTGAGTACTCTTACTATCTACGTCCTTTGGAAAACCACCGAGGTACACTCATGTGGTATAACACAATGGTTATGGTTTGCAGAGTTTTGATGTGTTAAAGAGGGTCACGGTGAGGTTTTTATGGACTAGGAGACACCCAAATGTCGAGATATCTTTGGTGATGCATGTGGAAGACATGTCCTAGCCTCACCGTAGGAGATGTATGCTAGTGAATTCATAGGTGCTCAGTAAGCATACTTGACTTCTTTTGGTCACTTGGTATATGAAGTGAACAGTACAGTGATATGCACTAATATATTCATGTAATTTTATGGTTCTTTGATTAGTTCAAGTGAACAATATAGTGATATGCACTAACACATTTTTATGGTTCTTTGATCAGTTCTTTGATAGTGTTTTGATGATTAGTCGCCATTTTCGCAAAGGATATTGTACCAAATTTTTTAGAGATTTCATTTTGAACCATATATAAGCTGATTTTGTTCCCTTACTTGCTTCTAAACACAAGTAGAGTAGTTTGCAAATGATCAGTTTGATAAAATCTGATTGCTCATTTTGCTCATCTGCTCATTTTGCTAAGGAAAGTCTGCCAAAATTTTCCCAAAAACTTGATACATATTCATACTTTCAAAGTGTTAATGGTGGCTGGTAATCTCTAGTATGATCAATATTCCAGTCACTTATTCATCACCATGGAATCAGAGGTCTCAAGAATATCTGGTGGATCAAGATCTAGTGCAAGTGTCTCTAAGAAGAGTTATAACTTGCAAGCAAAAGACCATTTTGAGTTTTGTAAGTTTGATGGAGCCAACTTTTTCTATAGAATAATCAAATCCTTGTCTTGATATAGAGAAGAAAATGGAAGTTGATTGGTGCTCTTGTAAAGAAACCTGCTCATATGGATGATGGTGATTGGGAAGAGCTTGATCATATGGAAATGTCTATAATTCATATATACCTTGCAGATAGTGTTTATTTCATTGTTTTGGACTAGGAGACAGTGGAGGATGGGTGGAAAAGCTATGAAATACCTATGAGAAAGGGAATGCTTCCAACAAAATTGTATGAGTTGCACATGAAAGACACAAATAGTATTGCTTCTCATTTAAATGATTTTGATGCACTCTTTTTTCAGTTGTAAGCTCAAAAGATGGAAATAGACAACGATATTAAAGTAGTTCTCTTATTATGCACATCATCGCACTCATGGGATACATTTTGCATGGCCATAGTGCACCTAGAGGCAACCTTGACTATAATGACATATGCGGTGCACTTTTGAGTGAAAAGATTTGTAGGAAGTCTATGATTGCCACATATAGTGGAGATCCATATAGTTTTTGTGATTCTTACCAAGGAAAGAATCAATCACATGGCAGCAACAAGAATAGAGACAACAATGGTCAATGTGGCAAGAGTGGAAGCAAACCAAAAAATATGGAAATATCATTGCCATAAGAAGGTATATATGAAGAAGGATTGTTATGCTTTGAAGAATTCCAAAGGTAAAGGGAAACATGTTGATGGGCATGTTAAACAAGTACCTACACCATATAATTCATCTATGAAGATAGAGGAAATAAATGCTATTTTTTATGATGTTAATGTGTTTACACTTGATGTATTATGCCTAGCGATGCTCTTATGGTTGATTCCCTTTCACACACATGGCTACTAGACTTTGATGCTTTTTTTCATGTGACACCACACAGAGGGGGGTTCTCTAGTTATGCAACAAAGTCTCTTGGTAGTATGAGGCTTGATGATTCTTGCCAGTGTGTTGTTGTTGGGATTGTAGATGTAGTTCTGCAATTTGTTGGTAGTTCACAATTTCCCATGCATAATGTATGCCATGTGCCTTAGCTTTCATGTAGTTTGATGTCAATTAGTCAACTTGATGACCTTTGCTACAAAGTGACTTTCTATGCTCACTTTTTTTGCATTTGAAAGGATAATATGATTATTGCTAAAGAAAGCAAAGTTGGCCCACTTTATCCATTGCTTCTATCTCAAAAAGAAAACTTATTATCTATCATTGAATAGTCTATCACTTGTATATGGCATGGCCATTTGGGCCACATATCTTTTAATGAAATGGGAAGTATTTCTCATTCTAAATACTTACTTGCGTTATCCTTTCTTCGGTTTTCTTTTTGTGAGCATTGTTATTATGGAAAGAAAACTAGGAGTGTTCATAGAACACACATTGAATCCTAAATTCCACCATTAGAAATTGTTCATACATATTTGTGTGGTCTTATGCCCACTAGGTCATTAGATGGTGCTCTTCACTTCATTACTTTCATAGATTATGCTACTAGAAAAGTCTAGGTTTATCTTATCAAGTCAGTATAGAGGAATTAAGAGAGAGAGATATAGCTCCTTATACCCTAGTACATAATGGTGTAGTTGAAAGGATGAATAAAACTATTCAGGATAGAGTAGTTTCTATTTAACATCATGCAAACCTCTCATAAGGCTTTTGGGAAGAAGTAGTGTTGATTGCAGTTCATGTGAATAACTTTTCACCTAGTATGACTAAAGGCTTGAAAGTGGCACAAGAGTTATGGACAGGGCAACCACCACATTATGATCACCTTCAGTGAGGCTTATCCATGTTATAAGGAATTTGAGACAAAAGTTAGTCTACAAATCCAAAAAATGCATTTTTCTAGGGTATGGAAGAGATGGGTAGTTTGGATATCATTTATGGGATCTCAAAACATGTTCAATGATCAGAAGTAGTGATGTCATCTTCAATAAGATGAAGATGCATAAACAACCCATTAAAGAGGTTGAAGTGAGAAGAGTCATGTTTGAAGATGTTAGTCCTCTTACTAATATCCATAACAAAAGGTTGTTCATAAAAACGTCCAACAAGAGTCTAGTGCTCACGATCATCAACCATTGAGACGATATTTGTGTGTCTCACGTCCATCTAATAGATTTGTTCTAGGATTTGATTTTGTCATGTTGATAGATGTTGGTGAGCGTTATTGTTACAAAGAAGTTATGCAAATAGATGGCCATGCCAAGTGGGAGTGTGCCATGAAGATTGAACTTGATTCTATTCATGAATTTGAAACCAGTTCTTCTGTAATTTTTATGATGTCCACTATGATTTCTGATGGAGACTTGGTTTGCACAGATTGATTGGTTTGCATCTTTTTGTTTGCAATCCAAGTTTTGGAGACATCTGAAGTATCATTGAGTAGTAAAATTTCATCGAACATTAGACTTGCACCAAACATTTAGTCGCTACCGGACATCAAAATATCATCGGATGCCACTGAAGAATTTTTCGGTAATTCTCGTAGATAAAAAACAAGAAAGTACTGCAGTGTCGAACTCCTATCATTTCATAACGGATATACTCCGTCTTAGAAAGCTTTTTAGAAAGCTTTGGGCTTACTCCATTTTGGGGATTGTTCAACTTGGACATGGCTATGAAGTTCCTTATACATGAGAGCTAGCTCGTTGTTCACCACATCATTTGTACGGGGATCCATTAATAAAATTTTCCACTACAAGGAAAACATGAATTACCAATGGGCACAAATTGAACAAAAAATGATGGGCGTTGGTATATCCATTGGACAAACAATTTCCAATGTGAATTGCTTGTTATTTTGACGAATACATATTTCCATCAACATACAAGTCGGTGTAGGAGTTGGGCATAATATTTTTTCTTCAACTTCGTTTTTTTTTTGTTTAGAGATGCATATATTGATGCCTATACCAATTCCTATATTGATGTTTATTTTCACTAATGATATACGGACCCATATATCGATGTAAAAAAATGCTGAATGCTATAACCATGTCTATAGCAATGGATATAACAACTAAAAATATTATATAAAACAAGACCTGCAACACCACGTGTGATGTTTCTCAAATCTCAAATTCAAGAGGGCATGCAATATTGTAGAGGTAATTACACTTCATTTTCTTAATTATCTTCATTTTCTCACTCTCTCACTTTTTCTCTCTCTCTTTTTCACACACATAGCTTCTTGATCTTGGTATCTTACACACACATAACTTCAAGGTCTTTCTATCTTACACACACGGAGCTTTATATTTACACAAACCTCCCAAGTAAGTTGCATCTTTTTTTGTATTTATTCGTTTTTTATGAAATTTGTTAATTATGTATTTTACTAAAAAAATCATAAAAAATAAAATAATTAACAAATGCATATACATATGCACATGTACACAAACATGCACACATTCACTTTTATATATATATATATATATATATATATATATATATATATATATATATATATATATATATATATATGTATGCACAATCATGCACACATACATGCATATTGTCATGGACACAAAGGAAACCATCTTTAACCTTAGATTCCATGTCAGTTTTTATATCTCATGATTGGTTCAGAATTTGGAGAAAGCAATGCTTCCATTGCGTCCAAAACATGCCAAAGCCCTAAGTTCAACTATCTACTTGCTAAATTTTGACATTTTGGAAGTCTTGTTCAAATTGCTGACATCATCAATGACATCACCAAATCATAACCACCTTTGGACCACCTTCAATAACCACCCTTGAACACCTATATAAGGAGGGTTTGGCCACATACATCCTCAGTCTTGCTGATGCCAGTCTTGGGAGCTCAAGGAGTCACGATCCCCAAGTAAGTACTTTCCAAGTTCCTGTTCGAGTTGTAGTCTTGGGCCTTGTCCTAGTCTTGTCTAGCCTAGTATCTTGGACATACTATTGTGTCCCATTGTAATCTCATAGTATGAGATTTTGTTGAGTTAATTCTTGTATCTATTTCATCTTTGTGAAGGGAGTTCTTGTAATCGAGATATCTTGTTTCATATCTACAATCCCGGGTTGTGGGATCTCGTGTATCATCTCTAGTGGAATTATCCATACGTATGGGTCTTGGGTTGTGGGGCTTCTTGTATCAACTACATACTCCTGTATTATTTCCCCTACATGGGTGATCCTGCAATCAGAAGCATAATTTCAAAATCTTGTCTAGTATAGTGAGAGGGCAGAATCTAGTGCTCCCCTGACATTTTGGCAAGACTACCTTCATAAAGATCAGACACCATTGAGATTATTCGTGAAGAACTCTTTTCTTCTCTAAATGTATTCAACAACAAGTTCAAGAGATATAAGAAAACCAAGAAAGAATCCAACACCAGAATATTCAAGATGTAATGAGAGAGCTTCAAAGACAAATCCAAGAGTTGCAAGTCATAGTAAATCAGTCTTGTTCAAGTACATCCATGGCAAGTAGCATGAGGAAAAGTCCAAAGTGAGCATGCCTGGGAAATTAGATGGGACTCGATCAAAGTTTCGAGGATTTCTACAACAAATAAAGCTATTCATAAGAATGCAACCAGTCATGTACCCAGATGATGCATCCCAAGTAGGACTCATAGGAACTCTATTATGTGGCCCTGGTCTTTCATGGTTTGCACCTATCCTTGAGAAGGATATGGATATTTTGTATGATTTCAAGGCCTTGGTTCGAGAGTTCATGTCTTCTTTTGTGGATACCAATAGTTCACATGTTGAAAAAACCAAGCGAAGGAAGCTACATCAAGGAAATATGTATGCTTCTATCTATGCATCAAAATTCAAACAAATCATTTGTGATCTCACATGGCATGAGGATTATTTTCTCAACCAATTTCAATGGGGCTTATGTGATGATGTCAAGGACCTCATGTTAACCATGGCCAAGAAAAATAATTTGAATGAATTCATGAATAAAGCAATTGAGTGTGACAATAGGTTGTTTGAGAAAAAGCAAGAGAAGAAGATTTTTCTTCCCGATCAAGAATTACAACTTTACCTCAATTCCTTAACAACATAGTTGGAAGAATCTCAACCAGAACCCATGCGATTGGATAACATCAGGGTTAGAGGACTTACACCAAAAGAAAAAGAAAACAAAGACAATGGATTATGATTTTATTGTGGAGATTGATTATATGGTATTCAAATGTCTTAAGAAGAAGAAACAATTTGGAATTAGGACTTCCACAATCACCATTACATATCAAAGAAATCATCATCAAAGTCAAAAGATAAATACATCCCATCATAAGAATTGAGCAGTTGATTCTACACCTAGATGTACTAGGAACCCATTTCAGTTTCATCATGGATATCCATGACCATCATCGTGTTCCAGTACCACATATCAAGGAGCTCTACAAAGGCCAAGAGCTATGACGATTCGAGTCCTAGAAGATCTCATAGTCACATAACCACTCCTCGTGGAACTCGTTGCTTGAGGGGGGAGGTGATGTCCTGGACACAAAGAAAAGTATCCAAAACCTTAGATTCCATGTCACTTCTATATCTCATGATTGGATCAGAATTCGGAGAACGCAGTGCTTCAATTGCGTCTCGAATGTGACAAAACCCTAAGATCGATTGTCTACTTGCTGAATTCTGACATTTTGAGGTCCTGTTTAGATTACTAACATCATCAAGTCATAACCACCTTTGAACCGGCTTTAATAACCACCCTTGAACACCTATATAAGGATTGTTTGCTCATATACATCCTTCATCTTGCCAATGCTAGTCTTGGGAGCTCAAGGAGTCGTGATCTTGAAGTAAGTACTTTCCAAGTTCTTGTTCATGGTATAGTCTTGTGCCTTGTCCAAGTCTTGTCTAGTCTAATATTTTGGACATCCTTCTGTGTCAGATTATAATCTCATAGTGCAAAATCTTGTTGATTTAATTCGTGTATCTAGTTCCTCTCTCAAGCCAAATGGCCACTGGACACTTCTTTGTATATGTTCTTTAATAAAACATATAGTGGCCTGGTCAGTCACAGACTCTAAGTTCGATCGCATTTGTAAGACCTAAGAAGTTTATCTTTGTGCTCCATGTGTACTGTGTTTTTCTGCGTTTTCAACAGCTTCTGTATGGAGTACTATGTGCGGCCTTAGGAGCTCAATTTTCTACTTCCGAGGATATCGTCGTGGAGCTCTTGAGAAGGAGAGTGCTCTATGGTGCATCGCCATCGAAATACTTCACTAGTATCAGAGCAGTTTGACGCAAAAGCTTTGTTCCTTTTGTGCGAGCAAAGCGAGCACCCCCCCTCGGCTTTCTCCAAGGCTTACGACTAAGGCGGCGACCAAGGCATAGACCTTGGCATACCTTGTCATCCAAGTCACCGAAGTCACCGTTGGCGTTGTTGGCTACGCGCGAGGGAGGACCTCAACGATCAAGGAATATAGAGGTTCCCGGTACTTCCCTGAGGTCACCCATCCCAGTAGTGTTCCCCCTGGAGCTCGCTTAATCGTGGCAATCTCTTGCCACTAAGATACACTCTTGTGGTGTTTGAAGAAGGGGAAACACTAAGGTTGACATTACCTTGAACATGTTTTGGTCCCTCAAAGCTTCATTCTTTGCTTTCAAAGCCTATTTTTGAAGCATTTTTGGGGTGTCTTTTGGAGCCATTTTGGAGTACTTCCACACATAGTTCTCTTCACACAGGTCCAAGAACATCAGGAAGAGTGTTCTTTGTACTTCTCTGACAATAAATATCAACTTTGGGGCTGTGTTTTCAACCACACTCATAAAACTATAGGTTTCTTGAAAGATTTCAGTTTTGTTGGGGGCAACCACTGCAAATTTATGCAGGTTTTTTGAGCCAAAAACATCATAGTTGACAGACACTTGCACGTGTTATTGGCTAGTTTTTGGGCTGTGCATTCAACCTTTTAGTGTCATTTTACTGCATATATTGAGCACATACACATCATGTATGTTTCTGTGGATACCGCTTATGTATGTCCATGTAGTCATTGATATAGCGGTTACATTCTTTGCATAAAGCCTTTTACGTTTGATAAAGAGGGTCGTGGTGAGGTTTTCTTAACTAGGAGACACCCAGATGTCGGGTCTCTTCGGTGATGCAGGTGGAAGACTTACCCAGCCTCGCCATAGGAGATGTATGATAGTTGTTCATAGGTGCTCGATAAGCCTAGTTGGTTTTCTGTGTATGATTAGTATATGAGGTGCTCGCTTTCTATGTGAATCAAGATGGGATAGTTATATTGATTGTGCCACATGAATAAAAACGAGTGACTGTCTGCGATTTTGTTTGGCACATCGTCGTGTTGTTTGCATCAATGATTTTGTTTGAGCTCCCCCTTCAGTGTTGGTGAGCTATATGTCATTCTGTTCTCTTGACGAGGTTGTGGCATGATCCTTGCCTCTTCTACTATGGTGAAGATACCAAAGTCCTAGGTTGAGCTCAATGCTCCCTAGTTCACTGACTTACTCTCAGACTCTGTGTGGCGGCTTCATATCCGAATCGTCATCTGCAAATATCGAAGATGCAGAAGCCTTCTAAGAAGTTGTGTTCTTGAAAAGATCATATATGAATTGATAGGTATATCCTCCAACGGTCAGTATTCCTCTATGTATTCTGAGGGGTTGTGGATCGCTCATCTTGCCCATCCCCCTATCAAAGACTTGTGCATTTCTTGAATTCATTGCAAAGACAAAACCCCTATTGCCTCACCTTCATGATGGTTCTACAGTCTTGTGTGTGCCATTGTTCTTGCATCAAAATATGTAGATAGAATGGGATGACCTGGTCATGGCATGAGGCATTATGGCCAAGGTTTCAGGAAAATAAAGGGGCCCTGATTAGCTCTTCTTTGGGGTGGGCACTCAGAGCCACAACATTTTTCGATGATTGTTGAATTATGTATTTTGATGAATCTCATCTCTTAGTTCCCTACACCTCTTGCAACATACGGTTGTGTGCTCCCACTTCATGTTTATGCGATTGGGCATTCATTGATACCTACTTGAGTAAAATCTACTTGGGTTTCCCCTATGGGTTTCTTGTTGCCAAATAGTGTTCTCCAAAGGTTTCTTGAGTTTTTTTATGGAGGTGCTCTGACCATATGGGGATGTTGTCTGCAATCCTCTCTTGTCGGTGAAGGCCCATTAAATGCAACTTGGGAGATTCGTAAGAACTCTGCTTGTGATGCCTCTGATTATCATGCATAAAAAGAAGTATGCGGGGCAAGCCAATGCCAACCCTTTGGATATTTAGAAGACCATCCCCGTTGTGTTCTGATATCCATGATAGTCTTGCTGGCTAGACATCCAAGAAGAATGAACTATAAAGCTGAAGTAATCAGATTGAAGTTTCAAAACACTGATATTCCTTATGCCACATTTTATCACTAAATGTATGATATCTGGATGCATTATGCCCTCACATTTCTCTGAAGCCTTGTTTCTTCCTCACTTGTTTGTAAGATGCTAACAATTTACTTATATGAATTTTGATGCTTGGACTTGGATAAAAGTTTCTCAGGTTTATGAACAACTCACTGGTTGTAACTATGTACTAGTAAGGCTGATGTGTCTGGTAAATAAATGTTCCCTTCTATGCTTACCTGGTTGGTTGCTCTTTAGGTTATGCTGCCCACCTTCAATTGCATGGGAAAAATCAACAGCTTGATGGGCTGAAATTCGGATCTGTCTTTGATGGGAGTTGTGACCATGTCCCTCCTACTTTAGGGAAATTCTTGATGAAAAATGTCGTTGTTTATGCTAAAGTATATTTCCAATCTAATTATTGGCAATCTTTTTATCCCGTACTGTAATTTATTGGGCGACTGTATACAAGTAGTTCTCTATCTTCCTGTGTATGAATTTTATACAGTCCCAAATGATAAATTTCTTTAAGGGTCTTTGTGATGATTGGCTATCGGTAGACTCCATAGTTGGAGCACTTCTTGAAAGGAGTTGAAGTTATCCGGCATGTCACAGCTTTGCTTGTATTCCATGTGATGTGTGAGGGTGGACTTGTAGCTGTCACGGTGGTGGTGGGGAAGTCAACTGCATAGACACAAGGAAACATCTACTGAAGACCTGTTTGACTCAAAGAGTTGGTCCAGGGGTATCTCTTTGTGGTTTTCATTGCTATGAATTATATGAAGCTACTAGTTTTTGTTTTTCTATCATTCAAGATGGGAGGATACAAAGTTAAGATGGACCTGCTGTACGACTCCCTGTAATGTACTACTTGCATGAGGTGGATTATGGGAATTTTTTTTTGGTTATCTGTTTCACTGAAAAAAACATGGGTTCTATTGTGATTGTAATGTAATTATTCCTTGGTATAAGAGTGACTAATCTAGGATTGTCCTCTTGATTTTGTCTCTGCCAAAAGGTAATGTGGGCTTGAAACATAGTTGAACTCTTTGATCTCAGAGATTTGACCAAGGAGCATCCTTATCGGCATAATGTCTTTAATTGCATGCTAAATTGGGTGTGATGAAGAAAGCCCGAGCTCCTCTTAGATGTGGTTGGTACTCTTAGTATTTTAACGGGGATATGGGGCAGCTTGCATCTTCACTACCTTTTGAGAAACGTGACTGTGCTGGATTGAAGCAACATATGCTCTCCTATGCTTCATTGTGATGTTTTTGTTCAATCATGTGTGCTTATATGCTTAAGGAACTAATGCATTCATGATCTGAGTTTGAAGGTTCTAACCATGTTTTAGAGGAAAAATCTCAATATTGTAGGCTTAGACTCTAAAGCATCTCTTGCAGCTTCCTTGTTCAGTATTGCAGAGAATTTTTTGATTGAAGGAAATTGCTGTGTGGATTTAGACCTGGGCATAGGTTTGAAGCTCTTCAAGATCACAATAAGAGCTAGGGGTTGATCTATGGGATTTTGGTTGCTATGCTTTCCCTCCAAGATGCTATAATGATATTATGATTGCTTTAATTGGTGGTTCATAACACTTTGGTACTATTACGTTCACATGACAATACATATGTCATTGCACACTCACTAAATGTAATATGAGAGAAACACCTATTTCATGGTTTACAGTGATTGTTTCTATTCAGGTGTGAAAGTCATAGAGGTCTAAGTACTATGACATTCAGGGAGATTGGCCAACTGACAGGAATTCTTCCTAAGACCCCACCTACACAAATCTTGCTTTTGATCTCTGTTGATTTCACTCTTCATTACTACAGGTGGCTGTTTCTAGTTCATAATTTTGCCATGTAGATCAATATAGTTGGGATGGATTGATTGGATGTTTTTTATTTCTCGACATTTGTGCTTGCGGAAGAATCATATGTTTACTGTATGCATGGTCACCCTATTTTCATCTTCATATACTTTGAGAAAATGATGATGGACTTACTTGATTGAAAATAGGCCATTGCAAGCTCATTTGAGGCACCAAAAGGGGAACATTTATCTCATGTTTTTCAATGCAACATGTCACACTTGCACCTGTTTGATAACACAATAAGTTTAATTGTGGCATATTTAAGATTTGTGAGATATGAAGAACAACAAGGCTATTATTGTTTATGGGCTCTTTGGAGCTATTTTTTTTTATTTACAAGAATATGAAGATCTTCATATCAAGCCATGATAATTTCTCTTACTGCCCTGTAGGGGTGGTTATAGCTGATATGCACACCATGGTAGGACATATCTTCCTAAAGACCTCTCTAGAAGAGAAAGTCCTATAGGACTTGATGCTCCTGAAGTGGAAACTAAAGATAGACTAAATCTTATTGTCTATTTCTTTTCAGAAACAATCTACTTGTTGTGTATGTTTAATTTCAGGTTTGGGAGCCCTCTGGTGAAGCCCTATCAGTCCTACATAGGACTACATAGGGGGGATGTATGCAGTGCTAACTGCCCCCCAAGGGGATTGTGTCGCCCAGCTCTGAAGACTGAAGATTTGCAGATTGCAGGAAGGATTGACGGCTTGCAGATTGGAAGATTGAAGTGCTGCAGATTTGAAGATTATGAAGACCTGAAGACTTGCAGCCTGAAGCCTTGCCGACTGAAGAATTGCAGACTTGAAGACCTGAAGATTTCCAGACTTGAAGACTCCAACTTGGAACAGTTCAGTTATGTATGATCTTCTTGTCTAGCTTTGTCAAGGGCGGCAAAGTCCAAGGGGGGAGAGTGTTAGCTTATTGGAGTTGCTCATATTTTCTCTTGAGCCTAGACAACTCTCTAGTACTCAAAAATACCCTTTTTTGTATAAAGGAGATGTGCCCATATGGACACTTTGCTAAGAACTTTTTTATATTCCCTTTATACTATAGTGTGGGAGGCCTTTAAATAATTCACCTTTTTGCACATGAAAGGAATTTCCCACGTAGAAATCCCACGCATCCACATTCTTGGGATTTGTTAGTTAGAGAGAATATTTGCAAGATATCAAAGAGATATGTTAGTTAGAGAGAGTGTGTATATATATATATATATATATATATATATATATATATATATATATATATATATATATATATATATATAGACACATAAGGCATCCACTCCATAAGAAAATAAGGGCACATGGCCATACAACAACCTACAAAAGATCACTCCACCTGTAAAAAAAAAAAGGAATCGCAAAAGAACATTCCACCTCCAAAAAAAATTCCACCTATATGTATTTATGTATGTATGCATGTATGTATGCATCCATGTATGTATGTTATATGCATGTATGTATGTATGCATGTATGTATTTATGTATGTCTATAATTTATGTATGTATTTAATTTTATATATATGTATTTATGTATGCATGATTGTATGTTTTATGATAAGTATCTATCTTTGTATGTATGTATGTATTTGAATATGTATGTATGCAAATATGTATGTATGTACACATGTATGTATGTATGTATGTATGTATGTATGTATGTATGTACACACGTATGTATGTATGCATGTATGCATGTATGTATGTATGTATGTATGTATGTATGTATGTATGTATGTATGTATGTATGTATGTATGTATGTATGTACGCATGTATGCATGCATGTATGTATGTATGTATGCATGCATGCATGTATGTATGTATTATGTATGCATGTTTTATGTATGTATGTATGTGTGTGTGTATGTATGTATGTATGTATGTATGGATGGATGTATGTATGTATGTAAATGTGTATGTATGTATGTATGTATGCATGCATGTATGTATGTATGTGTGTATGTATGTACATACATATGTATGTATGTATGTATGTATGTATGTTTGTGTGTATATATGTATGTGTGCAAGTGTATGTGTGTATATATGTATGTGTGCAAGTGTACGTGTGTATGTATGTATGTATTTAAGTAAGTAAATAAGAAAGTATTTAAGTAAGTATTTATTCATGTATTCATGTATGTATGTATGTTTGTAAGTAAGCAAGTACGTATGTATGCATGTATGCAATATGTATGTATGTATGCATTATGTATGTATGTATGTACATACATATATACGTATGTATGTGTGTGGATGTGCATATGTAAATAAGTATGTATGTATGTATGTATTATGTGTGTATGTGTACATGCATGCATGCATGTATGTATGTAATTATGTATATAAGTATATATGCATGTAAGTATACATGTGCGTATGTATCTATTTATATAACACTATCTATAACGAGATATGGCAAAAAAAAATCGATAGGATTTCCCCTAAATATGAGACTAAAACAAAAATTAAGTAAGGAACACATGCCTATAATCAAACTAGGGAAGAAGGCCATAATGAAAGCCGCACATGATAGGCGTAAAACCATTTCTAGATTTTTTTTTCCACCTTCCAAAAATCAAATAAGACATCTAGAAAGAAAACAATCAACCTACAAAAAAATAATCCACTTACATTTTTCTACTTGACATTCTACTACATGTGAAGTTGTAGTAGTAGGCCCAAGACCCTCACCACCTTGCATGGAAGCAAGAAGGAAGGTTCAAGACTCCTCTCCTCCACCCCTACCTCCAACATGTTCAAGCCATTGGCCATCAGCCCCATGCTATGCCACATGCTTGAAAACATGGAGAGTAGGGAGTCAAGGATCCTAGTCCATGTGTAAAATACAAGTAAAGCAACTACTCTACTCACACAAAGGAGAGACATGTAGGCACACACACACCTCACTCTCACACACTCACAAAAACACAATACATAAATGTAAATAGTCTTGGAGTAAAGGAGAGCATTCTTCCATTCATAAAAGATATTACATGAGAGCACATTGACCAAAAGCTCCCTTATTTATAGAAATGAGCCTCTATATATAGGCTAAGAACATTTCCCCATGTGCTTCTTTGAAAAGTCAAATATATATATGCGTATATACAAAGCTACTTTACATATATAGATATTTACATGTATGCATATGTACGTACATAAATATATATTTACATGTATATTTTACATATGTACATACATACCTACCTACATACATACATACATATTTACATATGTATGTACATACATAAATACACTTGTAATGCACTAGTAGCATATATATGATGATGCAAGAGGAAGTACATGTTAGTTTCTCTCACATGAATTGAGATGTTATCGTATTTCATGCAAGTAATGGTTCTCGTATTATATTTCTTATGATTATGGTCATGCAGGTTCATGTTGTATAGACTTGTTCCTACATAGGCCTCCATAATCCTGCACAACCTAGGAAGCTCTTTATTTTTTTAATTATCTTTTTGAATACCAATGTGTATACTGATGAATATACCATACGAACCACTATACCGATGCGTTTTTTGTTTAATTAAAAAACAGGTTCATGCATTTGGGTCCCAATGTGCTTATGGACACTTACAGCAACCACCACATCGATAGACATATCAATGCACGACACCAAATACCCACGTGCCGTTAGACATGTATTGCACCCCTATATGTTTTTTGATGCTTTGATAATGACATACATTTAAATATGAATTACGATAGTTGTGATTAAAATACACACCGAAAAATCTAGTTGTGTATGCGAACACATGTATGTCTATTGGAATATATTATTCTCTCTTGATTTTTGAACATATAAACTGATTGGTTCAACTAGATTCTTTGGCCAACACAAGACTATGGTGTAACTCTTCGTTCTTAGTTAAGTTAGATGATTAACATTCCTTCTAACTTCCCTAGATAGTGATTCGAAATTCTAGGTACTTCCTTTATCATTGTTGCATGTTTGTGGTACTCCCCAAAAAATAAGATCTAGTTTTCCAAGATAAGATGGTAAGTGATGAGATATCCCCTCACTACGTTCACCAAACTATTGACGCACATGCCCATCCATCGTCCATGAGACTAGAACATGTCGTAAAGAAGAACCAATTTCTTAATAGAAAAAGTGGTAGATATTCCCTTTGATACTGATGAGGAGTTCATGAATGCTACAATCAAGACAATCCATATGCATAAAAAACAATTTCTTATCCTACCCCACCAAGCCTCCTTGGGAGGTCTCTAAATATATGGCGTGGATCACCCATTAATCTACTCTTTTGTAACCTTATTTTTTCAATGGGTATAAATTAATTACTCGAGGGAGGACGTAGTAAAAACTAGATCTCATAATTTCATAAAAAATGAGTTCGAAATGTGGAGAACTACATTGAGTTCAAAATGTACAAAACTTACTTATTGTTAAATGAGATGGTGAAGATGGTGAGGAAGGACATGTTCGAGTTCAAGGTATGTAGAAGCACATGAATAATACAAGGAAGAAGAAGAAGAAGCTTGAAGCACAACACAATACTAAAAGTATTACCAAGTGAATGTACAAAGATAAGTAACCCATTAGGGCTAGAGAAGTATCCCGATAGTTAGTGCGTTCACACACATCAATGCCAAAATATATCAACAAATCCACCCCTAGGAGTTGTTAAAAATCAAGCCTTGAAGATGGCCAAAACTTATTCTGGTGTTTTTTTGGTGTTGTTTCGGTATTTCTCCGGTGTCATAAAAGTCTCAGGGATCATGTAATCTCGTGTCTTTCCGGTGTTTTTCTGGTAGTCGACTAGTTCGTTATGTTCCACCATGCAAGAGTTTTGAATATTTGCCTAAATCATAGCTAAAGTCTTGGAGGCATAGAGGACAAGTGGACCTATGAATTAGAGGCTTCATATCACAAATTTCAGCTATCAAGAGACCTCAACCACTTTCCTAAATCATAGCTTACCAAAAATGTTAAAGAGGCTGATTGAGAGATTCTTGCAAAATTGTAGGAACGCTTTTGGATAGCCTATATATGTATGAATCAAAGTCATGAAGAATGTCCATGACCTCTATGCTCTTCCTAGAGTTAGTATATAGTGTAAGGAAGTTGTTATACACAACCCCCTTGCTTAGTTAGTCATTTTGTTAGCTTATTCTTCTCTTTAGTTAGCCATTGCTCACTACCTCTCTAAGGAGTAAGCTAGTTTTGAGAACTACTTTGTTTTGGTTGTAACTTCTTCTTTCAATATCCATTTCAAGTGATTTCACTTGCATTTGATTTCTTATAGACTCTGTCCAATGTGGTGTGAATTTCATGAGTATGCTTCAAATGATCTCTGAGTAAAGTTGTAAACAATGAACTGTGTCTCTGCACATAGGCAGAAAACGGTACTAACAACTAGTCTAACTTGCATAGGTTGGTTCTCCCTACTAGAGTATCCAAATCAAAATTTTCAAAGTGCTATGGATATCTGAGGATGTCTATTTTTTATTTTAGAAGGTTTTCATTATTTTTCCACATCTATATTTTTCATTAGAGGCAAAATACTGACTCAAGGTCACTGTGGTAAACAACCTATGAGGGCCTAGAACCTTCCAAAGTTGCATAGGGGTGTTGAGTCCTCCCCCAACAGTGGTATCAAAGCATTTGGGACTCTTGAAGGAATTCAAAACAACTATCTAAAGTTAGTAAAGCTCTTAGGAAAGGACTTGTAGCAGATCTCATCAATATTCAAAAGTGGACCTTAAAGCTTGCAGCTAGTTCCTCAATACATACCAAGGGAGAAAGCTATAAGAAGGTAATCATTTTGAACTTTTCCTAAAGAAAGTGTGGGAGGCCTTGGAGAGATTATACTCCACCTCCACAAAGGCACGAAGGATTCAACTAAAGAATGAGTTGAACAACTTAAGAAAGACTTTAAATAGCAGCATCAATGATTATATCCTTAGGTAAAAGGGATTAAGGATGCCTTATGATCAATAGGTAGCTCCATTGATGATGATGATTTGGTAGCTCATACACTGAACGGGCTAAGGGATGATGACAAATGGAGGCCATTCACTACTTTAGTATATGTGAGGGACTCATTACCAGATTTTGAGCAATTAGTCACACCCATGGTGTCCGAGGAAATGAACCTCAATGGAGGTCACTCAAAGGGCAATGAAGCCCAAGTCTTCTATGCAGGTAAAGTCAAAGGAAAGAGAGGTGGACACAATGGACAAGGTAGAGGTAGAGGAAGATCAAGCAATGATCAAGATGGAGCAAGTCAAAGCTATGGAGCAAGGGGGAGAGGAAGAGCTAGAGGAACAAGAGGTAGATATCGAGGAAGGGAATACACAAAGGAATGTTATAACTATGGCAAAGAAGGCCACTTCACAAGGGATTGTTACTCAAAGGATAGCCAAGGATGTCGTAAAAAGAATCAAGGTAACTATGCAAATACATCAAATACATGAGTGAATAATAATGATTTAGCCATGATGCTAAGAAATGGTAAGAGAGAAGGCATAGAAACCCCATGGTACATCTATAGCGGATGTTCAAATCACATGAGCTACAATAAGGAAATGTTTTGTAATTTGCATGAACCAAGCACACAAGGGCATGTAGAAACAAGGGATGAAACCGAGCATAGGATTGCACACATAGATGATGTTCCTTTGGATTAAAATCAAAATGCAAAGTGTCTTAAAGATGTGTTACATGTATCGACAATCACAAAGAATTTAGTATCAGTTGGATAGATGGTTGAAAGAGGATATGTAGTCAAATTCAACAACAAAGGATGTTTTGTGGAAGACCCAAAACAAGGCTACAAGTTGATAGCTAAAGGAAAGAATGAAGGAAGACTATTCACCATGGAGGTAAAACCACCCTCATCACATACAGTCTATTTGACAGTTGGCAACAAGCAAATAGCTCAGGTTGATTTGTGGCACCAGAGGATTGGCCACATTAACCTTCAAAAGCTGAAGGATATGCAATGGAGAGGAGTGGTAAGTGGTCTTCCAGATTTCCACTCTCAAAGTATGCAACACTTATGTGAAGCATGTCGATTTGGGAAGCAAGCAAGGCTTCCATTGAAGAAGAGTACACAAAGAAGTAGATTTCCATTCGACCTCATTCACACTGATGTATGGGAATCAACCAAAGAACCCTCATTGGGAGGCAATCAATATTTTGTTATCTTCATTGATAATCATACCATAATGACTTGGTTGTATTGTATGAAGTCAAAAGCTGAAGTTTTTAGTCACTTTAAAGTTTTCAAAGCACTTATTGAAAAGGAAATGGGCAGGTACATAAAGATCCTTAGATCTGATGGAAGGGGAGAATATTTCCCCGAGGAGTTTTTTGAATTTTTAAGTCATAATGGCAGCAAGAGACAATATACATGCAAGTAAACACCTTAGCAAAATGGGATTGCAGAGAGGAAAAATAGACACATAGCTGAAGTGGCAAGATCGATGCTCAACAATATGAATGTGTCCAACTACTATTGGGCAGATACAACAAGTACAACCATATACATCATGAATAGATGCCCCAGTTTGTTGATATATTTAGGTAGTGATGTGTGTGAACACTCTAGGTCCGCCGGGGCACTTTTTTCCATCTTTAGGAGGTTTTTTTCCCTCGGCTTGTATATACGCCTATTGCCCTAATGGGCTACTTATCTTTGTACATTCTCTAGTAATACATTCAGTATTGTGTGTTTGTGCTCCAAGCTTCTTCTTCTTCCTTGTGCTGTTCGTGTGCTTCCGCATATGTCTAACTTCAACAATTGGTATCAGAGCAGGTCGTCGCTTCATCTAGGGCACCGTTGACACTCCTCCGTTTGTAGTCTCAGATTCGCACAAAATTTGGTGAGCATACTCAGGGTGTTTCAGAGATCAAAACATCTTCGTTCTGTGGTGCCGAAATCACGATCTGAGATCGTTTCGGCCTCCGAACGCACTATTGCAACGCTTGTGCAGGATATTTTGTCTTTTTGTGCCAAAGGTATATCCCAGTTTTTGTTCTCTAGTTTAAGCGTCTCGAAGTATGCTACAGGTCTAGTAGAACTCGTCTGGGCAGCTCTGTTCAACTTTTTGAGATACAGTCAATTTTCTGCATCAAGGTATTTTAGTCACCGGCCATGGCTGAAAGCAGTGATGTATTCCGTATGTTGGCTATTGAGGATAAGTTGGATGGTACCAACTACCCATTGTGGGATTATATGATGCGACATGTATTGGTTGCAAAAGGATTATGGAACATTGTGCAGGGTGTTGAAAGACGTCCTGTTACACCTCTGACTACAGGTACTACAAATACAAGTGTTGGAGCTGATCAAGATGGTGTTGAAGATGATATTCTGTAGATTCCTGTTCGTGCTGTTGTTTCTGCTGCACCTACTACAGAGCAGATTCGCTGGAACGGCTGAGATGCCCAGGCACATGCATTGATAGCTTTGTCTGTCAACTCTTGCAGAACAACTAAGGATGCTTGGGATACACTTACCACATTGTACCAAGCTAGGAATGAGGCTCGTGTTGCTTACCTCCGAAAACAGTTGGAGAGTAAGCACATGAATGAAGGTGATTCTATGGACAGTTTCCTAACGAAGATCAAAGACTTGAAGGAACAATTGATTTCTACTGATGAGGTTATACCAGATAGCTCACTTGTGCAGACCGTTCTGAATGCTCTTCCTGATTCATATGAGAGTTTTGCTTCTACTCTTTGGTTGATGATGAAAGGCAATCCGAATGCCTTATCATTTGAGGAGTTAGTCTCTGTTTTGTTGCAAGAAGATCAGTCCAGGCAGAATAGGTCCATTATGCGAGTTGCAGATCAAGATTTCCTAGCTAGTCAGAAGGGCAAAGGAAAATGGAGCTCTTCAACTAGTAAGCAGAAATCTGCTAATTCTACATATTCAAAGAAGGAAGATAAAGATGAGAAGAAAACAGAAAAGCAGAAATTGTTTTGTGAGTACTATAAAGGGAATGATCATATCATAAAGAACTGTCCAAAACTGGCTGCTAAAGAGGCAAAGAAGAAAGAGGCTGGAATGGTTGTTGCAGAGGCCTCTACACCAAAAACAGAGTCTGCAAATCTTGTGCAGGAAGAAGAATGGGCATTTACTACTGTCTGCAGTTTTGACCCATATTCTCATGAGCAGTGCATGTCTGTAGTAGACTCAGATGTTTATTTTGACAATGGGGCTACCAAACATATTACCTCGCAGTGCAGTTTCTTCTCTTCACTCGAGCCTGCCCCTACAGGGAATATTGTTACATGCGCCAACAACTCTTCTTATCTTGTTATGGGAGTTGGTAAGATCATTTTGACTACTGCTAATGGTAGTTCTTTCACTTTGTCAGATGCTTTATTTGTGCCAGGGATAAAAAAGAACCTGTTATCAGTTTCTACATTAGCCAAGATTGGCTTGGTTGTGAAATTTGTTGATGACAGGTGTACAGTTCATGATTTGTCAAATGACGATGTGATTATTGCTTCTGGCATTTTATGTCGTGGGCTGTATAAGCTCATAGACTATGAAAGATCTGAAAATGATTTGGCATGTGCAATAAATGATTCTCAGGCTATGTCAGATGCAAAGCTTTGGCATGCACGCTTTGGTCATCTGAATTTTGCTAGTTTGCTATGCCTGCAGAAATCTGAAATGGTGTCCTCTTTGCCCAAACTTGAGGCACCTGGAAAACATGTTTGTGAAGGCTGTATTTTGGGCAAAATGCAACGTTCCTCCTTTCCAAAAGATGGTTCAGTTCGGGCTACAAAGAAATTGCAGCTTGTACATAGTGATGTCTGTGGTCCTATGCAGACACTCTCTTTTGGAAATTACCTTTACTTTGTGACTTTCATTGATGATTTTTCTAGGCATGCATGGGTATATCCCCTCAAAGCAAAGTCCGAAGTGTTCATGTGCTTTAAACAGTTTTTGGTTTTGGCTGAAAATCTGTCAGCATGTAAAATGGGCACCCTCCGTTCTGATGGAGGGGGGGAGTATATGTCTTCTGATTTTAATGCATTTCTGGATGAATGTGGGATAAAACACCAGTGTACAGTGTCGTATACACCTCAACAGAATGGAGTTGCTGAACGAAAGAACATGTCACTCATGGAGATGGCGAGGTGCATGGTCAAGAGTCAGGCTTTACCACATAGTTTCTGGCTTGAGGCTATCATGTGTGCAGCATATGTACTGAACAAGTGTCCCACTAAAGCGCTGCAGTCTATCACTCCATATGAGGCTTGGCATGATCGCAAGCCATCTGTTGCTCATCTGCGTGTTTTTGGTTCTTTGGCATATGCACTAGTGCTTGAACAACATTGCAGAAAATTGGATGATAAGGAAGTAAAATGTATTTTTGTTGGGTACACTTCTGAAAGTAAAGGCTATCGTCTGTATCATCCATAGACTAAACGCATTCTGGTTAGCCGTGATGTTGTCTTTGTGGAAGATGCTATTCAGCCATTGCTTTCATGTACTAAGGAGACATCAGTTAGCTCCAAAGACATGTATGATACTTTGATGCCTCTTTTTACAGGTGGACAGTCTAGTGCTGGTCCTAATGAGGCAAGTTCTCAGCCTTTGCAGGTTTCATGTGATGATGCAGATCATTCCATTCCTGATGCAGATTTACATGATGCACTTGTTGATGAGAGAGCTGATATTGAGCAGGCAAAGATTATGCCAAAATGGCTGGTGCAGACTTTGCGTGACAGCAAATTAGATGCACCTCTATCATATCGTACTCGTTCAGGCATAGTGCCTCTTTTGCATCAGATTGCTATGCTATGGCTACATCTAGTCTCTGTGATGAGAATGAGCCTATTTCGTTTGATGAAGCATAAAATTCAAAAAATTGGATGGCTGCTATGCAATCTGAATATGATGCTATAATGAAGAATGGTACTTGGTCTTTATGTGACTTGCCTCCTGGCAAGAAAGCCATTGGCACTAAGTGGGTATACAAGCTGAAGCGTAAACCTGATGGTACAATGAACAACTATAAGGCTAGGCTTGTTGCAAAGGGTTATGCGAAGGAAAGAGGCATTGATTTTGATGAGACCTTTGCACCTACATGCCGTATGACTAGTGTTCGGAGCATTTGTGCACTTGCAGCCCATCATGGTTGGAATGTACATCAGTTGGACATTAGAACAACATTTCTGAATGGTGACTTGCATCAAGAAGTGTATGTTTTTCAGCCCCGTGGTTTTGTGCAGAAAGAGCATGAACACCATGTGTGCAGGTTAAAGAAGGCATTATATGGTTTAAAGCAAGCACCACATGCTTGGTATGAGAAGATACATGCCTATCTGGTTGCACATGGTTTTGAGAACAGTCCAACTGAAAGCACCTTATATGTTAAGCGTGCTAATGATGTGCTTCTGATCATTGTTGTCTATGTTGATGACATCCTGCTCACCGGTCCTATTAAGAAGCATATTACTGATTTTAAGGCTGATTTGCATGCCTCATTTGAGATGTCTGATTTGAGGCATTTGCATCACTATTTGGGCATTGAGTTTATGCACTTGATGGTGGAATGGCTTTGTGTCAAACGAAATATATTGACACATTATTGCAGCGTTTTGGCCTTGAAGACTGTAAGCCTATTGCCACTCCTATGGAGACAGGTTTACGAGTGAGTCTTCATGATGCTGGAGATGCATTTGATGCTGTTCTCTATCAGCAGGCTGTTGAATGCTTGATTTATTTATGCATTACTCGGCCAGATATTCAGTTTGCTGTCTCACAGATGAGCAGGTTTATGCATTGCCCAGGAGTCACGCATTGGAAGGTGGTTAAGTGCATCTTTCGCTACTTGAGTGGTACTCGGCTACTTGGGTTGTTTTATCCCAAGGGGGGTTGCTATGACACTCGTGTGTCCACTAGTGGCTTTTGCTTCATGCTTGGTAGCTCATGTATATCTTGGTTGAGCAAGAAGCAGCCTACTGTGCCCACTTCGAGTTGTGAGGCTGAGTATAGGGCAGCTTTCACAACGACTGTTGAGTGTGTATGGCTCAGACGCCTTATGGCTGATTTGGGTGTTGGTCAGTCTTCTGCCACCACCATCTTCACTGACAGTCAGAGCGCATTGGCAGTTGCAAGGAACCGTGTGTTCCATGCTCGCACTAAGCACATTGAGGTGCATTATCACTATGTTAGAGAGAGGTTCTCTATTGGGGAGGTCAACTTGGCATATGTGCCCACGCAGGAGAACATTGCAGACCTTTTCACAAAGGCTCTGCCCAGGGAGAAGTTTGAAGCTTTCCGTAAAGCTTTGGGCTTACTTCCTTTTGTGGAGTGACTTCCACATAGCTTGGCACTTCCTTATACATGAGTGCCAGCTACTTGTTCACCGCATCACTCCCAAGGGGGATTTGTTGATATATTTAGGTAGTGATGTGTGTGAACACTCTAGGTCCGTCGGGGCACTTTTTTCCCTCTTTAGGAGGTTTTTTTTCCCTCGGCTTGTATATACGCCTATTGCCCTAATGGGCTACTTATCTTTGTACATTCTCTAGTAATACATTCAGTATTGTGTGTTTGTGCTCCAAGCTTCTTCTTCTTCCTTGTGTTGTTCGTGTGCTTCCGTAGACGTCTAACTTCAACAAACTTCAGGTATACATGCTTTAAGTCCATACGAAGCATGGTACAGTAAGAAATAAGATCTATCTCACCTGAAGATATTCAGTTGTGTATGTTATGTGCACATGCCTTATGAACTAAGGCATAAACTTGAAGCAAAAGATGAACGGTGCATTTTTATTGGGTATTCAAGAGAGAAAAAGGGTTTTAGGTGCTATGGTCCTAAAACCAAAGAGCGAAAGGTATCTAGAGATGTTATCTTTGATGAATTGTTTCGATGCTATGGTGTGAAAGATTCATTACAGGTTGAAGACATACATGATGTTGAAAGGAGACATGTAGAAAACCAAGAAAGTGTGGAAATTTTTGGTCCTTCAACTTCAAGGACAACATCAGAGGGCAGCCATACATCTCCATGGAAAGGGAGGTTTAGAACGAAGCCTATCTCAAGTGAAGAAAGTTCTATAAGAAGCAAAGGCATGGAGGAAAAGGATGATGGGCACAATCCTGTGGCAGACATGGATAACAACAGTGAAGAAGAGTTTGAAAAAATAGAAACCACAGGTGTAAAGACATCAAAAGAAAGAAGAAAAATATTCATTCCAGCCCCTCAAGAGAGAAAAAGTTCAACAAGAGAGAGATATGCAGTTCAACGATTAACTAATGACTCTTTCATTGCTAAACACTATGCATATATGAGTCAAGTAGTTGCATGTGAAGAGCCTAATTGTTTTGAGGATGCAACCAAGTATGAAGAATGGAACCAAGCCATGAATGAAGAGGTAAAAGCACTTGAGGAGAACCACACTTGGTCATTGGTTCCGAAAACCAAGGACATGAAGGTTATCAACAAAAAATGGGTATACAAGGTGAAAAGAAATTCAGATGGAAGCATATCTAGGGATAAAGCAAGGCTCATAGCCAAAGGTTTTGCACAAACCTATGGCATTGACTTTGAGGAGACTTTCAACCTTATAGCAAGGATGATTATAGTAAGAACTCTCATTGCAATGGCAGCGTCAAAGAGTTGGAGGATCCACCAACTAGATGTGAAGAATGCTTTCTTTAACAATGACCTAGAGGAGACTGTTTTCATGGAGCAACCCAAAGGTTTTGAAGATCAGAGGTATCCACATCATGTGTGCAGGTTAAAGAAGGCTCTTTATGGTCTGATGTAAGCACCAAGAGCATGTAATCAGGTTAGGTGAATATTTGGCCAACTGTGGCTATAAGCAAAGTGATGTCGACTCATCATTATATATGAAGAAGGAAGGTGATGAGTTTGTCTACATTTGCATATATGTAGATGATCTTATTCTTACAAGGAATAATGAAGCAATGATTAGAGAGATCAAGAACAAGCTTGGAGAAGAATTCAAGATCTCAGATCTTGGAGAATTGAGGTACCTCTCAGGCATAGAAGTAATTTACAAGGAGGAAGGTATATATCTCATGCAAAGAAAGTACATTTTTGATGTACTAATAAAGTATGACATGTGTAATTGCAAGCCAAGTGGAAATTCATTATAGGTAAATGTAAGCCTGAGTGCAAATGAAGGAGAAGACATTGAAGATGTTACTTTGTTCAGATCCACTGTAGGATCTTTGAACTATGCAACTCTTACTAGGCCATACATCAAAGATGCAGTAGGAGTTCTCTCACAGTTTATGCAAACTCCCAAAGTGCAACATCTAATGGCAGCCAAGAGAGTTCTTAGATATCTCAAGGGCAGTGTAAATGAACGTTTACTCTATGCTTATGATGAGGATTTGCAAGTAAAAGCCTATTGTGATGCAGATTGGGCAGGTTCAAAAGATGATAGGAGAAGTACAAGTGGCTATGTAGTCATGATTGGAAACAAGACTATCTTGTCAAGCTCTAAGAAGTAGCCTACAATAGCCCTATCTTCCACTGAAGTTGAATATACAACCTTAGCCCTCATCACATGTGAAATTATGTGGCTGAAGAAGCTCTTTAAAGACTTAAAATTGCAAGTAAAACAAATTCCAATCATGTGCGACAATATGTGTAGTGTATACCTAGCTTTGAATTGAGTTTTTCATGCTAGATCCAAGCACATTGAAGTACACTATCACTTCATAAGAGAGAAGGTGACTGCAAAAGAGGTCAAGGTGGATCATGTAAGTACCAAAGGTCAATTTGCACATATGTTTACAAAAGGGTTGGAAGGAACGAAGCTACTAAAATTCAAAAGAAGCATTGGCATGGTAGATTTAAGTTCAAGGCTTGAGGGGGAGTGTTAAAAATCAAGCCTTGAAGATGGCCAAAATTTATTCCGGTCTTTTTTTGGTGTTTTTCGAGTATTTTTCTGGTGGCCTAAAAGTCTCAGGGATCATCCAATTTGGTGTCTCTTTGGTGTCTTTTCAATGTTTTTTTGGTAGTCCAGTAGTCCAGAAGTCCAGTAGTCCGGTATGTCCTGTTGCACAAGAGTTCCAAATATTTGCCTAAATCATAGCTAAAGTCTCAAAGGCATAGATGACAAGTAGACCTATTAATTAGAGGCTTCATATCATGAATTTTAGCTATCAATAAGCCTAAACCACTTTCCTAAATCATAGCTTACCAAAAATGATAAAGAGGCTAATTGAGAGATTCTTGCAAAATTGTAGGAACACTTTTGGGCAGCCTAAATATGTATGAATCAAAGTCATGAAGAATGTCCATGACTCTAATCCCTTCCTAAAATTAGCATAGAGTGTAAGGAAGTTGCTATACACAACCTGCTTGCTTAGTTAGTCCTTTTGTTAGCTTATTCTTCTTTGTAGTTAGCCATTGCTCACTACCTCTCTGAGGAGTGAGCTAATTTCAAGCACTATTTTGTTTTGGTTGTAAATCCTTCTTCCAATATCCTTTTCAAGTGATTTCTTATAGAGTCTATTCAATGTGGTGTGAATTTCATGAGTTTGCTTTAAGTGATCTCTGAGTAAAGTTGTAAACAGTGAAGGTGTGTCTCTACACATAGGCAGACAACAGTACTGACAACTAGCCTAACTTACAATGGTTTACTCTCCCTACTGGAGTATCTATGGATATCTGAGAGTGTCTATTATGGAAGGTTTCCTTAATTTTCCACAACTATATTTTGCATTAGAGGCAAAACAGTGACTCAGGGTCACTACGGTAAACAACCTATGCGGGCCTAAAACCTTCAAAAGCTGCATAGGGGTGTTGAATCCTCCCCCAACACGAGTGATGCGGTGAACAAGGAGCTAGCATTCATGTATAAGGAAGTGCCAAGCTATGTGGAAAGAGATCAATACACAAAAGGAGGTAAGCCCAAAGCTCTGGAAAAAGCTTCAAACTTCTCCCTAGACAGAGCCTTTGTGAAAAGGTATGCAACTTTATCTTGTGTGGGCACATATGCCAAACTGATCTCTCCAGTAGAGAACCTCTCCTTGACATATTGACAATGCACATCAATGTTTTTATTGTGAGCATGGAGCACATGGTTCCCCCCAAACTGCAAATATGCTCTAACTATCAGTGAAGATGGTGGTGGTAGAAATCTGACCAATACCCAAATCAGGCAAAAGTCATCTCAACCACACACACACACTCAACAATCACTATGAAACTTGTTACTGTTTGTGTCCATGTGAAAGGCCAAATGGCCACTAGACACTTTTGTATATGTTCTTTGATAAAACATATAGAAGCCTAATCAACCACAAACTTTATGTTCAACCGCATTTGTATGACCTAAGAAATCTGTGTCCATGGTCTTTGTATTGTGTGTTTTTTCTATGTATTCTACACCCCCTATACGGATTACTATGTGCAACATTGGAGTGGGTTTTCTACAACAAGGGTATCATTCCGGAGATCTCGAGAAGGGCATTCCATCATCATGCATCAGTAAAGAAATACTTAATTGGTATCAAAGTATTTCGATGCAAAATCTTTGTTCCTTTTGTGCAAGGGAAGCCAACACCCACCCACCCACCTACCTAAGGATTTCTCCAAGGCTTAAGACTACGGTAGTGCCCAAGGCCATAGACCTTGGCATACCTTGTCATTCGACTCACCAGAGTCATCATTGGCACCATTGGTTGCCCAAGAGGGAGGGTCGCAATGATCAAAGAAGACTGAGGTTTTCAGTACTTCCCGAGAGGTCACTAGGAATCAATGCCATCTTCATCATCTTCAATAAATATTTTTCAAGTGTAGTAGGATGCTTTTCAACACCATGCACAATATTCCACAAACCTTTTTCCACCAATATATGAAACATCATATATGCTCACAATGGGTAATTAGTGCCATCCAAACTATCCTCAACATCCAACATACAATATACATCATTGCTTTTAACTATGGCCACTAACTAAATAACCTGATTCAAATGAATGACTGTGTCTCAAAAAGTTGAACAAAACCACCCTGTCGAGCTCTGCTAAACCTATAGAAGACTTCGAGGTGCTGGTATTGGCAAATTGAAACTTGTATATATGTTTAACAAAAAGGACAAAATCATCTGTAGAGGTGTTGTGATAGTGTGTTTGGAGGCCAAAACAAGCTCATATCAAAATTTCAATGCCACAGAGCAAAGCAGTTTTGAAGTCCTACTCGCTTTGATTATGCTCACCAATTTTCATGCGATTTTGAGACTGTCATTGGAGGGGTGTCGACGATGCCCTAGATGAAGCGACTACCTGATCTGATACCAATCGTTGGAGTTTGAGGTTTGGGGAAGCACCAAACATCACAAGGAAGAAGAAGAAGAAGCTTGGAGCACAACACAATACTGAATTTATTACCAAGTGAATGTACAAAGTTAAGTGACCCATTAGGGTTATAGGCATATATATATACAAGCTAGGGGAGAAAAAAGTCCTACAGAGGGATAAAGTGCCCCGAAAGTCCTAAGCGTGTTCACATGCATCACTATCAAAACATATCAACAGAACATTCTTCACTCATCTTGTTCATACTTTTTTTGTCACTTGGGATCATAGATAAAGTCTCAAGGCTTGAACCTTTAGAACTCTTGTATTAGAAATTTTCAAAGCATTATAATGGCCTCAATAAGATAGTGGGTCATGCCCTCCACAATCACTTGCACTTCCAATTCGTTGCACATGGTATACTTTGAAATTCATAGAGGTTCTCCAAAAACAAAAAATTGGATTTTTTGATTGTTCTCCCATTCATGATGATATATTGTAAGCTGGAATGAGAATGACTACTTTCATGTTCTCGTTCTTCATGAACTTATCTGGCCTCTTGGATATTATTAGCTGCGTGTGAAGAAGACATACTATAGAGGTGGTTTGCTAAGACAATCTTGGGTTACTTGACAAACCAATTTTGAGATGTGGGATCAAGGATGATATTTACCCTAAATACTTTCATTGCCACCATGTTTAGAGTGGGATCCGTTTGTCTACATGAAATACATGTAGTTAGGGGAACAATAGAGACACATCCCCAACGAGGAAGACTAGTGGGTCTATCTTTAGAGACACCTCTAGATATATGTTAAAACAAACGTTGCATTTTCCCTTTTCCCCACACGTGCACACAAACACATTCAAGCGTACTAGTTAGGGGGTACCACGAGAATTTTGGTGGTGGATATGTGTATGATTTATTCTCTTCAAGATACAAGTAGGCATGTAAAAAAAGAAGCACATGTAACACTTGGTAGGCTTTTTGATTTGAAAACTCTTCAAAGACGTCTCAAAAGGTATACAAGTGGGAGTAGGAATATAAAAGAAATAACGGTTATGGCCAAGATATGATTGCAGGGGACCTTTGTATGAAGATCTTGCAAACGCCATACCGCCTTAAGGGAGCTTGGGCTTCGTTGCAGGTGCCCTACCCCCTTGGCTGTATTGTGAGATGCAATAAAAGTAGTTCGTTGTTTGAATGTGAGATGCTTTTGGTGGGAGTGAAATTGTTTACCAAATACACACAAATAATGGAAAATCATGTCTTCAAGCAAACACTATCACTCTCTTTGACCTCCCTCCCAAGTCCAAGAAGAGTTAGTTCATTCCATCCCACTTGACAAAGGAATATGCACCAGGGATCGCCACAAACATTAGGGTAGGGAGCCATTTTGTGGTGTTGATGTAAGAGATCTTAATGAAGTGGGGATAGTGTGTCTTTTCGTGCACTCATAACTTCAAGACCAAGATGTGCATTACAAACACATTGGGCTTTGAGAAAACAACCTTTCTTTTAAAGAGAGATGCGTTCCCTTTGAGAGAGATGCTTTCCTCAAAATATGGAAGTTTTTGGAGCAATTGAAGGGAGCTTGTGGAGCTGAATACAAGCGGTCATTATTGTGATAAGGATGTCTGCTAGGTGTCTATGAAGGATGATGAATGATGGAGATGGTGAAAAAGTTGCTCATGGTGGGGGCGAACAGTCATTCCCTTGTTGAGGAAGATAGTGCAGCAGCGCAGCTGCTCCAAAAGTTACTCTGTGGAAGATCAATCAAATCTTGACTTTGTGATCGAATGTTACCTATGTAGGCGGAGCTTTGAACAGGTTGGAAAAGTAGGATACGAGCACTGAGCAGCGCAGAAATGGATTATTCTACTCGATTTGGAGAAGAAGGATAAGACGACTCATACGAGCACTGAGGAGAGCAGAAATGAATTATTCGCTCCATTTCGATGAAGCACACCTCTCTCCACTCTCTCTCTCTCTGTGCGTGTCATAGAAGCATCGGCTGTTACATGTTTCATGGTACTTCGCTAAAGTATGTGTCAATTTTTTCATCCCTCTGGCTTAAGCGACACGAAATTTCACAATGAGACAGACATTCTCTTTCAACGTCGTGCTCCGTTGAGCGCGTGAGCGGCGACACATCAACTTCGTCTTCTCGCTCAGACGTCGATTGGCTGATGCTTAGTTTCTTCGTTTTGTCTTTCTTCCCGGGAATGTGCGCAATCGTCCCCACCAGCAACCACTACCTAACTACAGCAAGAAAATGGTGCTGTACACTGCCACGCTTGTTAACTCGTTGCCATCCCACTCGGAGCTCCTATAAGTGACAATTACGCTTAGTCGATTGTGATGGTTGCCTTTCTCCATTCCTTCCTTCTGCGGCTGGTCGCCTTCTTCTTCAGTTCCCGTCCTCGCCGTATCCACAACTATGGAATTTAACCCTCCAATTCACCACGTAGATGCTTCTCTCACGAACGACAATGACGAGCTTTGGCGCCCGGGCGCTTCTGCACACATACCTGCATCATTTGATTCTCCAGGTGGTGAGCAGACGGAGCGCACCCACATGGATCGTCAGCGTTGCAAACAAGAGCTGCAGAAGCTCTACGAAGATACTTCAGAAAGTTGTTACGATCTTTCTCTGAAGGATATAGTGGATCCTTGCTACTCTATCAGCGGTAACCTAAAAGGTGTTGTTGCTGAAGAGGAACTTCGGCCTCATGTCCAGGAAAGGAGTGAAAGCCGCAAACTCTCTTCCATTCCCAAGCTCAGATTTAGCTTCTCTCTTTCTGGTTCGCGGGGTAAAAGCATGTTGGGCGAACAACCCGACTCATCAATCTGGAAAACCACTCCCAAGCATGATGATGATGAGAAACCTTCCGCCGCTTCCAAAGACTCTTTAATCAAAGCCAGTTCATCCTCTAAGTATACGCAGAACGCTTTTGAAAGTAATGCCTCATCTATGTCCAAAATTCATCCTTCCAATCAATGCTCATCATGTTCTTCGTTTACCGTATTCTTTAAGTGCCGATGCCTGGTAAGGACCCGTTTCATCCGATTACATTTTGTTTCTTCCTTATCTGCATCATCTTCTTCATTCACTGAATTTTACAACTGCCGACGAATGGTAAGGTTGCACTTCTGCTGTTTAATGTTTCGGTCCTTCTCGATGGTGAGATGCTCACAAATGTACATGCACAGTTGACCTGGTTAACGTTCTGGTCTGCATATAGTCACCAGCTGCATATCATTATTGTGTGCATGTGAACATGTGTGCACACACAAATGTATATGTGTGGGCGCTTTATATACACGCGCGGCGCGCGCCGCGCGCACACACACACACACACACAGAGACTCGCGCGTGCGTACTCACACACACACGCACACGCACACACGCGACAAAACTTAATTCATAAGGGTGTGTACCCGGCCATCAACCGAAAAAAGAAATGCATAGTGATAGTGTCGTGTCTACACTGGAAGATGTACGTCAGAGAAACTCAATTATACAGACAAAGACAGTACAAATCAGAGAATACCTACAGGCTACAGTGTGTAGTTTTTCCCGTCAGATGTTGTTTTCCCTGTCAAAAAAGATATCCTGTCGAAGGACAGCCTACAGGGTGAACTTGATAAATCTCCTATCATGTATGAACATACATACGTAAGTACGTCTAATTGTGAACACTTACCTGAATATGTGCCGTGAAGGGAAAATTGAAAGTCTGCTTGTCATAACAAATTTAGGTCGTGATGGAGAGAGTGAAACTAAATGGCACAAAATTACAATGATGATGAATGTAGAGGGAAGCCTGTCTCCATCTAGATGCATACGGATATGGCACATGAAAAGGGGCTCAGGTGGAATTATGGGTAGTCTACTAGTCATTTCACGTGCTTTGAGTGAATCAAAGAACCTTATTATCTCCCTGTCATGATAACGGATGGTCTTCAACTGGGGTTGTTTGCATGGTCGCTGGCTCTCTGAGTCTCTGCTTCTTTGAGTGTGAGTGTAGGGTCTTTGGGAAAAGTGTGTGTGAGCTTGTCTCTAATTATGCTTTGGTGGGTGAGGTTCTTGTAGTGTGGTGTCTCTCTAGCTCAAGTGGATATCTTCCCAATCTCTTGAAATATGAATATGTGTGTGTGTGTGTGTGAGAGAGAGAGAGAGAGAGAGAGAGAGAGAGAGAGAGAGAGAGAGAGAGAGAGAGAGAGAGAGAGAGAGAGAGAGAGAGAGAGAGAGAGAGAGAGAGAGAGAGAGAGAGAGAGAGAGAGAGTAATGTCTTCAATGGTGCCTTAAATGGGAAAATGAAATAATTCAAATAAAACCACGTAGGTGTGCACCCAATCATTGTGAAAAGAAAAGAGAGATGCGTGCTGAAATAAAAGCATATGCGAGAGTGCCATGTGGTCTTTACTATGAGCTCGAGAGGGTATAGTGGTGACAAGATGGAAGAGTAAATAACTTTATGGTGTAAGGCTATACTCATGATAATGCAAAAGGATTCTTTCCATTGCTCATATCAATAGAATGCATATAAGGTAATAGAATGCATATAAGGTGTCGCCAATGTATGCATGCATGGTCATACATTATGTTCTTAGGAGTATGACCAATTGTTATGTCAAACCTAGCAAAGAGGCTATAGCCATGAAAGAATCAAGACTAAGGACCAATAAGGAGTACAAAAGCAAGGACTATGAAGATGAACGAAGAAGGTGTTGGCATTGAGAATTTGAGAATAGTCTCACATAAATTTTTTTTGCCCATATTTTTGCAAGTTTCTCAAAGTACATTTTTATGGAATTATCATATTTGTAATCCTTGAGAGCATTAAGAATCATTTTACAACTTAACTGTAGCTTCTAGACTAGCTTTCTTGTTAATAAGTAGTCAAAACAGTCCAGCTAGTCTTAGAGGACTATTTGTAACTACACTCATCCACTAGAATGTGAAGGGGGCCACAAAAGCTCAATGAAGAGCTCATTCTGTAAACTTCATGCATTTTGTAAGAAGATCTCTTTGGATTTCATGTTTGCATTTTCTTCCTTTTAATTCCCTTCATCTTCCTTCAATTTGCTAATTTTTGATGGAAATTGTTGTCTTAGGGTGTTTTCCATGCGTAGAGCCTTGTTTTCAACCATTTGGTAAGAGTCTTTTGTGTGCGTCAAACATTTTCCTTGAGGTAACTGATTCTTAAGTGCTCATATTGAATTTCTCTATGCTACAAGGTCCCGTTGGTCTAAATTTTGTAGGAATGTGTAATTCTCTTTGTGTCATTGTAATGATAGATGACAAGAGGTGGAGGGGAGTTTCTTCATAGATTAATAGAAATTTCAGGATAGTTTCTATAGAATTTGAATTTGTGATTTTTTTTGCTTGAAGTCAGGTTTTGCTTGTGTATCATGTTTTTTATGCCCTCAATTAGGTAACTACTTGGATGGACAATTAACTTCGCTTGTTAATTTACCTAGTTGATATCGGTGAGAGTACCTTTCTACATCTGCAAGTCTACGACAGCACATTGTTTTGGCACTTCTGTTGAGGAAAGATGCCTACGTTAGTGTGATACACACAATTGGATCATTGGAGGTTACGCGAGAGCTTGGAGAGTAAGGTATTTACTTGAATTTGCAAGAGAGGCTTGCTAGTGAGTGTTGTTGGAGCAAGAGAGAGTATTCAGCAGATGGAGAAGCTCAAATGGAGCATCTCTTGACTGAGGAGCAGGGAAGGTGAGTGTCTAGCAGCACACGCAGGCGAGAGAGAGAGAGGGAGATCGAAAAAGAAGAAGGGAGGCGCAACTCTTTGGTGGGTTCTCCAAAAGAGAAGTGACCCTAACTTTAGTTTAGGTTATTATTTATAGGACCTGGCCAAGTTCACACTGAACTTGGCCAAAAGAATAAAAATGACTATAATCAGCCTTTTAAAGGACTATACACAAGTGTACAACTATGAGGGGTCATTTAGGGCCTTTACCCCAACAACCTCCCACTTAAAGGCATAAATGACGCCTTTAAGCTATGTGACTCCCACCATCTGTATACATAGCTGATGTTGTGCTTTGGACAAGCACTTAGTAAGAACATCTGCAGGATTTTGTGACGTATGGACCTTAACCAATGTGATAAGGCCATCCTCAAGCACTTCTCGAATGAAGTGATACCGCACATCAATGTGCTTTGTACGTGCATGGAACATTGCATTCTTTGCTAAACATATAGCACTTTGGCTGTCACATCCAAGCATAGGTGCCTTGCTGGGCAAATCAAACTCACAGCATAAACGTGCCAGCCAAATGGCTTCTTTGGAAGCCTCAGTGGCTGAAATATATTCAGCCTCCGTAGTTGACAGAGCAACAATCTTTTGCAACCTAGACCACCATGAAATAGCACCTCCTGCAAGAGTAAATATATATCCACTTGTGGATTTACGAGTATCCACATCACCAGCCATGTCAGAGTCACAAAAGCCTTTCAGCTCCAATGGATCTTTGCCATAGCAAATACATTTATTCTTGGTCCCTTTCAAGTACCTCAAGATAGATTTGACTTCCTCCCAATGAGCTTTGCCAGGATTAGCCATAAACCTGCTAACAACTCCCACTGCATGAGCTATGTCTGGCCGAGTGGCAACCATAGCATACATAAGTGAACCACAGGCTGATGCATATGGAACACTCTTCATGTAGTTGGCTGCATCATCATCCTTGGGACAGTCATCTTTGGAAAGCTTAACATGTGGCTGCAATGGCACTTCAAGAGGCTTAGAATCAGCCACATTAAATCTGTCCAGTACTTTATCAATATACTTTTCTTGGGATAAATGCAAAGTATGCTGCTGCCTATCCCTTTTTATTCGCATACCAAGAATATGCTCAGCTTCCCCAAGGTCTTTCATTGAGAACTCAGAGTTCAGCTGCTGTTTAAGAGCATTTAGAGTGCCCTTTTTCTTCCCAGCCAGCTGCATATCATCTACATACAGCACAAGAATGATTGGGCTGCCATCTTCATCCTTTTTAGTGTACAAACAGTGATCTGCATGGCTTCTTTTGAACCCATGTTTGAGCATAAATGCATCAAACTTCTTATACCATTGCCTAGGGGCTTGTTTCAGCCCATATAAGCTCCTTTTCAGCTTGCATACCAGATGCCCTTTTCCAGGATGGCATATCCTTCTGGCTGTTTCATGTACAGCTTTTCATCTAAGTCACCATGCAAAAAGGCTGTTTTAACATCCATTTGGAATAGCTCCAAATCCAAAGGAGCTGTAATAGCAAATAACACACGTAGAGTGGTCATTTTAACTACCGGAGAGAACACCTCTTGGAAATCAATGCCCTCCTTTTGGGCATATCCCTTAGCAACCAGCCTTGCCTTATACTTGGGTTTGCCATCAACAGTTTTGATTTTATATACCCACTTGTTAGGAATGGCTTTCCTACCTTTGGGAAACTCAACAAGATCCCAAGTATCATTTGCATGCAAGGCCTTTATTTCTTCCTGCATGGCTAACTCCCACTTCTTCTTGTGCTCACATAGCTTTGCCTCTTCATAAGTGAGAGGCTCCCCCTCGTCTGATAACATAATGTAATGTATAGAGGGATCATATCTGTTCATTGGCCTCCTAACACGTGTAGATCTTCTTACCCAATGATCCACATTGTCTGGCAATGGATCTACATCAAGAGGTATATCAACATGTCCATTCTTAATGGGCTTCTGCATATCATTTCCAGCCCTGTTTTCAGCATGAATAGGTGGCTGCATATGCCCATCAGGAGCGTCATTTTGCTGTCCAGCATCATCTGGCTCAAAAACCACTGCATCATCAATATTTTTAGTCCTTTGTGGTGCATCCTGAGGATCAAAATCAGGTCTAATAGGTGGCTGGTCATGCTGAAATCTGACCCTTTTATGGTCATCCTTTGAGGCACAATTATTTTGAAGCAACCTTGCCTCATTAAAAACAACATCCCGGCTGCGTACAACTTTCTTGAGCTGAGGTATCCAAATTCTGTAGCCCATTTCACCTTCTTCACCATATCCCATGAAGAGACCTTTTATGGACTTAGCATCAAGTTTGTTTCTCAGCTCCGGCCTTATGTGCACAAGCCTCGCAGACAAAGACACGTAAGTGATCATATGAAACAGGTTTGCCAGACCAAACCTCTTCAGGGATGTCACCTTTCAAGGACATGTGAAGGGATCTATTGCAAATATGTACTGCAGTTTTGAGTGCCTCTCCCCAAAATCCATGAGGGAGATTAGCTGTGGACAGCATGCATCTCACCCTCTCACAAAGTGCCCTATTATAGCGTTCAGCCACACCATTAGAAGAGGGGCTGTATGGAACAGTAAGCTCCCTCTTAATGCCCAAATTTTAACAAAATTTCTGAAATTCAGCACTTGTATACTCACCACCACCATTGTCCGTACGCAAGCATTTCAGCTTTCTACCTGTTTGGGTGGTCACAAATGCATGAAAGCGCTTAAACGCAGCAAATGCTTCATCCTTAGATTTAAGCAATTGAACCCAAATTTTTCTAAAAAAATCATCAACAAAAGAGATGAAATACAAAGCACCGCCCATAGATTTGGTGGGCACGCTACATACATCAGAATGAACAAGATCAAGTACACAAGACTTACGAGACACACCAGAATAAAAGGAACGTTTCACTTGCTTTCCATATTGACATTCATTACAAAAATCAAGCTTTGTGCCTTTAGCATCAAGCTTCTTTAAGTTACAAAGCTTAGTGAGACCCTTTTGGCTCATATGGCCAAGTCTCTTATGCCACAACTCCATATGGGAGTGAACTTCAGCCAACGCAATGAACTTGCCCGATAAGGCTTTCCCATGCAAGCAATAGAGAGTTCCCTTCTTTATGCCTTTCACAATCAGCCTTGATCCCTTTGTCATTTTCCATGATCCTCTCTCAAAGAGAATGCTATAACCATGCATATCCATTTGACCCACAGAGAGTAAGCTTTTCTTGATCCTTGGTACATAACACACATCATGCAAAATAGAGAAATGGACTGTACCTATACCCTCAATGGAACAAGCATGATTGTTTCCAAGGTATACATGGCCATGGCTGCCTGCAGTAAAAGTAGAAAAGCACTCCTTCATAGGAGTCACATGAAAAGAAGCACCGGAGTAAACTATCCATGTTTGGGCCAATGCATCATTAATAGTCAGCAAAGCATCGATAAGATCACTTTTGGTGATTGACATGTCCTGTGTATGAACATTTAGAGAGAAATCATATGCACTACATTAGAGGCCACATTGGCCTTCTCTTTGTCCTTTTGGATGTCCTCTGCATCAGTCTTGTCTTCTTTCTTGCCCTTCTTTTTTCTCCAGCATTTCTATTTCTTTCAAGCTGTGCCTTGTAATAGCGGCAATCAGGTTTCTTGTGGCCCTTCCTGCCACACTGATAGCAAGTCACATCATTGCTTTAACCTTTGCTTCCATTACCTCTTTCCCTCCTCTTACTCTTGTTCCTTTGTGCATTATTACTCCTCTTATCTGTCTTGCCTCTAACCATGTTAGCTGAGCTGCCACCTTGACCACCTGTTTTCTCCCGACCTCTTCATTAAGTATAGAACCCCTAACACCATCAAAGGTCAGGTTGGGGTTATTGGACAATGAGACTACCAATGTCTCCCAAGAGTCAGGAAGTGTCATAAGCAAGAAGATGGCTTTAAGTTTGTCATAAAAAACAGCCATACCTGAGTCCTGCAATTGTGACAAAGTACCTGTAAAGAGGGATAAGTGTTCAGCTTCACTCTTGGACTCATCAAGTTGCATACCAACAAGCTTCCGCATCAAATGCACTTGGTTCACAGGCGTAGTGTTCTCATAAGTTGCTTTCAGCTTTGCCCATATTTTTAAAGCAGAGGTCAGCACTTTGAGATCTACCAAGATCTCATCAGAGACGGCCATCTTGATATACGTAACAGCTTTCTTGTTCAAGATCAGCCAAGCTTCCTGTGACATATCTTCTGGTTTTTCAACTTCCAATGCCCTATCACAATCCTTCAAGAAGAGAATACCTTGCATTCTCTCCTTCCACAAATCGAAACCTGTTCCCTCAAAACGTCGAATCTCAAATAGATTCTTCACATCTGAGGAGGATGACGCCATGATTGCACGATGAAGAAGTTAATATGCTGAAATTTGGGCAAAAATGCACCAAATCAGAGTATCACTTCTAAAAATGATGCACAATGGCTTCAAACTGTTGTGGGAGCAAAATGGAGCATAAACAGACCAGTTGGACTAAAATCTGTAATTTTCTGAAATTACCTGCAAAAAATTCCAACAAGTCAATTTATGCTTCAAATCAGCAAATTTGACTTTTCTTGACCTCAAAGTGTATACATAAGGCTATAAGGAAGCCTTTAGGAGCAAAAGGGAGCAAAAGCCCCAAATTTTTTCTTCAGAATTTTGAAAAATTCAAAGAAAATCCCACAATTTGCTGAACATAAGCAAATTTCTCATGCCACACTTCAATACATGAAATGTTAAACCTGTATATTGCTGTTTTGGACTGTGGAACACTTGTGTAGACCTGTAAAACACCTGGAAATAGCCTGTTTTGAGCAATAAGACAAAGAGGAACAGTTTCTTCGCGATGAAATCGAAGAATATCACGTGAGAAGAAGTTTATGCCGCTCCAAAGGTGTGGTGCTACACTTTTAACCCTTTTTTTTCGCGACAAAACTCAGAAAAAACCTGCAAAAACTGAAGTAGAACACTCCAGAAATGCTGATGTCTCTGTTTAGGGCACCTTCTTCGCGATGAAACGTGAAGATCTTGCAAAATCTAAAGAAAACCCTGCGAAAAACTGAAACGAAGCTCCTCTAATGCCTCAACGGAGCTCTGATACCAGTTGTTGGAGCAAGAGAGAGTATTCAGCAGATGGAGAAGCTCAAATGGAGCATCTCTTGACTGAGCAGCAGGGAAGGTGAGTGTCCAACAGCACACGCAGGTGAGAGAGAGAGAGGGAGATCGAAAAAGAAGAAGGGAGGCGAAGCTCTTTGGTGGGTTCTCCAAAAGAGAAGTGACCCTAACTTTAGTTTAGGTTATTATTTATAGGACCTGGCTAAGTTCACACTGAACTTGGCCAAAAGAATAAAAATGACTATAATCAGCCTTTTAAAGGCCTATACACAAGCGTACAGCTATGAGGGGTCATTTAGGGCCTTTACCCCAACAAGTGTAAGTATCGAATTCAATCAATTTTTAATTAGTTTGTTGTTTTTTGGTAGCTTAGATTGACGAAAGTGGAGTGAAAAAGAACAATCTTTTGAGTTTTGAAGTGAAATCTTATAGTCAAGCGTCGCATAGTACAACAAGATTTTCTATGTACTTAAGAGTGCTCAAAAACTTGTCATTTTGCTTGTATATATGTGAAAGTGAGAGTGAAAAGTTTCATAGTAGACTCTAGAGAGAAGAGAGAGAACAAAAATTCTTGAGCTTGCCTCCTATTCTATGAATCTTTATTTCATAGAAAACTTTAGGAGGAGCTTCTACTTGGTAAGATATAGTCTCTGCTCAAGTTTCATATCTATGCTTCAAGAAATGAGAGTCTCAAGCTGATGATCTCCTATTTATTAAGGAAAATGTGTTTATTTTTGTTATTTCTTGTGTGCAAAACAACCTTTTAGGTCAAACAATACAAAGTGCAAAAAAATTTCATTAAAAGTTCCCTCGGAAGGCAATTTAGAGACATCAGGATTTCCTTGTGTGCAAAAAATTGTGCTTAAAAAGTTCTGATTTCTGAGTTGAGAAATTGTGTTTTGAGACATTGCGATTGCATTTCCAGAGACATTGTAATTTCTCAAGAAATTGAAGTAGAGAAATCATGATTGTCCAAAGTCTAGAAAATTGCTTTGAGGAAAACCATATTTAGAGAAATCACAATTTTCCATCCACGTGAAATATCTTAGAGATGCGAGTACTGTACCACCTTGGAATACTTATAAAGGAATGCTCATAGAGCTTCCATGTACTTTGATGGTCTCAATGAGTGAGATTTAGGACACTTGCTGGCACTACTACTTGTAAAATCCTAGTTTTGAAATTCATTGGAGGACACTATCTTGATAAGCAAGCTACTATGTATATGGTTAGTGAACTTACAGACACGACCAATGACTTACAAGAAGTCAGGCATAAAAAGTTGAATACTGAAGAACCAATGAGTTAGTGACCATTTTAGGAGATAAAATAGTCCTCTCTCTCTCTCTTGTTGAATGTGGATGTGTTTCCTCAAGATTTGAGGCGCATTGAGGTATACATGATTGAAGGGACATACCTCGTCTTATGGGTATACACTCCTATAGAAGGGAAAGGATTTTCACCAGTGGTAATTTCGGAGATGAATTGTCCAGATGTTGAATTGTCGGTCACATATATTGATCGATCTAGGAGAGAATACTGAAAGTTAACGGAAATGGAAGAGTCTAAGCATACTTATCTCGGACAACCAATCTTTCCATTACAAAAATAGAACAACGAAGGAAATGCAAATGAAAGAATATGCGTCAGTCAAGAATACATGCAAAACTTTTAAGATTTCAAGCTCCAATTACCAAGTACCATGAGGATACATCTAGTTTTCCATGTATCCATGTTGGAACCATATCAGATTTCACCATTGAGGGGGGGAGACACTTAGTCCTTCATCGGCTATCGAGATTGATGATCATGAAGAATTCGAAGTTGAGCATGTCCTAGATTTGAGAATATCCTGAGGAAGTTTGGAGTACCTTGTTCATTGGAAGGGGTATGACATTAGTGATCGTACTTGGGAGCAGAAAACCGTCTTAGAGCACTAATCAAGGTCTCAAAATTTCATAAGAAAAATCCAATGAAGCTGAAACCAGAGAACATGATTGCTCCTTGTGGAACTCATCGCTTGAGGGGGAAGTGATGTCATGGACAAAGGAAACCATCCTGAACTTCAAATTCCATGTGACTTCCTCTATCTCATGATTGGTTTAGAATTCGGAGAAACCAATGCTTCCATTGCATCCAAAATGTGGCAAACCCTAAGTTCGATTGTCTACTTGCTGGATTCTAACATTCGGAGGTCTTGTTTCAGATTGCTAACATCATCGATGACATCATGAATTTGTAAATGCCCTTGATAATTGCCCTTGTTAACTGCCCATGAATAGGAGAAGGGCTTGGCCACATACATGCTAAGTCTTTCCAATGCCAGTCTTGGAAGCTCAAGGAGTCTTGCTCACCAAGTAAGTACTTTTGAAGTTACAGTTCTATTTCTTGTCTTGTTCCTTGTTCTAAGCCTAATTAGCCTAGTTCTTAGACATCTAGTCTTGTCCTCTTGTAATCACATAGTATGAGATCTTGTCAAATTTCTTGTATCTAGTCCATCTCCCTCAAGGGAGTTCTTGTAATTCAGATATCCTGTTTTATACCTACGGTCCAAGGTTGTGGGATCTCTTGTATTCTATCTAGTCAAGTTATCCACACCTATTAGTCTCGGGTTGTAGGACTTCTTGTATCAATTACATATTATTGTATTATTTTCCCAGCGTGGGTGATATTGTAATCGTAAGTATAATTCCGAAATGTTGTCTAGTCTAGTCCAAGGGCACAATCTAGTGCTCCCCTAATAGTTATTGATCTAATGGTGATCATTTTATTCACGATTGTTGTCACTCTAAATCCTATGTATTTGCCTCATAGGAAGATGAGGGTGCAGATTGTTGAAAGGAATATCTCTTTCGAGATAGTTTTTAGAGTCTTGTAAACTGTGCAAAGAATGCACACCTTAATATCATAAAGATAGTTGGAGTTCCATGTATGAAACTAGTTATGTCATGCAAATACACTCGATTACTAGGGCACAAATAAAGAGAAGACCCAATTAGTTAGAGGATAATCAACAATGAGATGAGAATGAAGAAGAAGCAGCACCTTTGTTGGCAAACTACTGTCAAAATGATCAAAAGTTATTATTGCATATTCTTATAATAATCTTCGAGAGTTATCTAATTATATATAACATGTGACTATCAGAGACCTAAACCTCTTGAAAAATGAAACCCTAATATTTTGATATTGTGGTTTTCAAAATCCAAATACATTAATTTATAGAGCTTTTTCAAGCTCTTTATATTAGTGTAATTTCCATAAGAATCTAAGGGGTTTTAGCCCCTCCAAATAAAATCGCAAATATTATAATTAAAAATCAATTTTTTTTCAAAACATTGTGATAGACAGCTTTTGGGGATTTTTCCGAGTATTTGGCTGAAGTTCTATATAAACACCCCTTGGGGGACATATGATACATCACTTCAACACTTATTCAAGTGCTCATAGGTGAAGGTGCTGCTCCAAGGCAGTCAGTTTGCTGATTTGCTGCTGGCTCTTCTTCTTTACACACTCCCAAGAGTGTTTGCATGCTGATTTTTGTAAATGGCTGCTATATTTTGGTTATTCTACAAGTTTTGATGATGTTCCAGGTTTTCCTATGTACTTCCTCAAGAGAAGAAGCATATGTGGCTGCTTACAATAGAGAAGAAACGCTAAATTCTGTTAGGGTAGCAGAATTTTGCCCTAAATCCAGCACAGTTTCATCATCAACCGAAGAGTAGAAGCGAAACTCTGACATGAATCAGGAAGACCATTCAGAACGGTCTGCACAAGTGAGCTATCTGGTATAACCTCATCAGCAGAAATCAACTCTTCCTTCAAGTCTTTGATCTTCGTTAGGAAACTGTCCATAGAATCACCTTCATTCATGCGCTCACTCTCCAACTGTTTTCGGAGGTAAGCAACACGAGTCTCATTCCTAGCTTGGTACAATGTGGTAAGCGTATCCCAAGCATCCTTAGCTCTTCTGCAAGAGCGAATGTGAGGAATAATGGCACGTTTGACAGACAAAGCTATCAATGCATGTGCCTGGGCATCTCTGCCATTTCAACGAATTTGCTCTACAGTAGGTGCAGCAGAAACTGCAACACGAACAGGAATATGCAGAATATCATCATCTTCGACACCTTCTGCATCAGCTTCAGTACCTGCAGTTGTAACAGTTGCAGGTGTGATAGGAGGTTTTTCGAGACTCTGCACAATGTTCCACAGGCCTTTTGCAACCAACACATGTCGCATCATATAAGCCCATAACGGGTAGTTGGTACCATCCAACTTATCCTCAACATCCAACATACGGAATACATCACTGCTTTCAGCCATGGCCGGTGACTAAAATACTTTGATGTAAAAAATTGATTGTATCTCAAAAAGTTGAACAGAACTGCCAAGACGAATTCTGCTAGACCTGTAGAAGACTTCGATACGCTTATATTGGCGAACAGAAATTGGTATATACCTTTGGCACAAAAAGACGAAATAGCCTGCACAAGCGCTGCGATAGTGCGTTCGGAGGCCCAAACGAGCTCAGATCGCGATTTCGGCACCACCAAGCGAAGTGTGTTTGATCTCGAAAACACGTTAAGTATGCTCACCAAAATTTGTGCGATTCTGCGACTGCAAACGGAGGAGTGTCTACGGCACCCTAGATGAAGCGATGACATGCTCTGATACCAATTGTTGGAGATAGATGTCTGCGGAAGCACGCGAACAGCACAAGGAAGAAGAAGAAGCGTGGAGCACAATACACAATACTGAATGTATTACTAGAGAATGTACAAAGATAAGTAGCCCATTAGGGAAATAGGCGTATATACAAGCCGGGGGAAGAAAACCTCCTA
>CM035439.1:2434699-2552199 GCA_020310875.1 Ceratopteris richardii | reverse complement strand
TTTGTATATAGTTCAATGAGAACTCAGGTTGTAAGGAATCTTGTTGATAATCAAAGAGGAATTCCTTGAAATTCATGCACACTGTTTTTTCCCTTCATTTTTCCTCATTTTCATTTTTTTGGTCATCTAACATATGATTCATGTGTTTCTCTTGTAGGTACACATGGATGATTGGAGATGAATGGGTCTTTTCGGGTTAGTCCCAAGGAAATGTGACAAAAGACGCATGGTAGTGGTATTCTTCATAGATTAGGAGTTTACACATAAAGTTATTTGCAGGTCCACTTTTTGAGTTCCATCTTTATTGGAATTAGATTAGGTATCTTGCATTCTCATGGTTTCATGCCCTAGATCAAGGTTATGCTTAGGACTAAATATCATTGGTGTCAAATGAGGTTGCTAGAAGTTGGTGTAATGGAGTTTTTGCACTTCTCATGTCGACAACTTCAAGATTAGCACCACTGCTAGGAAATGACTCCTTGATTGGTGAGAAAATGCTTATGGGAAGTTTTATTAATTAGGAGATAGAGTTGGAAAGTAATATTGATTCTAGATTTCATAACGAATTAAATTTTGATCAAGAGTACATTCTTTTCATTTGATTTTAGCTTAATTATCTCAGAGCATGGGGGTAAGCAAAATAGTTAGGAATGACAAATTCATGTTCATTTCCATCAAAATCGTGCATTTGATTTTAGCTTAATTATCTCAAAGCATGGGGGTAAGCAAAATAGTTAGGAATGACAAATACATGTTAATTTCCATCAAATTCGTGCAGAAATCTTACTAAATTTGACCCCAAATCATCCAACACTCCATGAAGGGAATATCATGCAACCTTGAAATTCTTAGAAATAGACATTTCACACACTTGACAGTTGCAAAATTTATCGAACAAACGGAGGAGAGATAAGCAAAATTCTTGCACTCACTACATGCAAATCGAGGATCCCATCTTCATGAAACTTTGGCACAGTGTTGCACTTGTCCGTCGAACGAGTCCTCTTGTACGATTTGTCCCGTCCCGTCTTGTACAGTGCTAAGTCATACGACTCGTACGGTTAAAAACTGCTGAACACAATCGAACTTATAGTTTTAGGGAAAACTTTTTCGGTTTTTATAGAGTTGAGATTCGGACTGTTCGCGAGCCTTTTTGGAGCTTGATGTTGGCGCCCCCAAGCTTCAGCCATTGGACCTCTTTACTTTTGACCCTTAGGGTTATTGAGCAGCCATAGAGGGTTATAGAGCAAGCATAGTGCAGTCATTACGTGTTAGAAAGCAATCTCTTGCCTATTCTCAACTCCCCCTTCTTCTCATTTACTCGGTTTTAGCTTCCAACAGCCTGCCCTCTCATCTTCATCGCTCTCATGGCTCCTCCTCTTCATGAAGCCTTTCACAAACATTGTGTAGCTTTTGAAAGGGTGAAAGATAAGTCCAATGTTTGTAGGTGGCATTGCAAGTATTGTGGAAGGATACAAACATCTAGTGTGACTCGACTTCTCATCCATCTATGCAAATTGGGTGGAGAATGCTCTCCATGCAATGATATTCCCGATGATGTCTATGAAAAATATCTCAAGAAATATCTTCCATTGAAGAGGAGAAAAGGATCTCTTCCCCAACATGAAGTGGTCTCACCGGATCATGAAGATATTGGAATAGGTAATGCTCCATCCATTTCTATTGGTTCAGCTGCACCCACAATGAGTTCACATGAATGTGAGGAAGGAACAAGTCTTCCAAAGAGAAATAAGGGATAATGTGAAAGTGGTAGTGGTTCCTCTCAACAACCTACCCTTGCACAAGTATTGGGTAGAGTATCAGGGACATTGGATTTTCTTAAAGAAAGGCAAAGAGTGGCTGAAATTGAAATTGCAAGAACCATCATTGAGTGTAATCTTCCCTTTAATGTGCTTCGTTTGGATCGATGGAGGCGTATGATAAGAGCCATAATTAATGTAGGACCGTGTGAGGGATGGTATGGTGTTTCCTACAATGATATGCGCACAAAGAAATTGGATGAGGAAAAAGCAAGAATTGATAAATCTTTGGAGCCCATGCGAGCGGGTTGGGCCAAATATGGATGCTCCATTCTCTCCGATGGATGGAGTGATCGTAAAAAGAGAGGGATTATCAATATTCTTGTCTCTTGCCCTCTTGGTACCTACTTCTTACGGGCGGTGGATGCAGGAGTAAGAGGCAAAAAAGTCACTGGAAGCTTTATTTATTCACATATCCGGCAAGCCATACTTGAGGTAAGTTTCCAAATTCATTCTTCAACTTTCATTCATTAAAATTCAGATTTTGCATTCTAGATTATATGTAAAATCATAAATATGTGTGCCATATAATATGATTGACTAATATTCAGCATGCTAATTGTTTTTGTTTCCTTTTATAACTTGTCATAGGTTGGCCACCAACATGTTATTCAAGTCATTATAGACAATGCATCAAATTGTGCTTCTATGGGAAGGAAGCTAGAGCAAGAGTTTCCATCTATAGTGTGGAGTCCTTGTGCCACTCATTGCCTTGATCTTCTTATGGAAGACATTGGCAAATTAGAGTGGGTGAAGAGCATTACATCAGAGGCCATCTCCATTTCCTTTAGACAACAATAAGCGAGATCTATATTAATTGATCTATTTTCAAAAGATTTGGAGATGCAATATAGAGCATATCTCTCATATTAGATTATGGTGGGAGCACTATTAATATATTTTGGTAGTCATGTGTGTGCACACACTTAGGACCACCGTGATACTTTTTTGCCTCTTAAGGAGGTCTTTTTCCCCCCTTCGCTTGTATATATGCCTATAACCCTAACATGTTACTTACCTTCGTACACTCACTTGGTAATACAATCCGTATTGTTGATATATTTAGGTAGTGATGTGCGCGAACACGCTAGGACCACGGGGGCACTTTTTTCCCTCCTTAGGAAGTTTTTTTTCCCTAGCTTGTATATTCGCCTACTGCCCTAACGGGTTACTTATCTTTGTACATTCTAGTGGTAATACATTCAGTATTGTGTGTTGTGCTCGAAGCTTCTTCTTCTTCCTTGTTGTATAGCTGAAAATGGAGAAGAGTAGTCTTGGAACCAACATGTAGTATAAAGAAGAAGTCATTCCAGCAATTGGTCTTCTTACAAAATTGGTCCAAGTCATTCCAGCAATTGGTCTTTTTACAAAATTGGTCTTTTTGCAACTCAGCTTGGAAGACGAATTAGCAAATTGGTCTTTTTACTAATGGTGGGACTTATCTCTCAGTTCGTCCTTTGGATCTTACCAGAGAATGAAGCGGAAAGCAAAGAATTAGAGAGTGGGTGGCTTGGCAGAGTACCGAACTTGGCAGGTGACAAAGTACTGGACTTGGCAGGTTACAGAGAGCCTGACTTGCCAGAGTACCAGAAAAGTGGAAGGAGTGGGTAAAGGAGTGATGGAGTAACCGCTCGTGATAGAAGCCTATATAAAGAACCCTTTTGGATACACTTGGACATGAGAGGATATACACATAAGAGGATATACCATACATGAGAGATAGAAGACATAGATAAGTGAAGGTACTGGGAAAGGGCATCTAACCTTTGTGGGGCAGCTCAGTGGACAAGAGGCTCTGGTCTTGTCACCGAGGACAAGCAGAGTAAGTCACTAGACTGAGTGCTCGAAGAGGCTAGTATACTTCCAGTACTGTGAGAGCCTTAGCATTTGAGAGCCAGTTTGTTGTAGTTGAGAGTAAGTCACAGAGAAGTGAGTGAAGTGATTATTTGTCTACGTAAATGATCTTTCTTGTGCACTTCCATGCTGCCATTAATGGAGATATGCTTCTATGAGTTCGTAGTCTATTTTTGTCGCGACTTATGCGACTTATTTACCTTGTAAACTATTGATCTGTCTAATTTATTTTCTACCGGACTCTTGAGTGTGCAAAGCAGCACATAGTGCATATTGCACTCAGAAAAAGAACCCACCTCGAGCACAAGAGAGCAAGAATTTTGTCTCAAGGTGCTCAATTTGGCACCCTGGTAGGATCTCCTTTGCATCTTCGTTGAGAAATTACTCTTCAACGCTTGAGTAAGTCCTTGAAGTCTCTCCAATTGGTCTCTTTAAAATTGTCCCTTTGGTCTCTCAAATCGGTCTCTCCAATTTTTCCTTTAGTTGGTCCTTTCTTTTTAATCAGTTTTTGGTCTTTAGTCCTTGGTCTTTTTAAATCAGTTTTTGGTCTTTAGTCCTTGGTCTTTTAAATCAGTTTTTTGGTCTTTAGTCCTTGGTCTTTTAAATCAGTTTTTGGTCTTTAGTCCTTGGTCTTTAGTTGGTCTTTCTTTTAAATCAGTTTTTGGTCTTTAGTCCTTGGTCTCCAATTTGTCTCTTTAAAATTGTCCCTTTGGTCTCTCAAATCGGTCTCTCCAATTTTTCCTTTAGTTGGTCCTTTCTTTTAAATCAGTTTTTGGTCTTTAGTGCTTGGTCTTTAAGTTAGCCTTTGGTCTTTTTAAATTCGTCCGTTTGAGTTAGTCTTTGATCTTTTTAGAAGTTTCCATTTCAAGTTAGTCTTTTTGAATTGGTCCTTTTAAAGTGGTCTTTAGTTAGTCTTTTAAAATTGGTCTTTTCAAATTCGTCCTTTCACGGTTGGTCTTTTCAAGTTAGTCCTTTTGAATTGGTCCTTTTAAATTGGTCTTTTCAGAGTTAGCCTTTTATAATTGTTCTTTTTAAATTTGTCCATTAAAAATTTGTCCTTTTAAGTTGGTCTCTCAAGTTCAACCCAGTAAGTCAAGTTCAGCCCAGTAAGTCAAATTTAGTCACCCCGATACTGCTAGATCAGTCCAGAAAGTCAAGTTCAGCCATAGTCTTTCTAAGATATGTCCTAAACTTGTTCTTCGCGAGAATAGGTATCTTTTTTTGGGCTTCAAAAGTCTCCTTGGTCCCAAACTCCTTCCTTTAATTATATATCCCAACGCTCGTCTTTTCCTCCTTCTTCCCACTTCTTTTGGTCAAGTCACCATTAGTCACCATCTCTATGAGTTCAAGAAGGACTGTAGTCTATGACTCATACTTGGTCTCATAAAGGAGGATCTCGCACCCCAATCAAAACTCCCATCAAGAGTTACCAGAGAAGAACTGTTCACTATACTCCACCTTAGATACCTCCCAACCCCCTACCACTTCCTGGACCTTCTTTGAGGACATATTCAACCACGGTGTAATAACACAAGAAGGATGGCCGACAACAACAGAGGAATGGCAGAGGACTTAGCTGCTCTTCTATCACGAGTCAACATCAAATTTCCTACTTTCAAGGGAGCCTCGCAAGAGGACCCAGATGATCATGTATGATGATTTCTATCATTATGCAAGAGCAGAGGACTTCACAACCGACAAGATGCCTTTCTAGCTCTCTTTTTGGCTACCTTGGAAAGTATTGCTGATAGATGGTTCAGTCAATATGTTGAAGGACATTTTACAACATGGGAGGCCTTACGGAATGCATTCACAAACACCTTCAGACAAGGTAACTCTACTGAGAGAACTCATGACCAGTTAGAAAATCTTAAACTTCAGCAAGGGGAATCGTTCCCTGAACTTATGACTAGAGTAAAATCACTGGTAGCTAAGTTACCTGCTGTAACTGGGGACTTCTTAGTTAAGAAGTGGGTAGAAAAGGACCTCCCGAAGTCGTCTCAATAGAAATTGAGGGAACTCTTAAGAGCATATGCAACGCTTCAAGACTTTGAAGGTGCTGCAGCTAGGATCAAAGAAGCCCGTCAACATTTTGAAGGCAAGGAGGCACCTCAAGAAGAATTTCCATGGGATTCAGTGGCAACCTTGCGGAGGGAGTTAGAAGCTCTCAAACTCCAGACAAGCCTCTAAGAAGAAAAGAACATGAGAGAGGATACTATTGCACAACTCATACAAGAAATGGAGGGGTTGAAGGCTCAAAAGGAGGTAAAATCGTTTATTTGGTGTACATCGTGTAATAAACCAACTCATAGCAATCAGGAGTGTCCAGAAAAGATCACATGTCAATTCTGTGGAAAGACTGGTCATGAAGCCAGAGAATGCTACTTCCTCAAGGGAATTCAAACCAATTGGATCCAGGTTCCTGGAACACAATTTAATCAAAATGCCCAAGGGCATCCCTGAGAGGTAATGTACACAACTCCTCAATATAACAACAATAATTCTCAATTCAATAACAATAGGATACCACTCAACAAGAAGAAGCGCATCATGTGCTATCGATGCGGAGAGTACGGGCATTTTCAAAGTCGTTGTCCTCTTCCAGAAGGCTCTCCTCCATGTAAACACTGTCCGGATGCCACTGACCACTACTCGAAGGATTGTCCAAAGTTAAAGCCAAACACTAGCCAAGGGGGACTCTATGGCCAACAACAAGGAAGTTCCTCCTCTTCCTACCAAGTGAATGTAATTTCTATAAAAAGAGAAGGCATCCCACCGTGGGGGGACTTAATAGACACTCGACATCAAGGTAATCTCAACAAGCTACTTTATGAAAGACAAAGTCCAGAATTTGGAATTCTTACAGCTACACAAGTTTTAAATGGACCAACTAGAGAAGAAGAAGGGCCAGTCCCAGAAATTAGGCCAATTCCACAAAATGGACTAAGTCCAAGAATGTGGCCAGTACAGGAGCCCATCAACCTCTCTCATGAAAAGGTTTCTTGCTTCAGACAAATTTCAAAAATAGGACCAATTTTAGAAGAGAAACTAACTTGAGTTAACCAGTTCGTCCCACAAGGAAATCCACTCAACAGAGAAGAAGCTGAGTAAAATAGACAAAAGACCGATTTTGCTGAAGATGCCTTTCTATGAGGAAAAAGGCAAGGAGGTGGACAAGGCTTACAAGGACACAGTGAAAGAGCTACAAGGGTCATTAGAAGAACTTGAGTCCGAGTGCACCATCATGGAAATAGAGAACCTCGTCAAGAGCACATACAAACAGGTATCTCTGTAGCATCTTTTGAGGATATACGAAAGATTCAGAAGTGATGTCTTAGGGATGATAGAGACATTTTTTCCTCCTCCCCGTGAGATCACAATTAGTGGTGGGCATGTATAGACAAATGTGATCATGCCAAGTAAGACTCCTACCACTAACTCGAGAAGTCCAACAGTCACTTTGACCATTAGAGGTAAGATTTTTACTGGAGTAATCATTGACGGAGGGTCGGGCATTAATTTGATGCCACATTATACCATGCTCTCATTGGGCCTAGAAATGACAAGGAGGGATTCTGTTAGGCCGCCGGATTGGATTGTAATTTTATTTTTTCGCACGCACCGGAAAGGCGTGACGAAGGGTTGTAACTTTTTATTGATTAATGAAAGGCAAGCAAGGCGTTCAGGGAGAGACAAGAGATCGCCAGACTGTCTGTCTGGGCGACTGCGTTGGAGCTATTGCGTTGCAGATTCACCCAAAGTCTGAGTATTGTGTCTTGTTCTTAAGGTTTCAATGATTAATTATTAACACAGTAATGCTACGATAACATTAATAAGTCTGTGCGAATTCGTAGTTGTTAATTCGCGTAAGAAGAGTACTGCGTAGTGATAATCATTGAATCGAAAGACAGTTAACTGTTTGGTTGGATGTTGAATTGGGAAAATTAAACAAAGGGTCTCTGCACTGTCAGACCCCCTATCCATTCCCAAGAACCCAGAAATGAGATTAAAAGTGACTTAACGAAAAGCGCTTTTAACACTGACGCCGTCTGTGGGAAGATGGAACATATTTGGAATAATCAGTAAGGGAAGAACAGTACTCAAGATGAGCAATGGAGAATAGTAAGCACCAGTTGAAGAAGTGATATATGCCAGTTACTCGTTACGGTGAGTCCTATCCGAAGTATAGAAGCGACCAACATCTGTGGACAATTCCCAATGTATTAGGAACACCCCTCGGTAGCAGAAGTGAAGAACAAGCAAGTACAGAAGAAGACAGTTCACGGCAGGAAACATGTACACATTCCGGTGCAATTCCGGTGTGTTCCGGTACCAATCCGACCTGTTCCGGTGATACTTCCTTACGTTCAGAAGATAATTCACCAATGACTGGGTGTACATTGACCGAGTGTGGAGATAGGCCAGTACCTATTAGCGATCATTTGTGGCTTTTCGATGAGCGTTCGGGACTCTCCGGTGGAAGTTCATTGCTTTCCAGTGCACATCCGGTGCTTTACGGTGAAGGATCCACACTCTTTGGTGCGGGATCCACGTTTCTTGGTAAAGGATCCACGTTTTACGGTGAAGGCTCCACTCTCCTGGGAAAGGGATCCACGTTTTTCAGTGAAGAATCAGCGCTTTTCGGTGAAACCTCAGCGTCATCCGGTGGTACTGCTGTTGAATTGGGTGCCAGTTTGGGCATTTTTGACGAGCATTCAGTAGCGGAAAGTGGTCAACCACAAGGGATAGTACTTCTGCAGACAGGAACCATGAGTACTTTTGGCCAACAACACCACCAACAACAACAACAGCAACAACAACAACAACAACAGCAACAACAACAGCAACCACAACCACCTCGACCGGTCCTAACTGGAGTGACCTATACAAAATTTAGTGGATTTCTGGGGGATGACCCCGATGCACATGTTTGCATATTCGAAATCAGTTATGCAGTGTTGAATCACCCACCAGATCCGGCATATAAGGCCATCGTGTTTCAGGCCACGTTGGTTAATGAAGCAACAAGGTGGCTGACACAGTATGATATTAATAATTTCGGTAATTATGACGATGTGAGGGATGGGTTCCTGCAGAGGTTTCGCTTGAAGAAGAACCCTGCATAAATTTTTGACTATTTGCAGAACAATCGGCAGAAACCACACCAGAGTGTCCAGGAGTATGCAACACTGTTCAGAACTCACTTGAGGCAGCTACCACTGGCGCATGCCAACCTGCCAGATGATGTCATAACACAATGGTTTATCAACGGCTTGAATCCACAATTAAAACAAATCATGATCATTCGCTCGGAGGATTTGGAATGGTTGAAAGCAAGTAAGAATGTGACTGAGGATCTGTCCAAACAAGTGTACTGTACTAAGTGTAAGAATCTCGGTCACACCAGTTCCACATGTGCTCTCAACCAAATTTATTGTGCCATTTGTAACATGGCAAGTCACTCAACAGAAACTTGTGCATATAATGCAAAGATGCAAGGTAGAGAAGCAGTAAACGCCATAATACAAGAGCAGGGCTAGCCTGCCATCCATTATGTACCGCCACAGCTGCGAACCACACAGCAGCAAGGATATAGGAACTATCGGGGTCAGCGCAATAACAATTTTAATCAAAGTCGATGGCATGCGGGTACATCAGCTGAAGGTACCTCTCTCCCACCCCCTCGGTGTCATTTTTGTGGCGAAGTTGGGCATATTCGTAGATTTTGCAAGGAAGCTGTAGAGTATGACAAAAGAAAGAAGGAAAGGCAAAATCCTATGACAAATATGGTTTATATTTCCTCGATTGATTCACAAGCAGCCGCAGTACAGACAAGATCGGGAAAACAGTTGCAATCAGCAGCTGAAGTTTTCGAGCCCGACATTCGTGAGCAGCAGCGGATTTTCACAAAGGCCAATCAATGGACAACTAAGGAGCCGATGGTGTTTCCTGACCCAGTTCCGGTAACTCAGCCTCCTCTACCATATACAAGGCCGAATACACAGAATTCCGTCCCGGCAATATCAGAATCACAACCCGAGTCGGTTATGACCACGACACAAACAGAAGAGGTATGGGATGTTATATCTAAGGTCTCAATCACACTTCCTCTGGGACAATTGCTCGCTCTAGTTCCTAGTGTCAGACAGCAATTTCAGCAGCAGGTCAGCCCCGGACACAGGTCAGCCCCGGACCTTCTTGTACTCCGGCAACTGCGACCATACAACCCGAGATGGATTCTACGGTGGATCACATGGTACCGCTGATCACCGTTTGGTATAAAAACCAGAAGATTACACAAGTTTTAATTGATGGAGGGTTTGGCGTGAATATCGCGACAGCTGCAATCTATAAGAAACTGGGTTGGACCCAAATTGAACCAGTGCAGTTCTTTGTGCGAATGGCGGACCAATCTCGAGTCCATCTGGTGGGACTAGTACGTAATATTCCTATTACCCTTCAAGGAACTACGTTTAAAATGACTTTTGTAGTCCTGGAGTTACTCGAATCTAGCCTCGACTACAACTTACTTTTTGGTCGACCATGGCTCAAGCAAGCCAAAGTCGTGCAGGATTGGTCAGCTCAAGAGTTAATTTTTAAGAACAATCACCGGAAATATGTCGTGACATTGGATGCTATGCAACCTTGTGATTTACACGCATGCCCATATGTAGCAGAGCTAGTCCATATGTTGGATGGGCTATCTGACGACGACGAGGAGGCTTTCCTCAAGACCAATAAGGACCTTATCCCATTAGGTACTGTAGACTTACAGTCAGTAGCAGAGAAGTGGAGTCCGACGCTTGTACGATCGTACCAATGACCGGTGAAGCAGAAGCAGATGATGACATAACTGTGGATGAAGCGAGCTTACAACAACTGTTGCAGCCAGTTGATGATTTGGTAAAGCCCCGATAGTTCTATGTACCGGAAGATCAATTGGTAACGTACAATTTGGGAGATACGGTTAACCCGAAACCAGTCAAAATTAAGGCAAGCTTAGCAGATAACTTCCAAGAAGATTTGGTGCAACGCCTGCGCGAGTTCTCCGATGTCTTTGCTTGGGATTACAGAGACATGAAAGGTCTTGACCCACGAACTTATCAACACCGGGTGGTGCTGAAACTAGATGCGCGACCCTTCAAGCAAGCTAGCTACCCGATGAATCCACATTATGCAGCCCAGGTAAAAGCAGAGCTAGATTGCTTGGTGAAGGTTGGATTCATTGTTCCCATTGAACATGCAGAGTGGATCTCACCAATATTGATAGTGCCGAAGAAAAATAAATAGTTACGCATTTGTGTCGATTACCGGAAGCTTAACGCAGCCACTGTACTGGATCCGTTCCCTCTTCCTTTTCTAGATATGATGCTTGATGAGGTAGCAGGTCACGAAATGTATTCCTTCCTGGATGGCTACAGTGGATACAATCAAGTGAGGATGGCAGAACAGGATATACCGAAGACGACATTCATCACCAATTGGGGTGTCTATGCCTGCACCACAATGTGGTTTGGTTTATGGAATGCTCCGAGTACATTCCAAAGATATATGCAGGAAGTGTCCTTATCTGAGAACGTTCATGCAAGTCTATCTGGACGATTTTTCATTGTTTGGCGACACTTCAGCACACCTGTATCATTTACGGTGTTGCTTTGAAAAGTGTTGGGAGTACCGACTATGTTTGAATCCTATCAAATCGGTTTTTGCGGTCTCCTGTGGGAAGCTGCTCGGTCATATTCTCCAAACAAGGAATACAGGTACATCCTGATAAAGTAGTAGCCGTATTGGAGCCACCGGGGTCCAAAGACACCGAAAGAAGTTATGCGGTTCCTTGGACAGATTCGGTGGCATGGCAAACATTTACGGTGGTTGGCTCATCTAGCGATGCCACTTAACCGACTTATGACCAGCACCCCGCGGAAGTATGAATGGACTAATGAGTGTCAAAGGGCATTTGATCGTTTGAAGGTCTTACTGACGTAGGCTCCGATCCTGCAATTGCCTGATTGGGAACGACCATTCCACGTATTTGTGGATGTGTCGGACATCACTATTGGCAGTGTGCTAATGCAACAAACTTACAAATGGTTTCGGCCTGTGTATTATGCGAGTCACCGATTAGCTCCGACAGAGAAAAATCACTCTGTGACAGAACGAGAGTATCTTGGTTTGGTGTACTCTGTTAAGAAGTTCAGGCATTACTTACTGGGACGTAGATTCACTTTCCATGTGGATCATGCGGCACTAGTGTATTTGGTTCGCCAACATCTTCATGAACTAATTCTTCAACAGCATACACACACATTGAGGCAAGGAAGAATGATATTCTTGTTCTTCTTCTATTACATAGAAGGAATGTACAAGAATGACCTAAAACAACAATACAACAAGTGCAATATATAAAGAATATAAAACAATCCAAGTAGTCGAGTACCACTCAAGTAGCGAAAGATGCGCTTAACCGTCTGCCAATGCTTGACACCTAGGCAATGCATAAACTGAATATCAGGCCGAGTTATGCATAAGCAAATCAATCATGCAGCAGCTTGCTGATAGAGAACAACATCAAATGCATCTCCAACATCATGAAGACTCAACCATAAATGTGTTTCCATAGGACTGGAAATAGGTTTGCAATCTTCAAGGCAAAAATGCTACAATAATGTTTCAATAGATTCTTTTTTACAAAAATCTATTCTATCATCAACCTACATAAAGTGAATGCCCAAATAATGATGCAAATGCCCCAAATCTTACATCGCAAAAGAGGCATGCAAATCGGCCTTAAAATCAGCAATATGCTTCTCATTAGGACCACTAAGCGGCATGTAATCAACATAGAAAAATATGATTAGAAGCACATCATTTGCACGCTTAACATATAAGGTGCTCTTAGTTGGACTGTTCTCAAAACCATGTGCAATCAAGTAGGCATGTATCTTTTGATACCAAGCACGTGGTGCTTGTTCAAACCATATCATGCCTTTTCCAACCTGCACACTTTGTTTTCATGACCTTTTTGCACAAAACCATGGGGCTAAAAAACATACACTTCTTCATATAAGTCACCATTCAAAAATGCAGTTTTAATGTCCAACTAATATACATTCCAATCATGATGGGCTGCAAGTGCACAAACGCTATGAACGGTAGTCATTTGACATGTGGGTGCCAAATTCTCAATTCAAAATCAATGCCTCTTTCTTGAGCATAACCTTTTAAACCAAGCGTAGCTTTGTACCTGTTAGCTGTTCCATCAGGTTTATGTTTCAACTTGCATACCCATTTAGTGCCAATGGCCTTTTTGCAAGGAGGAAAATCACATAAATACCAGATACCATTCTTCATAATAGCATCATATTTTGATTGCATACTAGCCATCCAATTTTGTGAATTGTGTGCTTCATAAATTGAAACAAGATCATTCTCATCAGAGAGACTAGAGGCAGCCATAGCATTGCAATTTGGTGGAAAAGAAGCACTATGAGAGCCTAAAAAAGTATGATATGACAAACATGCATCTAATTTGCTATATCGCAAAGTGTGCAACAACCATTTAGGCATAGTTTTTGTCTCCTCTATATCAGCCCTCTCATCAACAAGTGCATCATGTAAATCTGCATCATAAATAGAATGATCTGCATCATCATGTGAAACATGTAAAGGCTGAGAAACTTCCTCATTTGGACTAGCAGCACTTAACTATCGACCTATAAAAAGAGGCAGCAAAGTGTCATATACATCTTTGGAGCTAACTGATGTCTCCTTAGTACATGAAAGTAATATCGGAATTACATCTTCCAAAAAAACAACCTCACGGATAACCAAAATGCATTTAGTCTATGGATGATACAGACGATAGCCTTTGCTTTGATAATTGTACCCAACAAAAAATACATTTCACTGCTTTCATCCAATTTCATGCATTGTTGTCCAAGCACTAATGCATATGTCAAACAACCACAAACACACAGATGATCAAGAGATGGCTTGTGACCATGCCAAGCCTCATATGGAGTGATAGATTGCAGTGCTTTGGAGGGACATTTGTTAAGTATATATGATACACACATAACAACCTCAAGCCAGAAGCTACGTGGTAAAGTCAGGCTTTTGACCATACACCTTGGCATCTCCATGAGTGACATGTTCTTCCTTTTAGCAACTCCATTATGTTGAGGTGTAAACAGCACTATAAACTGATGCTTTATCCCATGTTCAACCAGAAATACATTAAATCCAAAAGACATTTATCCCCCTCCCCCGATCAGAACAAAGGGTTCCCATTTTACTTGCTAACAGACTTTTCACCCAAAATCAGAAGCTCTTTGAAGCACACAAACACTTCATAATTTTCTTTCAATGGATACATCGATGCATGCCTAGAAACATCATCAATGAAAGTTCACAAAGTAAAGGTAGTTCCCAAAAGAAGGTGTCTATATAGGACCACAGACATCACTGTCAACAAACTGCAACTTTTTAGTAGCTCGAACTGAACCATCTTTTGGGAAGGAGGAATGTTGCATTTTTTCCAAAAAACAACCTTCAGAGACATGTTTACAAGGTGCCTCAAGTTTGGATAGATAGGACACCATTTTAGTTTTCTGTAGACATAGCAAACTAGCATAATTTAGATGACCAAAGCGTGCATGTCAAAGCTTTGCATCTGACATAGCCTGAGAATCTTGAACTGCATATGTTGAATCCATCACAGATTTTTCATAATCTATGAGCTTATACATGCCATGACATAAAATGCCAGAAGCAATAATAACATCTCCATTTGACAGATCATGAATTGTACATCTGTCATTAATAAATTTCATGACCAAGCCGGTCTTCGCTGATGCTAAAACTGATAATAGATTTTTTTTTTATCTCTAGCACAAATAAATCATTTGACAATGTAAAAGAACTACCATAAGTAGTATTTAGAATGATCTTGCCAACTCCCATGATAGGATAAGAGGAGTTGTTGGCACATGTGATAGTATTCTCTATAGGGGCGGGCTCAAGTAATCTGAGAAACTTCACTACAAGGTAATGTGTTTGGTTGCCCCACCATCAAAGTACCAAACATATGAGTCTAGCGCAAATATATATTATTCATGAGAAGATGGATCATAACTGCAAACAGTAGTAAATGCCCATTCTTCATTTTCACAAGATTAGCATACTCTATTTTGGGTGTACAGACCTTTGTGACAACCATTCTGGCCTCTTTTTTCTTTGCCTCTTTTGGAGTCAATTTAGGACAACTCTTTTTGTTTTTTTGTTCTCTTCTCCTCTTTTTCTTCATTCTTTTATTGTGAAGAATTAGCGAATTTCTGCTTACTAGTAGATGAACTATATTTACCTTTGCCCTTATGATTAGCTACGAAAAGCTTGATCTGCTACATGCATGATGAACCTATTCTCCCTTCACTCATCTTCTTGCAACAAAACAAAGACTAACTCCTCAAATGTTAAGGCATTTGGATTTCCTTTCATCATCAACCGAAGAGTAGCAGTAAAACTCTGATATAAATTTGGAATACCATTCATAATAGTGTGCACAAGTGAACTGTCTGGCAAGACTTCATTAGTAGAAATCAACTACTCCTTCAAATCCTTGATCTTTGTCAAAAAATTATCCATAGAATGTCTTTCATTCATATGCTCACTCTTCAATTGTTTTCGGAGGTAAGCAACATAAGCCTCAATTCTTGCCTGATTTCTTGCCTAGTACAAAGTGATAAGTGTATCCCAAGCATCCTTTGTTGTTTTGCAAGAGCAGATATGAGGGATAATGGCACATTTGACATGAACAGCTATGAATTCATGTGCTTGAGCATCTTTACCATCCCAGTGAAGTTGCTTTATAGAAGGTGCAACAAGAACCAAAGCATGAACAGAAATTTGAAGATTGTCATCTTCAATGCCATCTGCATCACCTTCAATAACTGTATTTTTACAAGTGTACTAGGTTGTTTTTCAACACCCTGCACAATATTCCACACTCCTTTTGTGACCAATACATGATGCATAATATATGCCCACTATGGGTAATTGGTACCATCCAACTTGTCCTCCATATCCAACATATGGGATACATCATTGCTTTCAACCATGATCACTAATTAAAATATCTTGATGCAAGAAAATGAGTGTATCTCCAAAATTTGAATAGAACTACCCTATCGAGCTCTATTAAACCTATAGAAGACTTCGAGGTGCTTGTATTGGCAAACCAAAACTTGTATGTATGTTTGACACAAAAAGATGAAATTGCTTGCATAGGTGTTGTGATAGTGCATTCGGAGGCTAAAATGAGCTCAAATCAAAATTTTGGTGCCACTCAGTGAAGCTATTTCGAACTCCTAATCGCCTTATGCTCACCAATCTTCATGTGATTATGAGACTATGACCAAAGGGATATCGACGATACCCTAGATGAAGTGACAATGTGCTCTGATACCAATTGTTGGAGTTTGAGGTCTGCAAAAGCACATGAATAGCACAAGGAAGAAGAAGGATCTTGGAGCACAACACACAATACTTGTTGGACTTCGAGCTCTATGGAAGAACGCAACAACACAAGGAAGAAGAAAAAGCTTGGAGCACAACACACAATACTAAATGTATTAACTAGAATGTACAAAGATAAGTAAGCCATTAGGGCAGTATGTATATATACAAGCCAGGGGAAAAAACCTCCTAAAAAGGGATAAAAGTGCCCCAACATTCTTAGAGTATTCATACACATCATTACCTAAATATATCAACAAATCCCCCCTAGGAGTGATGCGGTGAACAAGGAGTTGGCACTCATGTATAAGGAAGTGCCAAGCTATGTGGAATCAATCCACAAAAGGAAGTAAGCCCAAAGCTTTGAGAAAAGCTTCAAACTTCTTCCTAGGCACAACCTTCGTGAAAAGGTATGCAATGTTCTCCTGCGTGGGTACATATGCCAAGTCGATCTCTCCGGCAGAGAACCTCTCCATTACATAATAATAATGCATCTTAATGTGCTTAGTGCGAGCATACAACACAGGGTTCCTCAAAATTGTCAATGCGCTTTGATTGTTAGTGAAGATGGTGGTGGCAGAAGATTGGCCAACACCCAAATCAGCCATAAGGCATCTGAGCCACACACACTCAACAATCGCTATGAAAGCTACCTTATACTCTGCCTCACAACTAGAAGTGGCCACAATAGGATGCTTCTTGCTCAACCAAGATATACATGAGATACCAAGCATGAATCAAAAGCCACTAGTGGACATACGAGTGTCATAGCAACCAACCTAGTCAGAGTAAAAAAAAGCAGGTAAATCTAGTGGTAATGATCCCCCTTGGGATAAAACAATCCAAGTAGTTGGGTACCACTCAAGTAGTGAAAGATACGCTTAACCGCCTGCCAATGCTTGACACCTGGGTAATGCATGAACCTTCTCATCTGTGAAACAGGAAATTGAATATCTAGCAAAGTAATGCATAAGTAAATCAAGCATCTAACAGCCTACTGATAGGGAACAACATTAAATTCATCTCTAGCATCATGAAGACTCAATCGTAAACTCATCTCCATAGAAGTGGCAATAGGTTTACAGTCTTCAAGGCCAAAACACTGCAATCATCATTAGACACAAAGCCATTCCACCATCAACTTGCATAAATTGAATGCCCAAATAATGATGCAAATGCCCCAAATCAGACATCTCAAATGAGGCATACAAATCAGCCTTGAAATCAGCAAATTGCTTGTCATGAGGACCAGTGAGCAGCATGTCATAAACATACACCACAATGATCAGAAGCATATCATTAGCACACTTGACATATAAGGTGCTTTCAGTTGGACTATTCTCAAAACCATGTGCAATCAGATAGGCATGTATCTTTTCATATCAAGCACGTGGTGCTTGCTTTAAACCATATAATGCCTTCTTCAACCTGCACACTTGGTTTTTGCGCGCAAAGCCACAGAGCTAAGAAAACATACACTTCTTCATGCAAGTCACCATTCAAGAATGTAGGTTTAATGTCTAACTGATGTGCATTCCAACCAAAATGAGTTGCAAGTGCACAGATGCTACGAACACTAGTCATTTGGTATGTAGGAGCAAAGGTTTCATCAAAATCAATGCCTCTTTCCTGTGCATAACCCTTTGCAACAAGCCTAGCCTTATACCTATCAACTGCTCCATCAGGCTTATGCTTCAGCTTGTATACCACTTAGTGACAATGACCTTCTTGCCAGGGGACAAGTCACATAAAGACCAAGTACCATTTTTTATGATAGCACCGTATTCTGATTGCATAGCAGCCATCCAATTTTCAGAATTTTGTGCTTCATCAAACAAAATAGGCTCATTCTCATCATAGAGACTAGATGAAGCCATAACATAACAATCTGATGCAAAAGAGGAACTATGAGATCCTAATGAGTACGGTATGACAGAGGTACATCTAATTTGTTGTCATGCAAAGTCTTCACCAACCATTTTGGCATAGTTTTTGACTCCTCAATATCAGCTCTAGTCTCATCAACAAGTGCATCATGTAAATCTGCATAAAAAATGGAATGATCTGCATCATCACATGAAAAATGCAAACATTGAGAAGTTGCCTCATTAGGACCAGCACTAGAATGTCCACCTATAAAAAGAGGCAGCAAAGTATCATACATGTTTTTGGAGCTAACAAATGTCTCCTTCGTACATGAAAGTAGTGGTTGGATGGCATCTTCCACAAAAACAACATCACGGCTAACCAAAATGCATTTAGTCTATGGACGATACAGACGATGGCCTTTGCTTTCAGAACTGTACCCAACAAAAATATATTTCACTACTTTATCATCCAATTTCTTGCATTGTTGTTCAGGCACAAATGCATATGCCACAGAACCAAAATGCACAGGTGAGCAACAGATGGCGTGCGACCATGCCAAGCCTCATATAGAGTGATAGACTACAATGCTTTAGTGGGACACGTGTTAAGTACATATGTTGCACACATGACAGCCTCAAGCCAGAAACTATGGTAAAGCTTGACTCTTGACCATACACCTTGCCATCTCTATGAGTGACATGTTCTTCCATTCAACAACTCCATTCTGTTGAGGTGTATACGGCACTGTACACTAATGTTTTATCCTACGTTCAACTAGAAATGCATTAAAGTCAGAAGACATATATTCCCCCCCTCGATCAGAATGGAGGGTGCCCATTTTACATGCTGTCAGATTCTTACCCAAAATAAAAAATTGTTTGAAAGACATAAACACCTCGGACTTTGCTTTCAATGGATATACACATGCATGCCTAGAAAAATCATCGATGAAATTCACAAAGTAAAGATAGTTGCCGAAAGAGGATGTCTACATAGGACCACAGACATCATTGTGAACAAGCTGTAATTTTTGAGTAACTCAAACTAAACCATCTTTTGGGAATGAGGAACGCTACATTTTGCCCAAAAATACACGCTCCACATACATATTTACCAGGTGCCTCAAGTTTGGGCAAAGAGGACACCATTTCAGATTTTTGCAAGCATAGCAAACTAGCAAAACTCAGATGACCAAAGCGTGCATGCCAAAGCTTTACATCTGTCATAGCATGGGAATCATGTACTCCACATGCTAAATCATTCATGGACTTTTCATAGTCTATGAGCTTATACAACCCATGATAGAAAATGCCAGAAGTAATAATCACGCCGCCATTTGAGAGATCATGAATTGTACATCTGTCATCAACAAATTTCACAACCAAGCCAATCTTGGCTAATGCACAAATTGATAACAAATTTTTCTTGATCCTTGGCACAAATAAAGCATCTGACAATGTGAAAGAACTACCATAAGGAGTAGTCAGAATAATCTTACCAACTCCCATGACAGGATAAGAGGAGTTATTGGTGCATGTCTTGAGTGAAGTGAAGAAACTATGTTGTGAGGTAATATGTTTAGTTGCCCCACTATCAAAGTACCAAACATCTGAGTCTACTGTAGACATACACTGTTCAGGAAAGGATGGGTCAAAACTACAAACAGTAGTAAATGACCATTCTTCATTCTACACTAGGTTAGCAGACTCTATTTTTGGTATAGAGGCCTCTGCAACAACCATTCCAGCTTCTTTTTTCTTTGCCTTTTTTGTAGCCAGTTTTTGACAATTCTTTATGACATGCTCATTTGCTTTACAGTACTTGCAAAACAATTTGTGCTTTTTTGTTTCTTCTCTCTGTCTTCCTTCTTCGATTGTGCAAAATTAGCAGCTTTTTGCTTACTAGTAGAAGAGCTCCATTTACCTTTGCCCTTCTGACTATCCAAGAAAGCTTGATCTACATTATGCATAATGGACATGTTCTGCCTAGACTTATCTTCCTAGAATTGAACAAAGAATAACTCCTAAGGCATTTTGATTGCCTTTCATCATCAAATGAAGAGTAGAAGCAAAACTCTGTTATGAATCGGGAAGACTATTCAGAACAGTCTACATAAGTGAATTGTCAGGCAAGACTTCATCATAAAAAATTAATTGTTCCTTCAAATCTTTGATCTTTGTTAGAAAATTGTCCATAGAATCACCTTCATTCATATGCTCACTCTCCAACTGTTTTCGAAGGTAAGCAACACGAGCCTCATTCCTAGCCTGGTACAATGTGGTAAGTGTAGCAGACTTCGAGATGCTTATACTCATGAACCAAAGACTATATATATTTTTGGCACAAAAAGACGAAATAGCCTGCACAAGGGCTACGATATTGCATACGGAGGCCAAAATGAGCTCAGATCACGATTTTGGCATGACAAATAAAGCCATTTTGATCTCATAATCAGCTTGAGTTTGGTCACCAAATTTCATGCGATTCTAAGACTACAATTGGAAGGGTGTCGACGATGCCCTATATGAAGCGGCTACCTGCTCTGATACCAATTGTTGGAGTTCGAGGTCTGCGGAAGCACGTGAACAACACAAGTGGAGACAAAATTCTTGCTCTCTTGTGCTCGAGGTGGGTTCTTTTTCTGAGTGCAGTATGCACTATGTGCTGATTTGCACACTCAACAGTTCGACAGAAAATAAATTAGATAGATCAATAGTTCACAAGGTAAATAAGTCACATAAGTCGCAACAAAAATAGACTACAAGCTCACAGAAGCATATCTCCATTAAGGGAAGCATGGAAGTGCACAAGAAAAATCATTTAAGCAGACAAATAATCACTTCACTCACTTCTCTGTGACTAACTCTCAACTACAACAAACTGGCTCTCAAATGTTAAGGCTCTCACAGTACTGGAAGTATACTAACCTCTTCGAGCACTCAGTCTAGTGACTTGCTCTGCTTGTCCTCGGCAATAAGACCAGAGCCTCTTGTCCACTGAGCTGCCCCACAAAGGTTAGATGCCCTTCCCCAGTACCTTCACTTGTCTATGTGTTCTATCTCTCCTGTATCGTGTATCCTCTTATGTGTATATCCTCTCATGTCCACGTGTATCCAAAAGGGTTCTTTATATAGGCTTCTATCACGAGCGTTTACTCCACCACTCCTTTACACCTCCACTCCTTCCAGTTTTTTGGTACTCTGGCAAGTCAGGCTCTCTATAACCTGCCAAGTCTGGTACTCTGTCACCTACCAAGTTCGGTACTCTGCCAAGCCGCCCACTCTCTAACTCTTTGCTTTCTGCTTCATTCTCTGGTAAGATCCAAAGGACAAACTGAGAGGTAGGTCCCACCAGCAGTAAAAAGACCAATTTGCCAATTCGTCTTCCAAGCTGAGTTTTAAAAAAAGACCAGTCCAGTTTGTAAGTGGACGAAGACCAATTTTGTAAAAAGACCAATTTTGTAAAAAGACCAATTTCTGGAATGACTTGGACCAATTTTGTAAAAAGACCACTTGTCGGAATGACTTCTTCTTTATACTACATGCTTGTTCCAAGACTAGTCTTCTCCATTTTCAGCTATACAGGTTGCCCGCCACTACTTCACTCTTTGTCTTAGAGAGTGCTGCAACTTGGAGTGCTGCCATAATGTGAAGTGCTATGGCTTTTCAATGGAATCTTCATCTTCATCCATCTCTTGACTTCCATCTTCCCTATGCTGAATGGAATTATCAGGTAGCAATATTTTAGCCCCCCCCATCTTTATCTGCCATGTTTGGTATTGGTGAAGCACTGTGGGAGGTGTGTTATCTGCCATAAGGATTATTTATGAATGAGACAATATGTCTAGCTTTTCTGCTGCTGTTCTGATATCTAGCTCGTAGCCTGAGCCTTGAAGCAAGTACAGCCTCTCTTACATTTGCATTAGGGAGATGGAGAGAAAATATCAACCTCCTTCAGAATTCACAAGTTGTGGACCTTCAAGTCAAGGCTGGAACACCCTCAAATCGCGTAAGTAGCAGACTCCATCACATCAAAAGTAGAAGCTCTCATAGATTGGGAAGACAACAGACATTTGTTGCATGTTGTATGTAGGCCTTTGGTTATTTTTGCATTGCTGTTAAAGATTTGAAGGCTGTTGTTGACACAGTGAAAGCAAAAGGTCGGCAAGCACAAGCAGAGCTATCAGCTAGTATGGCAATTTGTTAAGGAAGAGTCATGGCAACCAATTTTCTACTGATGCTCGCAATGCTCATGGTGGTATGGGTGCATTACTTTTCTCCTTGCTAGTAGGTGGAGGTCATCTATGAAGGGATTTGGAATCACCGAGCAAAGTGTGTGTAAAAAGACCAAAGGCATGCTTTTTCAATGAGGACGAATGAAGCCAAGTGATCTAAAAAGACCAAGGAGATCATGGTAATGGACCACTCAGAAACACTAAAAAAGACCAATCCTCAACCAAGTTAAAAAGATGTCGCAAGACCAATTGAATGAATGGATCAAAAGACCAATTGAAAGGAAGAAGATGCGTGGAGAAAGACCAATGGACCAAGTAAAAAAGACCAATTGAAAGACCAAGTTGAAAAGACCAACGGACCAACTAAAAAGAGACCAATAGAAAGACTAATAAAAGACCAAGTTAAAAAGACCATTTTAAAAAGACCAACTTAAAAAGACCAACTAAAAAAGACCAATAGAAAGACTAATAAAAGACCATCTTAAAAAGAACAACTTAAAAAGACCAACGAAAAAAGGACTAACTTAAAAAGACCAATTGAAAAAGGATCAACTTAAAAAGACCAATTGAAAAAAGACCAACTTAAAAAGACCAATTGAAAAAAGACCCACTGAAAAAAGACCAACTTAAAAAGACCAATTGAAAAAAGACCAACTTAAAAAGACCAATTGAAAAAAGACCAACTTAAAAAGACAAAAAAAAGACCAATTGAAAGAAGACCAATGAAAAAAGACGAGTGAAAAAAGACCAATTGAAAGTAGACCAATGAAAAAAGAACAATGAAAAAAAGACCAATTGTAATAACTAAAAAAAGACCAGGACTAGAAAAAGACCAAAGACCAAAAAAGACCAAAGGAAAAAGACCAAGGAAATAACTAGAAAAAAGATCAAGACTAAAAAAAGACCAAAGAAAAGACAAAAAAAAAGGACCAATTTAAAAAGACCAGAAAAAACCAATTTAAAAAGACTAAAAAAAGACCACTAGTTGAAGAGACTTAAAAAAAGACCAATTTAAAAGGACTAGGAAAAGACCAGTTGAAGAGACTAAAAAAAAAAACAATTTAAAAAGACCAGAAAAAGTCAAATTTAAAAAGACTAGAAAAAGACCAGTTGAAGAGACTAAAAAAGACCAATTGAAGAGATTAAAAATGACCAATGTAAAAAGACCACAAAAAGGCGGATTCGTCTCTTATATCCATCCTTTTGCTAATTCTTGTTTCTCCTCTTCCCATGCAAGTTCATCATTGCTTTGTATTTCTAGTGTCCTAGGTCCGGATGAGTCTTCTTGGGTCTAGAGATTCCTCCTTATACCTGCACATTTTATCTCTTCCTCTTCTATAATCAAGAATTGGCTCTCCTAATCCCATACTTTCTATTTCAGCTTCACCTGTGGTGATTTTTACTCCATAACAAGGAAATGAGTCTACTATGTCTATCCAGTGCATCAAGTCCTCATCATCTTCCATATTAAATTCTTCATCTTTATGGATTGAAAAGGAATGAGCATTACCTTCACCTTCACCTTTATGTTGCTCCTGCCTTTGACCATCGAGGTGGAGGTACTTGCGAGCTTGTCCCATAGTGACGAGTAAGGTGTCATTACTCCAATCATGGATTGTTTGATGGTATCGCAACCAAGGTTTTCCAATAAGGAGTGGGTATCCTGCATCTATTTGAGGGACATCGACCACCACAAATTTCAGGAAACACTCATTATTTTGAATGAGAATGGGTACTTGCTCCACTATCCCGAGGGGTTGGATTCTATTTTGATCTGCAATGGTCACCGTGAAGGAATCTGTTAAAAGCGCTTTTCATTAAGTCACTTTTAATCTCATTTCTGGGTTCTTGGGAATGGATAGGGGTCTGACAGTGCAGAGGCCCTTTGTTTAATTTTCCCAATTCAACATCCAACCAAACAGTTAACTGTCTTTCGATTCAATGATTATCACTACGTAGTACTCTTCTTACGCGAATTAACAACTACGAATTCGCACAGACTTATTAATGTTATCGTAGCATTACATATTAATAAGTAATCACTGAAACCTTAAGAACAAGACACAATACTCAGACTTTGGGTGAATCTGCAACGCAACAGCTCCAATGCAGTCACCCAGATAGACAGTCTGGTGATCTCCCATCTCTCACTGAACGCCGTGCTTGCCTTTCATTAATCAATAAAAAGTTACAACTCTTTGTCACGCCTTTCCGGTGCGTGCGAAAAAATAAAATTACAATCCAATCCGACGGCCTAACACTGGCACGCACGGTGGACTTGAACCCAAAAAGGAAAACACAGTCAAGGCTCATCAATAATGCCTTGTATATACAGGGTTCTAGCGAGTTTAAAAGTGCGAATAATCTTCTTCTTTAATGAGTCCAGCATAGTCTTCAAAATATCTGGCTCGACCAGTTGTGCATCTGTTCAAACTGAACTAGCAGCAACTACCTGACTCATCAATAATTCCGTCTCCATTTACAAAAATGATTCCTGCAGATAAAAGTCATTGGCTAGCGCAACATCTCTTCTTAGCTTCATCTTGGCGATTTGTGCATCAATGCGAGACAATCTCTTTGCCTGACATCCTAACTGCTTCTCTCTGCGTTCCAGTTTTTGAGCTTGATACTGGTTAGTTTTATAATAGGCGTCTCGCTCTTTCATAATACCTTCCATCTCTTTCTTTAACTGAATGATTCGGCCCGTCTGTGCTTCCAAATCATGGTTCTTCTGGAAAAGTTGGGCGGATACTGTCTTGAGTTCTTCAGTATTCTGCATAGCCAAGTCAGCCATTTCTTGTCCTTTCTGTGTCACTAGCTCAAGATCCGCACGTGTTTCTTCCAACAAATTGCCAAACGCCACACGAGCATCTTCTTTGTCTTGCACCATCTGTTCTAATTGACTGATTTCTTCATCGCGAGCTGCTAAGAGAACGGTCTTCTACTTCAACTCAGCTAGTGCGTTGTGACGTTGGGCAATCAGATTATCTTGCTCTGCTAACCGTTCTTGGAGTTGCTGAAGCTGAATGTGCAGGGCATGGTTTTCTGCTTTTACCGCATTTGCTTCTTCCTGAAGTGGGGCAATATCCGCTTTGAGCAAACCCACTTTACCTTGCAATTCCTGCTGAATGTGCTGAGTGGCTAACTTCATTTGGAGGGGCAATTGCTGAGAAAATTGTATAAGCAAATGGCCCATAGACTCCAATTCAGTGAACATGACTACGGGGGGCAGAAGAGAAGGAGGAGGTTGTGACAACGAGGCAGAGAATAGATGAGGGGAGGGTGGTGGAGAGTAATCAGGAGAAGATAATTGAGCTGCAGATGCCTCTCGAATGGCAGTGGGGGTTGCATTAGGAGGAACTGCTACATGCTCGAAACGGGTAAGCGACGAAGGAAGAGGAATAAGGGTGCTTGGAACCAAAACAATTCCGGTCTCATGCTGATTGATCTCCTCAGCAGCTTCAGTAACATCCTCTGCGGTGCCAATTACTTCGTTGATTGCTTCTGCTTGGACCTCAGTGGTTGGGGATGAAGGAGATTGGCATTCCATTCCTTCAGTAACTTCGATAAGGACTGCATCTGCTTTGGCTACACCGATTGGTGATGAGGGGAATTGACAATCCGTGCCTCCACTAGCGGCTTCGATCTCCTTTACAGCATCCTCATCCGGTTGATGAGATTCTTCTCGTGAAGAGACTTCCTCGACATCTTCCATACATGCACCTTGTTCCGGTTGCTGGGTAGGAGAAGATGGGACGGAGGATTCTACCTAGAGAGAGGTGGCAGCGTCGTGGAAGACTTCAGCTTCGTGACCTGCAGTAGAGCCCTGTACTTGGCTTTCGGAGGGGCTAACGTGTCTGCATTTGCAGCGAAAAAATTGAAGCAAATCGGCATCGTCATCATCTTCGTCTTCGACCATTTGCGTAGATTCTTCATGTAACAGAAAAGGAGCGGTTGGAGGAGGTTGCGTGGCTTGTATCACCGGAAAGAGGAAAGTGAGGATATGGGGTAAGCGTGTGCGAGGGATATCATGCTTGGCGATTTGCTTGGTAACCGCTACGCATTCATGGTGAACGCGCCTAAAGAAAAATGCCATGAAATTCATAGGTTCGTGGGAAGCCGTATCTATCATGGAATAAAAGGGTCGAGAGATATCGTAAGTGCATTTTTGCAAATTTAATGCAGCGACCAGGAATTGTAGAGCAGTACGCTCTGGTTCGGGTCAGCAAAGGATGGCGAACTCATTAGATGAGTTCCGGGGAAACAGTTCCTTCATGGTGGCAAAAGGAAGGAATGGACCATTCTCCAATCCTTCCTGAGGGAGTCGGAATCCCTCAGCAAACGTGGCTAAAGTGATTACTACATGAGGGTTTAAACATGTAACTGGCCAACACTACTCTGTCGCAGGTGTGGCAACGATGGCAGAAATAATCTGCGCATGGAACGGATGACACTCCATTGAATGCCAAGGCAATTCAGCGAAGGTCAGCAATCCCCGAGTGCACAAGTACTGACTCACATCTGGAGTGAGCCCCGCATGGAAGGTTGCTATATTGGCCAGAGCTTCCATGGCACGCACAAGGATACACGAAAACACAGAGTACACATAGCTCGCAAACACACAAACACAATAGCGATTATCAGTGGAAAGAACAAGATTAAGTAAGAGCATGGGAACAGTAGGCGGCAAGAACCCTAATCATAACGCAATATTGGAGAGATATCCTTCATAAGTGCGACATGCATGCATGAACAAAAGCAATGACACAGAGGCGGCTATTAATCATGATTAGATCAGTAAAACGGAAGGATTACGGTCAGATAGTCAACATAAACACGGAAAGTAGAAAAAGAAAGCCATTATCAAGCGAAAAAAGAAAAGAAAAAAGGATCGAGTACACCTCAAGAGTTACTAGACGTCGGGTGATAAAGGCGGAGCTTAGAGCCATTAATCACTTTTGGAAGGAAAACACCTGTTAAGGTCGCCAACCGAAAAGTGGCGGGTCCCACTTGCTCAACAATCCGATATGGACCGAACCACCGTAACTTAAATTTTCCAACAGATCTATTGGCTTTAGCCTAGAATAAAACGAGTTGGCCAATCATGAAGACATGGGTTTTTAGAAAGGGATCATGAGTATGGTCCTGGCGTAGCTGAACTTCTTGAAGAATCATGAAACTTTCCCAACATTGTTCATCCAACGATCTGAGCACATCCAACCGAAATGGAAAAGATTCTTTCGACAGCAATTTCTGAGATAAGGCGACACGCAGGCTCGACACTACCACTTCCATTGGTGCAATAGCTTCCAGTCCATAAGCAAGTTTAAACGGAGTCGTTCCAGTAGCCACTTTGTACGTGGTCCGGTAAGCCCACAATACGGCAGGTAAGAGTTGGTCCCATCGTTTCGGACATTCCAAGATCAATTTCTAGAGCATATTTAGCTGATTGGTACTCTTAGCTAGACCATTGGCACGTGGATAGTAAGGTGAGCTGAATTTATGCACAATTTGGAAAGTCTGAGTCAGCACTTGCATTAAGTTGTTGGCAAAATGGGTACCCTGGTCCGTCACTATTTCTAGAGGTAATCCATATCGAGGGAAGACATCCTTCATCAAACATTTGGCCATCGAAACAACTGTGGCAAAACGTAAAGCCCAAGCTTCCGCCCACCTAGTGGCATAATCTGTACAGGTCAAAATATATCGGTTGTTGGTGAGGGTAGCTGGGGGTGTAATTGGGCCAATGAAATCTAAACCCCACATCTGAAAGGGCTCCAATGGTAGAACCGGTTGGAGAGGAAAGAAATGGCACTGCAAGGGCTGTCCAGACCGTTGACAGACATCACACTGCTGCACAAATTGGACAACATCTCTGTACATGGTAGGCCACCATAGCCCACTTTGCAGAATTTTTCGGTGAGTAAGATCAGTTGCGAAGTGTCCGCCAGTGGGTGATGAGTGAGCCATGGCCATAACTGATGCTGATTCATGTGGAGGGATACATCTAAGCAAGACACCAGTATGATCTATGTAATACAGTTGACCCACAACCAACCGGAATCGTCGACTATAGACTGCAATTTTTCGGCGCAGAGCAGGGGGAATATTAGGAGGGAGACAGCCATCAGTAAGAAAAGTCATTAACGTGTCATAGTATGCAGGAGCCACTGGGAGTTTGGCAGATTCTGCAGGAGATGGCTCAGTTACATAAATAGCCGGCGTTGTGTCATCAACACCTATCGGAGTCCCACCGGAATCCAGTCGGGATAAAAAGTCCACCAAGACATGTGCCGTATCTGGTCGGTGAATAACTTCATAATCAAACTCTTCTAGGAGTAAAACCCATCTAGCAAGTCTAACACATGTAACTAGTGTAGTGGTAAAACATTTGACCTGTGAGTGGGAAGTTGTGGGTTCAAATTCCTTCCTTGCTAAATGAAGGAGTCATTATTGCCACTCTTTAACCAAAAAATATTTGCGTGTATCCAACAGGGCTGATGGTCAAGGGATCCATGGGCGCCAAGGAAGCCAAAGATGTCAAAGTTATACACAATTTACATGCCTTTGTTGATGCAAATGTAGGTGTAAATGTAGGTGTAAATTGTAGACATAATAAAGTGTAGGTGCAAACTATAGGTTCAGATTCACAAACTGAAATAGAAAATAGAAACACAAAACTAGAACTAGAAAGGGAAACCAAAACAAGAATTGGAAGTGAATCAAAAGAGACACAAAACACATAGCATCAGAATGTCTCTACAATGAAACAAAATCAAAATGGAACTGAATCAAAAGTGGATGCAATATAGATAGCACTAGAATGCCTCTATAGTGATGTGTGCAAGCTCTATTACCATTGTTATAGGATTTTGTAATCATATGTACACAAAGAACATGTGATATATGAAACACACAAAAACAAAGATATGTAGTATACAAAACAATACACAATACTAGGTGTAATCTCCCTCCATGCACTCTATCTCACAAGCCTCTGGTGTGTGCATTTATAGATTTTCAGTACATCCAAAGATAGAGTTTATAATGAGGGCGAGCTCTTCAAAAGGCGAGCATATGAAGAAAGAGTTGCTCACTTTTATCGTGAGTGTTACCTTTTGTTTACAAATGTTGCATTCTATAACAATCCTTATCTACAAGCACTATTTTTATAACTCTCTAAAATAAACCCTCTATGTGGATCTTTCATTTATAGAATAATTGGAAACTATAATTTATCTAATCACACCTAATGCATGTGAATATGTTCATGCCCTCATGAACAATTACATGTTAAATCAAAGCACAAGTTACTTTAAAAGCTCAATAAAATAAACTCCAATAATTCAACATTCCATAAGTGATAACCAAAAGACACCGATCTATTTGCACATGCATTAATAGATACAATATCTACTATAAATACTATAAGAGCCTTCAAATTCCTATAATTGCATGAATATGTAAAAATTATAAAGACCTACATGATATGCATGGGTGGAAAGAAGTTACAGTGTCTAGAAGGAGTATCAACTACCATCCACCTAGAGAATCATAGCATGAATATAACCTTCTTGGTATGCAAGGATCAAGACCGATTCGAAGACATCACTCTAGGGAAGCAACAACTCTTCAAGCACTCTGCTACATTAAATCTACACTCAAAAATGATTTCCTTGAGGATTCAATGTAGAAAGGTTCACACCTTCTTAAAAGAATGTGCCAAGGAAGTCCCTAATAGGAAAATTTAAATTGAAATTAAGCATGAATTTAATAAGCTTTTCCACTTGAAGGAATCTCTACTATAAATAGAACATACTTTCTAAATTTATGTAACATTACTTTCACATCTCTTACTTTTTACAATCTCAAGAGCCACCCTTTCCTTTTCCATTTTAAATTTAAAGACATTTAAAATTAGCAACAATCAAAGCTCATATAGCACAAACTCCAAGGCACTCAAAATGAGATCAAAGAACACAATGCTCTACTTCAAAATATGCAAACTGAGGATGAAAAACTACATTTGGCTGGTGAAGACAATTATTACAACTTAAGCAAATGGCACACATTCCAAGATAAATTAGAAGAATTTTCACTTTTTAGGATTTGATGGTTATAAGGATGTTTATTTTGTTTTGTCAAGGCTATATCAATTTGATAGTTTTTATTTAAATGAATCTTATTCCAAAATTGATAAAGTGAAGTTTGCTACTAATTATTTGGTAGGGAAGGCCAACTTTGGCATAATGTTTTGCAGCATATTGTAGATCGTCCCACAACATGGAACACATTTCAAGAGAAGGTCAAGGAATCCTTTCTTCTTCCTCAGTTTCATTTCCATCCTTTTCATTCATGGACTCATTCCGCTTGGAGGGAACGTGATATAATTTTTACCTACACTGAGCAATTTTGGTAACAATTATTACTTGTCCGCATGCTCAAGATAGTTCCTTAATAAACTTTGTAGAGGAAGGAAAAAGATGGTTTGGAGATGGGGATCCAAGGGAGGCTCAACTCACTATGGCCTACAACTCTCTATTTCTTTCACTCATGATGTAGAGAAAGAGTTTCAAACTATTACCAAGTTAACGTATTTGCAACAACCGCATCAATGGCAACCAATAATCAAGCCTAATCTTGATCCTTGAGAAAATAATCGATCGTGATGTAACCAGTGCACACATTGGTACTCAATATTACCGATATTTGGTAAAATATAAAAATCATTTTATTGAAGAACCTTAGTGGACTGATAAGACCATCGAATCCACATTATAATCTCTTAATTTTTGCATGTCACTCACAATCACATTAAAAGAATTTACTCTCCAATATTAAATTTCCATGCATGTGTTTTCATATGAAGATATTTGTACCTCTGGTCTCACTCTTTTTTCTCTCTCTCTCTCATATACATACATACATACATACATAAACACACATACTCATATCCACATATATATACATAAAAGCAATGCGTACCGTGCATTATCACGACGATGAGCCATAAGTGTCCGCATCTCTTTAGACACCACTTATGTGACCATCGTGTCCCAAAATTTATCTCATGTGAATTAAGTACGTATTTTTTATCCCTCTCATCATGCTCACTACAAAAATAAAAAAAATCATGTAAATAAAACATAAGATATTTATTTCAATTTATATGTAAAATTTATACTTACTTCCACTATAAGTGGACAAGGTGCAGGTAAGAGTCACATAATGTTCGCATTCTTCTCTTGAACTCCAATCCATTCCCTATGTACACAATATTCCCCTCTAGCTCTATATTGCACTCTAGCCCTAAGGTGCCTATGCATGTCCTCATAGACACCTGTGCTCTGCTATCATGATCTGGTAGTGGTATAGGTTTCTTGAAAATAGATAGATAAAAATAAATAAAAATATGTGTTATAATATCATAAAAAAAATTATGAAAAAAAACATACCTATTAGCAGATAGCTGTCTTCCTGCATGTGGAGCCGCAGAAGAGCCCTCCTCTAATCGCTGGGTAAGCATCTGGATCGTATACACTAGCTCATCATCAAGCATCTCTGAGTACTCATGCATGATGATCCCTAGAGTATCAGGCGGAACTCTTGCACTCATAGGACTTTTTATGAGAGTAAGTTTCGCCTTTCTCTCTCTACTAGGATCCATAATACCTGTACTTATAAAACAAAATGGGTTAGAAATCATTATATATACGTGTACATATGTATGTGTGTATATGTGTATGTAGGTGTATATGTGAGTGTGTATATGCATGTAAGCATGTATGTATGCATATGCATGTGCATTATGTGTTTGTTTATATATGTGTGTGTGTATCTCTATGTCTGTAAGTTTGTATGTGTGTATGTGTGTGTGTCTATATGTGTAAGTGTGTGTGTGTGTCTATGTGTGTATGTCTATGTGTATGCATGTGTAAGTGTGTCTATGTATGTGTGTGTGTCTATGTGTGTGTGTAAATCTGTGTGCATATGTGTATGTATGTGTATATGTGTGTATGTGTCCATGCGTGTGTATGTATCTATGTGTGTGTATGTGTCTATGTGTGTATGTGTGTATGTGTATGCATGTATACATATATCTATGCATATGCATGTGCATTATGTATGCATATGTATGCATATGTGCGTGTGTATGTGTGTGTATCTGTGTATGTCTGTGTATGCATGTAAGTATATATGTATGCATATGCATATGCATTATGTATGCATGTATGTGTATGTGTGTGTATGTCTCTTTACGTGTGCGTGTATGCATATATATGTGTGTATGTGTGTGTGTGTCTCTCTCTCTATGTGTGTGTGTGTGTGTCTATGTGTGTATATGTATGTGTGTGTATGCGTGTAAGCATGTATGTATGCATATGCATGTGCATTATGTATGCATATGTATGCATGTGTGTGTATGTGTGTGTATGCATGTAAGCATGTATGTATGCATATGCATGTGCATTATGTATGCATATGCATGTGCATTATGTATGCATATGCATGTATGTGTGTGTATGTGTGTGTATCTATATATATGTGTCTGTATGCATGTGTATGTGTGTGTGTGTAAATGTGTGTGTGTGTGTGTCTATGTGTGTATGTGTGTGTATGTGTGTGTGTCTATGTGTGTGTCTGTGTGTGTATGTGTGTGTGTCTATGTGTGTATATACATGTGTATCTATATATATGTGTCTGTATGCATGTATATGTGTGTGTGTGTCTGTGTAAATGTGTCTGGATGTGTGTGTGTGTGTAAGTGTATGTTTCTATGAGTGTGTATGTGTTTATGTGTGTGTATGTGTGTATGTGTGTGTATGTGTGTATGTGTATGCATGTATGTTTGCATATGCATGTGCATTATGTATGCATAAATATGCATATGTATGCATATGTGTGTGTATGCATTTAAGTATGTATTTATGCATATGCATATGCATTTGTTGGAGTTAGACGTCTGCGGAAGCACGCGAACAACACAAGGAAGAAGAAGAACCTTGGAGCACAACACACAATACTGAATGTATTACTAGAGAATGTACAAAGATAAGTAGCCCATTAGGGCAATAGGCGTATATACAAGCTGGGGGAAAAAAACCTCCTAAAGAGGGAAAAAAGTGCCCCGGTAGCCCTAGAGTGTTCACACACATCACTACCTAAATATATCAACAAATCCCCCCTAGGAGTGATGCGGTGAACAAGTAGCTGGCACTCATGTATAATGAAGTGCCAAGCTATGTGGAAATCACTCCACAAAACGAAGTAAGCCCAAAGCTTTGCAGAAAGCTTCAAACTTCTCCCTAGGTAGAGCCTTCGTCAAAAGGTCTGCAATGTTCTCCTGCTTGGGCACATATGCCAAGCTGATCTCCCCAGCAGAGAACCTCTCCCTGACATAGTGATAATGCACCTCAATGTGCTTAGTGCGAACATGGAACACATGGTTCCTCGCAACTTCCAATGCACTCTGACTGTCAGTGAAGATGGTGGTGGCAGAAGACTGACCAACACCCAAATCAGCCATAAGGCGTCTGAGCCACACACACTCAACAGTCGCTGTGAAAGCTGCCCTATACTCAGCCTCACAACTGGAAGTGGCCATAGTAGGCTGCTTCTTGCTCAACCAAGATATACATGAGATACCAAGCATGAAGCAAAAGCCACTAGTGGACACACGAGTGTCATAGCAACCAACCCAATTAGAGTCAGAAAAGGCATGCAAATTTGGCGGTAGTGACCCCCCCTTGGGATAAAACAACCCAAGTAGCCGAGTACCACTCAAGTAGCGAAAGATGTGCTTAACCGCCTGCCAATGCTTCACTCCTGGACAATGCATAAACCTGGTCATCTGTGAGATAGCAAACTGAATATCTGGCCGAGTAATGCATAAGTAAATCAAGCATCCAACAGCCTGTTGATAGAGAATAGCATCAAATGCATCTCCAGCATCATGAAGACTCAATCATAAACCTGTCTCCATAGGAGTGGAAATAGGCTTACAGTCTTCAAGGCCAAAATGCTGCAATAATGTGTCAATATATTTCGTTTGACACAAAGCCATTCCACCATCAACTTGTATAAACTAAATGCCTAAATAGTGATGCAAATGCCCCAAATCAGACATCTCAAATGAGGCATGCAAATCAGCCTTAAAATCAGCAATATGGTTCTCAATAGGGCCAGTGAGCAGCACGTCTTCAACATAGACAACAATGATCAGAAGCACATCATTAGCACGCTTAACATATAAGGTGCTTTCAGTTGGACTGTTCTCAAAACCATGTGCAACCAGATAGGCATGTATCTTCTCATACCAAGCACGTGGTGCTTGCTTTAAACCATATGATGACTTCTTTAACCTACACACCTGGTGCTCATGCCCTTTCTGCACAAAGCCACGGGGCTAAAAAACATACACTTCTTCATGCAACTCAACATTCAAAAATGCTGTTTTAATGTCCAACTAATGTACATTCCAACCATGATGAGCTGCAAGTGCATAGATGCTCCGAACAGTAGTCATACGGCATGTAGGTGCAAATGTCTCATCAAAGTCAATGCCTCTTTCTTGTGCATAACCTTTGCAACAAGCCTAGCCTTATACCTATCAACTGTACCATCCGATTTATGCTTCAGCTTGTATACCCACTTAGTGCCAATGGCCTTCTTGCTAGGAGGCAAGTCACATAAAGACCAAGTACCATTCTTCATTATAGCATCATATTCAGATTGCATAGCAGCCATCCAATTTTCTGAATTTTGTGCTTCATCAAACGAAACAGGCTCATTCTCATCATAGAGACTAGACGCAGCCATAGCATAGCAATCTGATGCAAAAGAGGCACTATGAGAGCATGATCGAGTATGATATGATAGAGGTGCATCTAATTTGCTGTCACACAAGGTCTGCACCAGCCATTTTGGCATAGTTCTTGCCTGCTCAATATCAGCTCTCTCATCAATAAGTGCATCATGTACATCTGCATCAGAAATGGAATTATCTGCATCATCACATGAAACCTACAAAGGCTGAGAAGTTGCCTCATTAGGACCAGCACTAGACTATCCACTTGTAAAAAGAGGCAACAAAGTATCATTCATGTCTTTGGAGCTAACAGATGTCTCCTTAGTACATGAAAACAATGGCTGAATAGCATCTTCCACAAAAACAACATCACGGCTAACCAAAATGCATTTAGTCTATGGATGATACAGACGATAGCCTTTACTTTCAGAACTATACCCAACAAAAATACATTTTACTGCTTTATCAATCAATTTTCTGTGATGTTGTTCATGCACTAATGCATTTGCCAAACAACCAAAAACATGCAGATGAGCAACAGATGGCTTGCGATCATGCCAAGCCTCATATGGAGTGATAGAGTGCAGCGATTTAGTGGGACACTTGTTAAGTACATATGCTGCACACATGACAACCTCAAGCCAGAAACTATGTGGTAAAGCCTGACTCTTGACTATACACCTCGCCATCTCCATGAGTGACCTGTTTTTTTGTTCAGCAACTCCGTTCTGTTGAGGTGTATACGACACTGTACACTAGTGTTTTATCCCACGTTCAGCCAGAAATGCATTAAAATTAGAAGACATATATTCTCCCCTCGATCAGAATGGAGGGTGCCCATTTTACATGCTGACAGATTTTCAGCCAACACCAAAAACTGTTTGAAGCACATGAACACTTTGGACTTTTCCTTCAATGGATATACCCATGCATGCCTAGAAAAATCATCGATGAAAGTTACGAAGTAAAGATAATTCCCAAAAGAAGGTGTCTGCATAGGACCACAGAGATCACTATGTACAATCTGCAATTTCTGAGTAGCCCGAACTGAACGATCTTTTGGAAAGGACGAATGCTGCATTTTGCCCAAAATACAGCCTTCACAACATGTTTTCCAGGTGCCTCAAGTTTGGGCAAAGAGGACACCATTTCAGATTCCTGCAGGCGTAGCAAACTAGAAAAATTCAGATGACCAAAGCGTGCATGCCAAAGCTTTGCATCTGACATAGCCTGAGAATCATTTACTGCACATGCCAAATCATTTATAGATCTTTCATAGTCTATGAGCTTATACTACCCACGACATAAAATGCCTGAAGCAATAATCACATCGCCATTTGACAGATCATGAACTGTACACCTGTGATCAACAAATTTCACAACCAAGCCAATCTTGGCTAATGCAGAAACTGATAATAGGTTCTTCTTGATCCTGGCACAAATAAAGCATCTGAAAAGGTGAAAGAACCACCATCAGTAGTAGTCAAAATGATCTTACGAACTCCCATAACATGATAAGAGGAGTTGTTGGTGCATGTAACAGTATTCCCTGTAGGGGCAGGCTCAAGTGAAGAGAAGAAACTGCACTGCGAGGTAATATGTTTCGTCACCCCACTATCAAAATACCAAACATCTGAGTCTATTGCAGACATGCATTGGTCATGAGAAGATGGGTCAAAACTGCAGACAGTAGTAAACGCCCATTCTTCTTCTTGCACAAGATTAGGAGACTCTGTTTTTGGTGTAGATGCCTCTACAACAACCATTCCAGCCTCTTTCTTCTTTGCCTCTTTAGCAGCTAGTTTTGGATAGTTCTTTATGATATGCTCATTCCCTTTACAGTACTTACAAAACAATTTCTGCTTTTCTGATTTCTTCTCATCTTTATGTTCCTTCTTCGAATATGCAGAATTAGCAGATTTCTCCGTACTAGTTAAAGAGCTCCATTTTCCTTTGCCCTTCTGACTAGCCAGGAAAGCTTGATCTCCAACTCGCATAATGGACCTGTTCTGCCTGGACTGATCTTCCTGCAACAGAACAGAGACTAACTCCTCAAATGATAAGGCATTTGGATTTCCTTTCATCATCAACCGAAGAGTAGAAGCAAAACTCTGATATGAATCAGGAAGACCATTCAGAACGGTCTGCACAAGTGAGCTATCTGGTATAACCTCATCAACAGAAATCAACTGTTCCTTCAAGTCTTTGATCTTCATTAGGAAACTGTCCATAGAATCACCTTCATTCATGTGCTCACTCTCCAACTATTTTCGGAGGTAAGCAACACGAGCCTCATTCCTAGCTTGGTACAATGTGGTAAGTGTATCCCAAGCATCCTTAGCTGTTCTGCAAGAGCGAATGTGAGGAATAATGGCACGTTTGACAGACAAAGCTATCAATGCATGTGCTTGGGCATCTCTGCCATCCCAGTGAATCTTCTCTGTAGTAGGTGCAGTAGAAACCGCAGCACGAACATGAATATGTAGAATATCATCATCTTCGACACCTTCTGCATAAGCTTCAGTACGTGCAGTTGTAACAGTTGCAGGTGTGATAGGACGTTTTTCAACACCCTGCACAATGTTCCATAGTCCTTTTGCAACCAACACATGTCGCATCATATAAGCCCATAACGGGTAGTTGGTACCATCCAACTTATCCTCAACAGCCAACATACGGAATACATCACTGCTTTCAGCCATGGCTGGTGACTAAAATACCTTGATGCAGAAAATTGATTGTATCTCAAAAAGTTGAACAAAATTGCCAAGACGAATTCTACTAGACCTGTAGCAGACTTCGAGACGCTTATACTGGCAAATAGAAACTGGTATATACCTTTGGCACAGAAAGATGAAATAGCTTGCACAAGCACTGCAATAGTGCGTTCGGAGGCCGAAACGATCTCAGATCGCGATTTCGGCACCACATAGCAAAGCTGTTTTGATCTCGAAAACATGCTGAGTATGCTTACCTAAATTCGTGCGCTTTTGAGACTGCAACCGGAGGAGTGTCGACGGCACCCTAGATGAAGCGACGACATGCTCTGATACCAATTGTTGGAGTTAGACGTCTGCGGAAGCATGCGAACAGCACAAGGAAGAAGAAGAAGCTTGGAGCACAACACACAGTACTGAATGTATTACTAGAGAATGTACAAAGATAAGTAGCCCATTAGGGCAATAGGCGTATATACAAGCCAGGGGAAAAAACCTCCTAAAGAGGGAAAAAAGTGCCCCGGCGGTCCTAGAGTGTTCACACACATCACTACCTAAATATATCAACAACATTATGTGTGTATGTGTCTATGTGTGTATGTGTGTGTATGTGTGTGTGTATGTGTATGTGTGTCTATGTGTGTGTATGTGTCTATGTGTGTGTATGTGTCTATGTGTGTGTATGTGTATGCATGTATCTATGCATATGGATGTGCATTATGTATGCATATGTGTGTGTATGCATGTAAGTATGTATGTATGCATATGCATATGCATTATGTATGCATATGTATGAATGTATGTGTATATGTGTGTATGTCTCTCTATGTGTGTGTGTATGTGTCCATGTGTGTGTATGTATCTATGTGTGTGTATGTGTCTATGTGTGTATGTGTATGCATGTAAGCATATATCTATGCATATGCATGTGCATTATCTATGCATATGTGTGTGTGTATGTCTGTGTATATGTGTGTATGTATGTCTATGCATATAAGTATGTATGTATGCATGTATGTGTATGTGTGTGTATGTCTCTTTATGTGTGTGTGTATGCATATATATATGTGTGTATGTGTGTGTGTGTCTCTCTCTAGGTGTGTGTGTGTGTCTATGTGTGTATATGTATGTGTGTGTATGTGTGTGTATGCATGTAAGCATGTATGTATGCATATGCATGTGCATTATGTATGCATATGTATGCATGTGTGTGTATGTGTGTGTATGTGTGTGTATGTCTCTCTACGTGTGTATGTGTGTGTATGTCTCTCTACGTGTGTATGTGTGTATGCATATGTATGCATGCGTGTGTATGTGTGTGTATGCATGTATGTATGCATATGCATGTGCATTATGTATGCATATGCATGTGCATTATGTATGCATATGCATGTGCATTATGTATGCATATGCATGTATGTGTATGTGTGTGTATCTATATATACGTGTCTGTATGCATGTGTACGTGTGTGTGTAAATGTGTGTGTGTAAGTGTGTGTGTGTATGTGTGTGTGTGTATATGTGTGTGTGTGTGTATGTGTGTGTGTGTATGTGTGTGTGTGTATGTGTGTGTGTCTATGTGTGTATCTATATATATGTGTCTATATGCATGTGTATGTGTGTGTGTGTAAATGTGTCTAGATGTGTGTGTGTAAGTGTGTATGTGTCTATGAGTGTGTATGTGTTTATGTGTCTGTATGTGTCTATGTGTTTGTATGTGTCTATGTGAATATGTGTATGCATGTATGTATGCATATGCATGTGCATTATGTATGCATATGTATGCATATGTGTGTGTATGTATATGTATGCATTTAAAAATCCTTATTATTTTTCGGTGATGAGACATGTGATAGCCATCAATTTCCATTTTCTTTCTTATCGAGTGATGTCAGTTGCTTTTTCTTGGCTACATATAAATGAGGCTTTAATACCTCAAGAGATGAGAGAAATTTAGTTCTAAAGAGGTGTCCTAAACTGGCTGCAAAGGAGACAAAGAAGAAAGAGGTTAGAATAGTTGTCGTAGAGGCCTCTATAGCTAAAATAGAGTCTATTAATCTTGTTCAAGTTGAGAAATGGGCATTTACTAACGTTTGCAAATATGAACCATCTTCACATGAGTAGTGTATGTCTGCTATAGACTCAAATGTTTGGTACTTTGATTGTGGTGCAACCAAATATATTACCTCACAATGTAGGTTCTTCACTTCACTTGTGCCTTCCCCCTAGAAGGAATATTGTCAGCATGTGCTAACAACTCCTCTTATCATGTAATGGGATTTGGAAAGATAAGTTAGACTACTACTAATGGTAGTTCTTTCACATTGTCATATGTTTTATATGTGCAAGGGATCAAGAAAAATCTATTGTCAGTTTTAGCATTAGCCAAGATTGGCTTGGTTATCAAATTTATTGATGAAAGATGTACGGTTCATGATCTCTCAAATGGTGATGCTATTATTCCTTCTTGCATTTCATGTGGTGGGTTGTTTAGGCTCATAGAATATGAAAATTTTGTGAATGATTTAGCATGTATAGTTCAAGATTGTCAAGCTGTCTCAGATGCAAAGCTTTGGCATGCATGCTTTGGTCATCTAAATCTCGCTAGTTTTCTATGTGTGCAAAAATCTAAAATGGTGTCCATATTGCCCAAAATTGAGGCACCTTCAAAACATGTATGTGAAGGCTATATTTTGGGAAAAAATGCAGCATTCCTCCTTTTCAAAAGATGGTTCAATTAGAGCTGCTCATAAATTGTAGCTTGATTGTACTGATGTTTTTGGTCCTATGTAGACAACTTCAGTTGGGAACTAACTATACTTCATGAATTTCATTATAATAATCAATGAGCATGTAAACTGGGCATCCTCCCTTCTGATCGAGGAGGAATACATGTCTTCTGATTTTAATGCATTTCTAGTTGAGCGTGGAATGAAACATGAGTGTATAGTGCCATATAACCTCAACAAAATGGATTGTTGAAAGAAAGAACAATTTTCTAGTGGAAATGGCAAGGTGTATGGTCAAAAGTTATGTTTTACCACATAGCTTCTCACTTGAGGTCGTTATGTGTGTAGCATATGTACTTAAGAGGCGTTTCACCAAAGCACTACAATTGATCACTCCATATGATGCTTGGCATGGTTGAAATCCATCTCTTGCTCATGTCTATGTCTTTGGTTATTTGGCATATGCATTAGTGCATTAATAACAACATCGAAAACTTGAGATATTTTTTTTGTGAAAGATGCAATTCAGCCCTTACTTTCATGTACCAAGGAGACATTGGTTAGCTCAAAAGATGTGTATGACATGCTGTTGCCTCTGTTTATAGGTAGACACTCAACAACTAGTCCAACGTAGGTCTATTCTCAGCCTTTATAGGTTTGAAATGATGATGTAGATCATTCCATTTATGCACTTGTTGATGAGAGGGCTAACATAGAAAAGGCAAAAAATATGCCTAAATGGTTGGTGCATACTTAGAGAGAGAATTCACCTTTGACATGTCATACTCGTTTAGGCTCTCTTAGTGCTTCCTTTACATCAAATTTTTATGCAATGGTTGTGTCTACTCTTTGTGATGAGAATGAGGCCCTTTCTTTTGATCAAGCATAGAATCCAAAAGTTGGATGGCTACTATAAAATTAGAATATGATGCTATTATGAAGAATGGTTTTTGGTCTTTATGTCATTTGCCTTTAGGAAAAAAGGCTATTGGCACTAAATGGGTATAAAAGTTGAAACATAAGCTTGATGGAACAATTAATAGGTATAAGGTTAGGCTTATTTCTAAAGGTTATGCTCAAGATAGAGGCATTGATTTTGATGATACATTTGCTCCCACATTCCCAATAACTAGTGTTCATAGCATTTATGCACTTGTAGCTCATCATGCTTGGGATGTACGTTAGTTGGACATTAAAAACCTATTTTTGAATGGTGACTTACATGATGAAGTGTATGTACTTCAACCTTGTGATTTTGTTTAGAAAGGGCATGAAAACAATTTGTGCAAGTTGAAAAAGGCATTATGGTTTGAAGAAAGAATCATGTGCTTGGTATGAGAAAATACATGCCTACTTGCAACTAAGATCACCTTATATATTAAGTATGTAGATGATGTAATTCTGATCATTCTTGTTTATGGTTATGCTATACTGCTCACTGGTCCTAATGAGAAGCATATTGATGAATTTAAGGATGATTTTCCTGCTTCTTTTGAGATTTCATGTTTGGGACATTGCGTCATTATCTAGGCATTCAATTTATGCAAGTTGATCAAGGAATAGCTTTGTGTCAAACAAAACATATTGACACATTATTGTAGCATTTCAGCCTTGAAGATTGCAAAATTATTGTCACTCCCATGTAAAGAGGTTTAGAGTTGAGTCTAACTGATGCTAGAGATGCATTTGATGTTGTTGTCTATTAGTAGGTTATTGGGTGCTTGATTTACTTATGAATAAATCAGCCTAATATTTAGTTTTTTGTCTCTCAAAAGAGCATGTTTATGCATTCTCTAGGTGTCAAGCATTTGCACATGGTTAAGCATTGCTACTTGAGTGGCATCCGAGTGCTTGGATTGTTCTATCCCAAGGGGGACTCATTACTGCTAGATTTACATGCTTTTTCAGACTCATACTAGGATGGTTGCTATGACACTTGTGTGTTCATTAGTGGTTTTTGCTTCATGCTTGGTAGCTCATGCATATCTCGGTTGAGTAAGTTGAAGCCTACTGTGGCCACTTCTAGTTGTGAGGCTGAGTATATGGCAAATTTTATAGTGATTGTTGAGTGTGAGTGGCACAGATGCCTTTTGGTTGATTTGGGTGTTGGTGAGTCTTTTGCCACCATGATCTTTATTGATAGCTAGAGTGCATTGGTAGCTGCAAGGAACTCTATGTTCCATGCTTGCACAAAGCACATTGAGGTGCACTTTCATTATGTTAGGGAGAGTTTCTCTACTAGAGAGATTACTTTTGCTTATGTGACCACACATGATAATATTGGAGACCTTTTCACAAATCATCTACCTAGGGAGAAGTTTAAAAACTTCCCCAAAGATTTGGGCTTACTTCGTTTTGCAAATTGATTTCTTTCCACATAGCTTGGCACTTCCTTATACATGAGTGCTAACTCATTGTTCACTGCATCACTCTGATAATGGATTTCTTGAGATACTTCAATAGTGATGTGTGAATACACTTAGGACCACTGGGGCACTTTTTGTTCCCTCTTTAATAGGTTTTTAACCCTAGTTTGTATATATGCCTATGACCCTAATGGGTCAATTCTTTTTAAATTCACTTGGTGATATGTTCAATATTGTGTTGTGCTCCAAGCTTCTTCTCCTTCCTTGCATTATTTGTGTGCTTTCACATACCTTGAGCTCCAACAATGTCCACACCTAGGGTCTTAGCCCTTTCCATGCATGATGCATATGGGCTCAAGTTGTGCATGTGTAGGCCATATCAAGAGTCTTGCATGCACACTTGGGATATGCAAAGACTCGGCATGGTGCCAGAGTTTCTATGGGGAGCTCAAATAATCATTACAAGGTTCAATAATTGGATTTAGTGTTCTTGGTTTCTACAAGAAGGGAAAAAGACAAGATGAGATACCATTTTTATAAGGGTTATTAAAGGATTTATATAGAGATTGATTTATTCAAGAAGCTACATGGCTTAGGTTGTGGTTATGTGTGTGAATGATATGATCTTGGGGCTTTTTGGGAAACATTTTCAAATTAGATTTGGCATTGAATTGCGAGGTTGGATATATGATGACTTAGAATATTTGGAGGAGACAAGTGAGGGATGCATGGGCTTCAATGAAGGAGACCATGGAAATCAAAGATAACGTCAAGAATATCATTAGGAAAATTAGTGACCAAACATGCTTTGGTTACTCACATGCATGTAGGATTAGGTTGGGCCTATAATAGCTTCTTTCTTGAATTGCGTCTGCTTCTAATCTAGGCGTGATTTTTGTTTGCTGACCATTGTAATCTTTGCCTCTTGGTTGTCATATTGTCCTTCTACTTGGTGGGCCTCAACTCTCACAATGTAATGTCCTCACCAATACTCTCAATGGAAGGGGAAATATTTGGAAAAGAAGGGAGATCCAATGGGTATTTTGCACACATGAGACTAGATCTGAATGCACAGAAGCTTGATTCATGTACACATACATCATGGAATAAATCAAGAAGGTCTTTCTCCTAAGTTGACCATTATCTAATCTGATCATGAGACTCTACCCATGGATGCACAATGTAAGAAGAACTTTTTGAAGATTAAGGTCAACAACATGATCATATAGTCAATCTTGGCCCAAGACTAGAGGATTCATTAAGTCTTCATTGTGATAGACTAAGTGCTTAGCTGTCATGCAGTCATCTTGATGTTGAAATGAGACATTTACTTCATTGAGGAAAGGATTTTCCACTTCAACTAAGCCTACAATGTGGGATTGCAAAGTCTTCACTAGAATGTCCAATCCATGACAACATGATCTTGTTGTAGCATTGTTTGTAGGACATGAATCAATAAGCTCCCTGACTATCTTAGCCTTAGAACCACTCCCTAGAGAGACAAGTAAAAAGGGTTGTATATCTTTGGTCCTAGGGTGGTCAATTATTCAGACATGGTTCATGGACATGTGATATCTCCATGGGTCAGAGTTTGCATCCAGTCCCCGTCTACACCCTTTCATCCATTTAATACACTCTAATGCTTTGGCTTGAGCCTCCTCCTGAATACATTGCTCTTATTCCTTTTGACTCTTGACCTTACTTAAATGTGATAGCATCTCTTCAGTAAGTGATTCTTAATACATCTTGACGTGAAAACCACTTATGTAACTTGATAAAACCTCTCCGTTGGGAGTTTCAACTTGTATTGCACCACTAGTAAAAACTTTGTTAATGACCATGGATGCATATTCATGCTTTTCCAACTTGTGGGTGGGTTTTTAAAGGTATATACTAGCAACAAATCTCTTACCTCCATGAATCCCTCCTTGATGTGCACATCAAAATAGGCATTTAATCTTTGCTTAGCAACGCAAACTCCAATTATTACTCATAATAGAGTTTCTCTTAGTTTGTCTAAGTCATATAATCATGACAAGAGCTCATCTACCTCCCAATTATATTCTCATGCTAACTTGACTTTAGGAACAAGGAAATACAATGGAAATATGAATTTTTTGCCAAACTCCATATGAAAGGGAGTGACATTGAGTACTATCTTATAGGATACCCTATATGCCCAAAGAACATGGTGCGATTGTTTTTCACAGTCAAAACATTTATCATCTACCAACTTGCTTAGCACATTGCACAAAATCTTGTTGTGTGCTTTCAACTTATGTGTTTGCCTATGGGTGATATGAGATCATAGAATTCTTACATATAACCATGAAGTCTTGAAGTAGATACTCAATGAATTCATTAATAAGTGAGTTCCCCTAACACTTAGGAGCTCAATTAGTAGTCCATACCGTGTGAACATGTGCTCAAACAAAACTTTAACCGTTCTTTGTGTATCATTCTTCTATGTAACCTTAGCTTCTACCGGTTTTGTTAAATAATTTATAGTGATGATTCTGTTCTCCACATGCAAGTTTCAAGTGAGGGGATTGGTTTTCCTATAAATTCAAGTCCCCAAACAACAAATCATTTCCTCCTGTGATTGGTCATAATGGCATCTCATCACGTCAAATGGGGTCTTGTGATCGTTGATAAACATCACATTTCTTGACATAAGTAATAGTGTCCATGTCGAATGTTGGCCACCATAAGCATAAAAATAGAATATTCTTCACTATATTTAAAGAGTGAAATGTCCACTATGTTGATATATTTAGGTAGTGATGTGTGTGAACACACTAGGACCGCCGGGGCACTTTTTTCCCTCTTTAGGAGGTTTTTTCCCCCGGCTTGTATATATGCCTATTGCCCTAATGGGATACTTATCTTTGTACATTCTCTAGTAATACATTCAGTATTGTGTGTTGTGCTCCAAGATTCTTCTTCTTCCTTGTGCTCTTCGCGTGCTTCCACAGACGTCTAACTCCAACAATTGGTATCAGAGTAGGTCGTCACTTCATCTAGGGCACCATTGACACTCCTCCGGTTGTAGTCTCAGAATCGCACGAATTTTGGTGAGCATACTCAGCGTGTTTTCGAATCAAAACCGCTTCGCTCTGTGGTTCTGAAATAGCGATCTGAGCTCGTTTTGGCCTCCAAACGCACTATCAGAGTGCTTGTGCAGGCTATTTTGTCTTTTTTACCAAAGGTATATACCTATTTTGGTTCGTCAGTATAAGCATCTCAAAGTCTGCTACAGGTTTAGCAGAACTTGTCTGGGCAGTTCCGTTCAACTTTTTGAGATACAACCAACTACCTGTTGTGGGCTTATATGATGAGACATGTATTGGTTGCAAAAGGACTATGGAACATTGTGCAGGGTGTTGAAAAACGTCCTATCACACCTGCAACTGTTACAACTGCAGGTAGTGAAGCTGATGCAGAAGGTGTCGAAGATGATGATATTCTGCATATTCCTGTTCCTGCTGCGGTTTCTGCTGCACCTACTATAGAGCAGATTTGTTGGGATGGTAGAGATGCACAGGCACATGCATTGATAGCTTTGTTTGTCAAACGTGCCATCATTCCTCACATACGCTCTTGCAGAATAGCTAAGGGTGCTTGGGATACTCTTACCACATTGTACCAAGCTAGGAATGAGGCTCGTGTTGCTTACCTCTGAAAACAGTTGGAGAGTGAGCACATGAATGAAGGTGATTCCATGGACAATTTTCTAACAAAGATCAAAGACTTGAAGGAACAATTGATTTCTGCTGATGAAGTTATACTAGATAGCTCACTTGTGCAGACCGTTCTGAAGGGTCTTCCTGATTCATATCAGAGTTTTGCTTCTACTCTTTGGTTGATGATGAAAGGCAATCCAAATGCCTTGTCATTGAGGAGTTAGTCTCTCTTCTGTTGCAGGAGGATCAGTGCAGGCAAAATAGGTCCATTATGCATGTTGCAGATCAAGCTTTCTTCGCTAGTCAGAAGGGCAAAGGAAAATGGAACTCTTCTACTAGTAAGTAGAAATCTGCAAATGCTGCACATTCGAAGAACCAAGAGAAAGATGAGAAAAAATCAGAAAAGCAGAAAGTTTTTTAAAAGTACTGTAAAGGGAATGATCATATCATAAAGAAGTGTCCAAAACTGGTTGCAAAAGAGGCAAAGAAAAAAGAGGCTGGAATAGTTGTTGCAGAAGCCTCTACACCAAAAACAGAGTCTGTTAATCTTGTGCAGGAAGAAGAATGGGTGTTTACTACTGTCTGCAGTTTTGACCCATCTTCTCATGAGCAGTGCATGTCTGCACTAGACTCAGATGTTTGGTATTTTGACAGTGGGGCGACCAAACATATTACCTTGCAGTGCAGTTTCTTCTCTTCACTCGAGCCTGCCCCTACAGGGAATACTATTACATGTGCCAAAAACTCCTCTGATCATGTTATGGGAGTTGGTAAGATCATTTTGACTACTGCTGATGGTAGTTCTTTCACTTTGTCAGATGCTTTATTTGTGCCAAGGATCAAGAAAAACCTGTTATCAGTTTCTACATTACCCAAGATTGGCTTGGTTGTGAAATTTGTTGATCCCAGGTGTACAGTTCATGATCTATCAAATGGCGATGTGATTATTGCTTCTGGCATTTTATGTCGTGGGCTTTAGAAGCTCATAGACTATGAAAGATCTGTGAATGATTTGGCATGTGCAGTACATGATTCTCAGGCTATGTCAGATGCAAAGCTTTGGCATGCATGCTTTGGTCATCTGAATTTTGCTAGTTTGCTACGCGTGCACTGAAATGGTGACTTCCTTGCCCAAACTTGAGGCATCTGGAAAACATGTTTGTGAAGGGTGTATTTTGGGCAAAATGCAGCGTTCCTCCTTTCCAAAAGATGGTTCAGTTCGGGCTACTCAAAAATTGCAACTTGTATATAGTGATGTCTGTGGTCCTATGCAGACACCTTCTTTTGGAAATTATCTTTACTTCGTGACTTTCATCGATGATTTTTCTAGGCATGCATGGGAATATCCATTGAAGGCAAAGTCCAAAGTGTTCATGTGCTTCAAACAGTTTTTGGTTTTGGCTGAAAATATGTCAGCATGTAAAATGGGCACCCTCCGTTTTGATCGAGGGGGGGAATATATGTCTTCTGATTTTAATGCATTTCTGGCTGAATGTGGGATAAAACACCAGTGTATAGTGCCGCATACACCTCAACAGAATGGAGTTGCTGAATGAAAGAACAGGTCACTCATGGAGATGGCGAGGTGTATGGTCAAGAGTCAGACTTTACCACATAGTTTCTGGCTTGAGGCTGCCATGTGTGCAACATATGTACTTAACAGGTGTCCCATTAAAGCACTGCAATCTATCACTCCATATGAGGCTTGGCATGATCGTAAGCCATCTGTTGCACATCTGCATGTTTTTGGTTGTTTGGCATATGCATTAGTGCCTGAACAACATCGCAAAAAACTGGATGATAAAATAGTAAAATGTATTTTTGTTGGGTATTGTTCTAAAAGTAAAGGCTATCATCTGTATCACCCATAGACTAAACGCATTCTGGTGAGCCGTGATGTTGTTTTTGTGGAAGATGCTATTCAGCCATTGCTTTCATGTACTAAGGAGACATCTGTTAGCTCCAAAGACATGTATGATACTTTGCTGCCTCTTTTTACAGCTGGATAGTCTAGTGCTGGTCCTAATGAGGCAACTTCTCAGCCTTTGCAAGTTTCATGTGATGATGCAGATCATTCCATCTTGGATGCAGATTTACATGATGCACTTATTGATGAGAGAGCTGATATTGAGCAAGCAAGAACTATGCCAAAATGGCTAGTGCAGACTTTGCGTGACAACAAATTAGATGCACCTCTTTCATATCGTACTCGTTCAAGCTCTCATAGTGCCTCTTTTGTGTTAGATTGCTATGCTATGGCTGCATCTAGTCTCTGTGATGAGACTGAGCCTGTTTCATTTGATGAAGCACAAAATTCAGAAAATTGGATGGCTGCTATGCAATCTGAATATGATGCAATAATGAAGAATGGTACTTGGTCTATATGTGACTTGCCTCTTGGCAAGAAGGCCATTGGAACTAAGTGGGTATACAAGATGAAGCATAAACCTGATGGTAAAGTTGATAGGTATAAGGCTAGGCTTGTTGCAAAGGGTTATGCATAGGAAAGAGGCATTGATTTTGATGAGACCTTTGCCCCTACATGCCGTATGACTACTATTCGGAGCATCTATGCACTTGCAACCCATCATGGTTGGAATGTACATCAGTTGGACATTAAAACTACATTTTTGAATGGTGACTTGCATGAAGAAGTGTATGTTTTTTAGCCCCGTGGCTTTGTGCAGAAAGGGCGCGAAAACCAGGTGTGCAGATCAAAGAAGGCATCATATGGTTTAAAGCAAGCACCACATGCTTGGTATGAGAAGATACATGCCTATCTGATTGCACATGGTTTTGAGAACTGTCCAACTAAAAGCACCTCATATGTTAAGCGTGCTAATGATGTACTTCTGATAATTGTGGTTTATGTTGATGACATGCTGCTCACTGGTCCTCATGAGAGGCATATTGCTGATTTTAAGGTGGATTTACATGCCTCATTTGAGATGTCTGATTTGGGGCATTTGCATCACTATTTGGGCATTCAATTTATGCAAGTTGATGGTGGAATGGCTTTGTCAAACAAAATATATTGACACATTATTGCAGCATTTTGACCTTGAAGAGTGTAAGCCTATTGCCACTCTAATGGAGACAGATTTACGATTGAGTCTTCATGATGCTGGAGATGCATTTGATGTTGTTCTCTATCAGCAGGCTGTTGGATGCTTGATTTACTTATGCATTACTCGACGAGATATTTAGTTTGCTATCTCACAAATGAGTAGGTTTATGCATTTCCCTCGTCTCAAGCATTGGCAAGCGGTTAAGGGCATCTTTCGCTACTTGAGTGGTACTCGGCTACTTGGATTGTTTTATCCCAAGGGGGGATCACTACCGCCAGATTTGCATGCTTTTTCTAACAGTGATTGGGCTGGTTGCTATGACACTCATGTGTTCACCAATGGTTTTTGCTTCATGCTTGGTAGCTCACGTATATCTTGGTTGAGCAAGAAGCAGCTTACTATGGCCACTTCCAGTTGTGAGGCTGAGTTTAGGGAAACTTTCACAATGACTGTTGAGTGTGTGTGGCTCAGATGCCTTATGGCTGATTTGGGTGTTGATCAGGCTTCTGCACCACCATCTTCACTGAGAGTCAGAGCACATTGGCAGTTGCGAGAAACCCTGTGTTCGATGCTCGCACTAAGCACATTGAGGTGCATTATCATTATGTTCGGAAGAGGTTCTCTATTGGGAGGACCAACTTGGCATATGTGCCCACACAGGAGAACATTGCAGACCTTTTTATAAAGGCTCTACCTAGCGAGAATTTTGAAGCTTTCCGCAAAGCTTTGGGCTTACTTCCTTTTGTGGATTGATTCCACATAGCTTGGCACTTCCTTATACATGAGTGCCGACTCCTTGTTCACCACATCACTCCAAGGGGGGATTTGTTGATATATTTAGGTAGTGATGTGTGTGAACACTCTAGGATCACTTAGGCACTTTTTCCCTCTTTAGGAGGCTTTTTTCCCCCGGCTTGCATATACGCCTATTGTCCTAAAGGGCTACTCATCTTTGTACATTCTAGTGGTAATACATTGAGCATTGTATGTTGTGCTCCAAGATTCTTCTTCTTCTTCCTTGTGCTGTTCACGTGCTTCCACAAACATCTCACTTCAACAAAAAACCCCTAAAATATTAGATATTTTTATCTTCTTCTTCACCTTGATCATCTTTGCAATTTTAGAACAATACATCCGGATATTTCTTTGTAGGTTAAGATAGCTTAGGTCTTGTAGGTTTGTTTTTGTGGCTCATAATCATGTGCATGAGAAGTGGGTCTTTTTGTCTTCACATCCTTGAATCAAAATACAAAAACAAAAGGGATCACCCATAATTTGCACTAGTTCAGCTAGATGGGGCTCTCGCCTCTTGAGGGGGGCAGGGTTGAGCCCCTCCCTGCTAGTGTGGTTGATAAGTATTGGGCCTTAGGCCAACTTTCAAACCTAGTTTCCCTTTTGCCTTCAGGCCATCATCATTGTATTGCCTTTGGGCCATCTTAAACCCTAATTTGTGGGATATAGGGAGTCCCATGGGTACTATGTCCATTCACTTGTACAATTATTCTTTCAATTAATTCAAGTAAAGAAGAATAGGCTTCAGCCAAACTTCTTATTTGAAAAGAAATCAGATCAATTGCCAAATCAAGCTTCTAGAAGTGTGATCTAGTTGTTCGCATAGAGCATACATAAAAGGAAGTATGAGAGAATAAAAAGAGTCGAGATCCTTTGAAACAAAGCTTTCGGTGACAAAATCTGAGACAAGATGATAAGATGAAAGCTTTTGGCTCCATAAACTCCAATACACCAATGGCACAATGTGGATGTGAGTAAATCAAAATCCATGAGTCACAGTGATACAAGGATCAATGGATACACAATATGGACAAGAATGAAAGCGAATTTGAAACAACATAAATGGAAACATTAAAGTTCCTAGGAAGCAAACCAAGCATTGACTAGGGAGGTAAATGGCCTGAAGGTAAAGTAAGAAGAATCTATGAGGGAAATTGCCTCTCTCTAGGTACACCATGACTCTTTACATTTGAAGCTGTACATCATGATCTCGTAGCTAATTCTAGCAAAATGGAGGAATAGCACAAAGAATTACAAAAAACTATAGTGCATTGCAAGTTGAAAATATAAGACTTACAAAGAGATTTTCAATATTGGAAACAAATTCAAAGAAAACAATGGAGAATGTGAAGATTTTGAGAAGAAGAAATAAAGATCTATTGCAAAGCTTTTTTTCTGATCAACCATTCAATGTGAGCATGAAAAATGAAGACCAATCAAAAGCACTATGAGCAGAAATAGAAGAGTGGAAAGCACAAGTTGAGAAAAACAAAGTAGAAATGGAGCAAATGGATACTAAAGTACATGCAAAGAAAGAAAAGGAATTGATCAAGCACATTAATAAGTTACACAATTTACACAAACCATTGCATCTAAGATGCTAATCAATCCAATTATATGGTTGATGCCAATGCAAGAGTGGAAAATGATTTCAGAGATGCTCAAGAATAGCTCAGAAAGCCTTGAAGAAGAAATCATTAAAGAATTGATGGCATAAGTCCAAACACAAACAAAAATTCCATAAGACACTAGGAATGTACAAGTATTAGGCTTAACATAATTTCCCATTCACTCTACACATGCTTTGGAGAAAGAGGCTCCTCCCATTGATTCATCACCAATAAGGGATGATGTGTTCTCAAAGGTTTCTAACGTTCCTTTTTTAGCCTCTCTAGATCAATAGGAGTGGGTAAAAATAGTTTCTAGATTAATAGAAGGGTTTGAAAATGATGTAATCAAATGCATCAAGGAGGCATAATAGAGTAAAAAGAATATCCTTTCAATTTTTAAGCCTTATCCTCTGCCTTTTTGAATAATGAAGGAGTTGCACAAAGATATATTTTTCTTGTGATACATTCAAATATACCCAAGAAGAATTCAATGAAGTTGACCAATCTTGTAGAATGAAGTTTTTGGAAAAGAATATAGCCTTAATACCAAATGGGTAGAAGCTCTAGACATATTACAGATAAATCATTCATTTTATCTAGTACCAAGCCAAAGACCTTGGCCAAAACTTCAGAAATCGCATAGAAAAGATAAAATATGAAACAGGTGGTTGAATTACCCATTGATACATAGTGCATCTAGAAGCCACCTCCTAATAGAAGATTATATGATCTAGACAATAGAATATTGGTTAAAATTACATAGAAATCTTCTAGATCTCTCCATCAAAATTAAAAATAATATTTTGACATTGATCCTCACTAAATAGTGAGACATAAAAAATGATAACAATGCCATGTTCTCCTTTGATAATTGTGTGGAAAAGGCATGCTACTTTTCTATTGATGCAGATCCAAATGCATCCTTCAATTTGAGCTTGAAAGTTGATGAATTTCCTTTTTCTATTACTTAGAATGTTATTTACATGCTCATAAAAATACTAAATTGTAGGGTTTGCAGGTGTTCAATTGTATTAGAAAAAGTTTTAAACCTAGAGAAATCTTCATCAAACTCAATCTCCTTTGCTTTAATTAATAACTTCTCATGCCTTTCCCTTTGTATGTGAGCAATAAATGCAGTAGGACAATCCCCAATGGTATCACCACTCTTCTTATTTATTGGAGGCTTTTGCAAAATAAGAGCAATTTCAATGAAATTGGTTTCATGGTGCTATGCATCAACTTTTTTTCATACAACTAACTCCTACCATCGATATTCACCAGATAGTCAATGTCTAGCATTGGCTTCTTTCATAAAATTTATACCTGGCATCAACATTCATCAAAAGATGATGCATGGAAGTGACTTTCAAGAGAAATTCAATGTGTGGCATTGAATTTCTGTTGAATCTTGATGATATCCATTGGTTTTAGGTAGAAAGTTGATGTTAGGTATTGACTTTCTATCAAATGTTGATCTCAGGCATCACATTGCTCAAAACATGTACAAGATTTATCGAGGCTTAAATAGATGGACAAAATGTCTCACCCAATCTCTAAAGATGATTAAATACTTTGATAGCACCTTGTATGAGGAAGTTGTTGAAAGAACTTGGAGAAGCTTGTAGGAAGTACAAAAGAGACTTGCGAAGTGACGAAGTTGTGTCCAGCCAACCAACACAGAACCAACCCTTGAGCTTATGGGAACTCAAATAGACCTTATAAGCATGTTATAAGTGCAATAAAATCTAGTATGTGCTTTGGAGCATCAAGGAGAGAGAGTCGATACAAAACAAATAGGTTTGTGCATTGAGTAGCTAAAAAAACTTACTATCTTTGGATGAAACATTCAACTTCAAATGCTCATAGCAAACAACAAGATTACAATTAGAAAACATAATTTTAGAGGAATGATATAGATAGTGTTGAATGTATAAAATGCACAAGAGTACAAGAAATAAGCAAAATATGCTTTTGGAATGAACCTGAGACTCAACAATGGTACATCCTATTTTTAAGGGCTATGCAAAGACCCTGAGACAGAAAAACTAAGATTTTTCCAAATTTACAAAACCAAATGCTTTGAAAATTGGTACACATAAACTAGACAGTAATAGCTTTGCAATGAATTCTATGTATTCCAATTTTGAACTATGTACAAATAGCAGAAGCCTTTGCAGGTTTACTGTTGTTGAAGAAGATGATGCAGAGAAATGCGGAGCAAGACAATGATGGCCAAAAGTGTATGTATATTTCTTCCATGTAATGTAAAAGTGATTTGAAGTCTTTATATAGAATCTTAAAGTGCACCATGAATTCTACAAGCGGATTTTGAATTCAATTGAAGGTGGGATTAGTTGTTGAAGAGAATCAATTCACTTTTCTACAATCTAGGAAAAGTGAAGATCAAGTTTGATATACTTTTAGGTGATTGATTGATTCATTGATTGTGAATCTCAACCACCTAAAATTCATGGAATTTGAGCTCTCTTTTCCTCCCTTTACATGTGTAAAGCTCTAGGCTTTTACATTAGTAAATTATCCATAAAAAATGTTTTAAAAAATACAATAAATGAGCATAAGTAAAAGAACTCTCCAATGGATATTTTTGATGTAATCCAAACAATAGCTTTTTGATGTAGATCAAATCCACCTCAAGCATAGTGTAAGCTTGATGTTCCAAAAACTCCCCCCAAGCTAAAGTATGCTCGAGTCTTCATTCTCTTATAGGTTGAATACCTGCCATTGATTTAAATATGCAAAGCTTCATTCCATCAATTGCCTTCATCATCATATCTGCTACTTGCTTTTTAGTTGGAATAAAATAAATTTCAATCTCCTTCGTCATGAGCTTCTCCCTGATGAAGTTGTAATGAACCTCTATGTGTTTGGTTCTTGCATGGAAAATAGGGTTTGCTGCTAGATGCATGGAACTTACATTATCTCCAAATATGTGAGTTTTGGAACTCACAAGACCCAAATCTATATACAATTCTTTTAACCATATTGTCTCTTGAGTTGCTATGGTCAAATCTCTATACTCTACTTTGATTGAGGATAAAGAAACTGTTGGTTGCTTCATGGAACTCCATGCCCCTAGATTTGAACCTATAAATGCTAGATAACTAGAGGTACTTCTTGCATCATCCTTAGCTCCTATCCAATCTACATCCGAATAGATTTTGATATTCAAGTCTCAAGAGTAAGGATAGAATATACCTTCATTGATTTTAACTTTGAGGCACTTAAGTACTCTCTTAGTTGCATCCATGTGTGGTCTTCTTGGTGAGTGCATGAATTGTCTTAGACTAATACACTATATGAGATTTCTTCCCTTGTAAGAGTATCATATATCAAGCTACCTACCAACATTTGATACTCTTTAATGTCTTCAATTTTCTCACCTTCATGAACACTAAGTTTATGATTCATCTCCAAAGGTGAACCTGTAGATTTAGTGTTCTCCATTTTGAACTTAAGAAGTAGATCTTGAATGTATCTCTTTTGAGTCAAATACATTCCTTCATCTGTGTATATGACCTGCATACCTAGGAAGAATGCAAGCTCACCAAAATCATTGATTTTGAACTCCTCTTGCATGTGTCTCTTGATCCTTTGAATCCCATTCAGATCATGACCTGTCGCAATTATGTCATCTACATATACACATAGATAGATAACCTCATTGTGATCCCTTTTGATGAATAGAGAAGGATATGAGTTGCTAGGTCTAAACCCTTGATCTTCAAGGTATGTAACCAACTTGTAATTCTAAGCTCTAGGAGATTGTTTCAACCCATACAATGCTTTCTTAAGTCCACAAACATAAGTTGTATGATTAGGGTTTTCAAAACATGGTTGTTGTGACATGTATACCTCTTCACTTATCCAACCATTTAGGAATGTATTTTTCACATCAAGTTGGAGGAGTCTCCAATTTCTTGTAGCAACGACACTTATCAATGTTTTGATTGTAGTCATCTTTGCAACTCGTGAGAATGTTTCCTCATAGTCTATACCATGAGTTTGCGACCATCCTTTGGCAACTTATCTTGCCTTGTACCTTTAAACTGATCCAACTGAGTATCTTTTAACTTTATATACCTATCTGCAACCAATTACCTTTTGATTGGGTGACATTTGAACCAAATCCCAAGTGTCCATCTCCTTTAATGCATCTATTTCTTCTTTCATGGCCTTTTCCCAATTAGGGTTTCCCTTTGCATCCTCATAGGTTGAGGGTTCTTTTGAAATTGAGTATTTTTCCAAGTAGATTGAATGCTTTGTAACAAATGGGGAATCATATCCATACCTTTCTGGTTGTTTCTTCTCTCTTGTTCATCTTCTAGGAGCTTGCTTAGAGCATTCTCCACACTCCTGCATCATTGCTTTGCTTCTTGAATTCTGTAGCTTGTAATCCTTTTCCCTTTCATCTTGGTCATCATCTGTATCACTTCTTGGATCCTGGATGTGTGTATCATGCTTCCTTCCTAAGTGATGAGAATCAGAATCAAGATCATATGGTAGAGTTACCTTTTGTTTATCTTCATCATACCAAGACTTGTGTTCTTCAAACACAACATCCCTACTTGTAGTGAATTGCTTGGTTGAAGGATTATAGAACCTCTAGCCCATCTGAGTTGAGTTATACCCAATAAACACTAATTTTTTTGTGTTGGAGTTAGACGTTTGCGGAAGCATGCGAACAACACAAGGAAGACACAATAGTTAAAATAGCCTCTACCCATAGATAATGTGGCAACCTTTTCTCTTCAAGCATTGGTATGGATGATCCAACCAATTTCTTGTTTCTCCTCTCCGCAATTCCATTCAGTTGAGGAGAATACTTGGTATTCACTCCCCTTTTGATACCTTTATCCTGCAAGAACTCATCAAACTCTTTGGAGAAGTATTCCCCCCCTCCATCAGATCTGAGCTTCTTGAGTGATCTACTTGTATAATTCTCCACAAGCAATCAAACACTTCATTCTTACTTTTGATAACGGACAAAATAGTCCATCTACTATGGTCATCGATAAATGAGAAATAATACCTTGATCCTGCTAATGAAGGTTCTTGACTTGGCCCCCATATATTTTTATGTACTAAGTCCAATGAGTTATCGTGGAATAGACATAGCTTCATCACCCGCTACAATTCCATAAAGATTTCTACCTTGCGAATAGGCATCCATTATGATTAAGCAAGACACATAGTTGTGTCGATCAAGCTTCTCAACCATTGAGGGAAAGCCTTCACCCATCTTGATCTAGCTCTGATACCATTGAAAGAGCTTGGAGAAGCTTGTAGGAGGTAGAAAAGTGAGTTGCAAAGTGATGAAGTTTGTTCTAGCCCACCAGCATAAGACCATCCCTTGAGCTCTCACATAGAACTTATAAGAATGTGATAAGTGCAATAAAATCCTCTATGTGCTTTGGAGCATCAAGGAGAAAGAGTCGATACAAAACATATAGATTTACACATTGACTAGCTCAAAAAACTTATTATCTTTGGATGAAACAATCAACTTGAGATGCTCATAACAACCATAGAGAGCATCAAAATATTCATGATGGAAAAGTATTATTCTCTCAAAGAGATCTTTTGCCTATAATCATTATCCTTATTGTGATCTAAGGCCAAAAGCTTGGTTTCCTCTAGTGTCAAACTAGCATATATCTTACTCTGCATACTTGAAGAATACATTGTTGGATGCTCCTTGAAGAGCTTCCTTTGGGATTCTACATAAAGTGAAACTCCTATAAAAAAATAAGTGTAATCTTCAAAGCAAGACTCATTGAAATCTTATACTACATTGCACTGTTCTGGATCCACCATCACTAGAAAAGGTACTACAATTGCATGTGGATTTATCTTCATTTTCTTCTTCAACTTTTGCACATGAAGGTCACATGGCTCTTTTATTTCCAAAGGCCTCTTGCATATTGTAGGTTCAAGAGATTTCCCTTTCCTTACAGGCTTTCTTTTCATTCTTTTCTTCCTCATTTTTTTCATTATGTCATCAACACACCAGATGCAAGATCTCCTCTAAGGGCAATGATCTGATCAAATGAACTCTCCTAATACATATGCATTTCCTAATTATCAATTTTGAATCTTTTTGGAATATTTTTTGGAGCACAAAAAGTAGTACTTATTGATTTCTTCCATGTTTCGTTCTTCTCTATTGCTTGAAGATCCAATATTTACAACTAGTTTCTTCCTTTGGTTCTCTGTGGTCTTAATATTCACAATTTTCTCTTTGCTCAATGTAAAATGAAATTGAACCCATCTTCTCTATTTATAGACATTTTTCTCTTTGAACTAGATGGAACTAGATGCAACTAGATTGAACTAGGAGTAACCAATATTACCCAAACAAATGTAATTGACCTCGTTTTCATGTATTTAACTAGAAGGAGCTAGAGACTAGTATGTCGAAGAATATTGTGGATAGTCTGATTTCTCTATCAAATTGGAATGTAATCTTGGTTACATATCTAGTTGAATTTGAACCAATGGTCATGGGTTATTTTTGGCAAATTTCCCATTTTGGAACGTGCTTCTTCCTTAAATCCTTGCTTTTCTATAGTATTAGCACTCACCATCAGAAGAGAAATTGTAGACTTTTGGGAACATCCATTGAACATCAAAATTTATGGATGGATATCCATCAACTTACGTTGTAATCTCTATGTAACCCACTTCTCTTTTGAAATTATGAATTTCGTATGTTTGGTCACATGGATATTATATAGATTGATATATTTATAGATAACAAGGTCACTACTTGATCACCAGGAAAATATTAATTGGCATATGGGATATGTAACTACCTAAATGCATGGACTTAGAGATAGTAACAGGAAGCCTTAATCATATAATTATAAATGTATTGAGTATTTTTTCTATGGCATTGGAATATGGGTGAGCTATATTGCCACCATATATATGGATATACATAAATAATGTTGTTAGATACATTTAATCTATATGGTTAGCTTTTAAATATTGGGATGTAGAAGTATGAATATATTGGAGAGAGATAAATAGATAGATGTATGCAAGAATAGATAGGCAAAGAAATATATAGATAGATAGAGAATATCTAGCTATAAATAAGAATGCAAAATAGATATATTACAAATTATTAGATAGTTTGACAAGTAGAAATGTGTATATGTAAAATATTGATAGATAAAGGTATGCATAGATGGATGCTATATATATAGATGGATATAGTGATATATGAAACACTATAACAGATAGATATATAAATAGATCTTGGTTAAGTTGTTTTACTTGTAGATAGATAGATAAATAGAAAGAGGTATATAGAAAGAAGGATACATGGATAGGTAGCTCGAAAGATATATAGTTGTCTAATATTTTAAAATATCTAAGATGAATAAATATGTAGTGCTAAAGAAAGATATATAGTATAATATGTATTATTTTTCATGACCTGTCAGATGATTATAATCATGCATGATAATATCATAATTACACACATGAAGAAGCATCAGATAAGATCAAGGGTCATAGTCACAATCATATAAGAGAAAAGGTCATAATCGCTTATCAAATCAAACTTCTTAATCATTTTCCATCATAATTATGAAATTTCACTTTCATTGGTATACAACACAATCCATTCGCTTCTTGAATCATCATTATGTATAGTCATGATTCTAAGATCATGTAATCACTTCATATACACATTTTGTATTATCTATTTAACAAAATGGCTCTACATTTCTCTTTCTTGGTCAAGATGAGCTCTCTCTTCTCTATTGATGCATGAAAATCCTCCTCTCTATTGAGCCTTATAGTTCCAATTCATTGTTTCATGTTGATCCTTTCTCAAGCACAAGCAAACATCTTGGTAATGATGTACATAGCATAGCGGGTCTAAATGATTCTTTCTCCATTGAATCTTTTAAGCTATCTCAGTGCAACAATGTTTCTCCCATCAATGTTCATCATCCATATGTTGATGATCTCTCCATTGATTCAAGTGCATGTGGAAAAAATGACAAAGAGCAAGTGACTAGACCAACCAGGTCCATCAACTATAAAAGAAGCCCTTCTAAGGTAAGTGAAAAAATATTTCAAGTACTGACTTCAAATAGATAGGTTGTTTTAGATATTGTGAGGCATTGTTTTGGCTAAAAATGCTTGTATGGATTATGAATGAAGAAACTAAAGCAACTAAGTGATAATTTCTTCAATTTATATAGTGAGAGACAATATATTTATCTTGCTGCTCACATGCAAATGATTGAGGATAATAATTCAATAACAAGTGTTTCATTTGAATATTACTTTAGTTAAGGTATTGGATGTTGTAGGGTTGCATTTAAAATTGCAATAAGCTTGAGAAATTTTAGAATCCATAAGGTTCAACAAAAGCTTATTAGTGGGGATCTTATCTCTAAAAATTATTTCATAATTGTGAATAATGGATCTATTGGTCATCATGCAAAGATTTGGATGATGAACTATTTTAGCTTGCATTGTGAAGTTATACCTACAAATATAAGGTTACACTTGTCAAATGACTTTACATGTCAAGTATTTCAAGTCTATAAAGAAGAGATGTTGAGTAAAAATAAAAGTTGTGTAGTATCAATATTTTATTGGATAGTGGAAAGAGGATTTTAACAATGTAAGCATTAAAACTATAAGTTCAAGAGAGGAAAGTGAAGGTAGTCAAAAGAAAAAGAAAAGAAAAGCAGTGAAACAAGCAAAGGAGGAATCATTGTTTGAAGTACCAGAGAATTTCAAGAAATATAAAGTTACAAATGGGAAAATTTTTGTACGAATGCCTAAGAGAGAGGCTATCACAAGAGAAGTGTAGGATAATAAAGAAAAAACCAAAAAAATTATAGTAACCATTGAAGAGAACAAAAAGTGATGTATGTACATAAGAGAAGACCTAAGTGCAAAAGAAGAAGTAGAGCTTGTAGCTTTATTAAGGGAATATAGGGATGTGTTTGTGTGGACCTTTAGAGACCTGAAAGGGGTAGATCCGAAAATATGCTCTCATATGATCCCCATGGTAGCTGCTGTCAAGCCCACCAAACAGAAGCCCTACACATATAATGACACATATGCAGCCAAAATAAAAGAAGAAATGGATAGACTGATTGAAGCTATATTTATCTATGAGATTGAGCATACTGGATGGGTGTCCCCCATCGTAGTGGTGCCAAAGAAGAATGGAAAGTTGCAGGTGTGTATTAACCTTAAAAAAGTTAATGCCACTATAATCAAAGACAACCAGATTCTTTGTTATATTTAGAACATGGAGTACATCAGCAAGATGTTTGACCTTCCTGTCCTCGATAGACAGTGCTATGTTTCTCGATGACTGTCTCAACATATCCATGAACTAGAAATGCAGGGAAGGAGGTTAATAACTTCCTTGATGGATTTTTAGGTTACAACCAAGTAGCCATTGCCCTAGAAGATCAACACAAAATGGCCTTTGCCACAAAGTGGGGAATCTTTGCATTTTGTGTGAGGCCATTTGGGCTCACTAATACACCTGCAACATTCCAAAGGCTCGTGTGTCATGTCTTCAAAGAGTTCTTGCAAAAGATCTTAGAAGTATATGTGGACGAAATCACTATTCTAAACAATGAACATTGCAGAATCTAAAACGTTTAGGAGTGTGTTGGCCTAGTGTGGATAGAGAAATACATGAAAGGATTAAGAACAGTTGAGGGTGTTAGAAGAGACCCCTAGTAGAGTATGCTACCCTTTATCACATGTCATTAATTTCAGAATGGAGTGCTCCGTTGGTTTTATTTATGAGATCAGGAGCACTACCCAGTGAGGCTAGTCTAACAAAAAAACAAAGCATGGAGCAAGAGGCTCAAGACTGCGCCTTAGTAGGAGACAACCTATATTGAAGAGGCAAAGATGGTTACTTAAGACTGTGCATTCACGAATCATACTATTTGACAATCTTAGAAACTACACATAACCCTGTTGCAGGTGGACAATTTGGGCCTGATTGAGTAATTAAGAACATTCTATTCTCAAGGCTTTGGTGGACCACTCTTCATATGGATGCACATACCTATGTGAAGAGATGTGACACATGCCAACATGCACAATATTGAATCAGAAAAGATGAGATGCCTTTGAGGCCATTGATGGGAGGACACACATTCTCAAAGTAAAGTATAGACTTTGTAGGTCCTATTAATCCCCCAGCTAGAAACTCCCATGTAGAATACATTATTGTAGCCACATATTACCTTACAAAGTGGGTAAAGTAAAAGCCACGACAAAGAATGATGCTCAAACGATGGCTAAGTTCTTATTTGAGAATGTGTTCACCAGATACGATACCAATAGAGTTAGTAAGTGATAGAGGTACACACTTCTTGAATGAATTCATTGAAAACCTTCTCCAATAATTCTTACTGATACATAAGAAGTATACCCCCTATCATCCACAAGCTAACGGACAAGCCGAGAGCACAAATAACATCCTATGTAAAGTATTGACACCACTGGTAAATAATAAACACTCTGATTGGGATAAACAACTTCATCATGTATTTGGGCTTACTGAGTTGTCTACAAAATGGTACTGAATGCCACCCCATTTCAAATGGTCTTCAGATTGAATGTTGTGTTACCATTAAATTTCTTGATCCCAACTTTAAAAGTAGCCCAAGAGCATGAGTGGAATAGACACGAGTTGTCCTAGAAGATATTTTATCTAGAAAACTTAGGTGAAACTAGGCTATGAGTGATAGCAGACATCTACACTGCAAAGAAAATACAAAAGGCATACTTCGATGTACACATCAAGGATAAAGGATTGAAAGAGGGAGACCTAGTGTTGGTTTATACACTATAGTAGCATTCCCATAAATTGGAAAAACGAGGATATGGACCCATGGTCATTAATAGAATTTCCCCTATCAGTGCCATTCAATTGGCCACTCTAGAAGGTGACATGTTGCCAAGCTATGTTAGTGGATGTAGATTCAAACTATATCAAGAACCTCTTATAGAGGATATGCTAATGAGACTCAACACTACTAAGAAGCAAAAAGAAGAAGAGTTAAGGGTTAAAGAAGAAGCATAGGTAGATGCTAGAGAGCACATTAGGCAAAATAAGTTAAGGTGAGAAGGCTTTGATGTCAATCCCAATGCCCCAAGATACCACATGGCTATGTGCACCAAAAAGATTACACACCTAGAATCATAGATAGATGGCTATTCATCATGGTTGAGCTAGGGCATGATGTTGCAAATAAGATGATCAAAGGTCTCACCGATTCTGAAACTGCCACTAGTGCAACTAGGTACTCATGTTGTAAAGGATTGGGCATGGAAATTAAGCCATTAGAAGATTATTTAGTGGTATTAGGATGTGGAAATCCCTTGTATCAGTGAGGTGCACATTCCTATCCTCTTAAAGGATAGGAATGTTTGGGTTAACAAGCGATGCCGAATAGTTGAATTGGAAGGCAAGGGCCCTTTTGATTCCAGTACCCTGCACTTTGCAATCATTATAGAATCCAATGTGCACCATTCCTCACCTATTGATGGGTAGGTCATGTAAGTGTTGGAACCCTCTTCTCTTCCAAAATTATCAACATCACAAGTGGAACAATCAATTTCCCTGAGCAGAGGAGCACAACTGCAACCAAATGACAAGAAGGAGGACACCTCAGTGACAAAAGCTACCTACACAACCTTGATACTCATGCACAAGAATAAAACTTGAACCAAATTTGAAGACTAAAAAAATATGGGTGATGAAAGGCAAGAAACCACCAACTTTGCCCCAACAATTTTCATCCAGGCAAGCTAATCATGTCGAAAGAAGAACCAAGCAACTAGGACAAGCTCAACCACAAGGTATCAGAAAAATTTGGGTGCCTAAGGCATTAGGTGCAACTCAACAAGGGCAATTACACATGTCGGTACCCAAGGAGCTATTACATAACAAAATCCTATGCTTCCCCTCATGAGAAAAGTCTTAACAAAGAAGCTAAGGAGAGGCAAGGGTTAGAACCAAGTGCAGAGATCAAAGGAAGATCAAATCACCTCTTCAACAATAGTAAGAAGAAAATCAACAAGGGTATGGATTCAGAATAAAACGCACCAGTATTCCCCACAGAAACAAAACGCCAACCACAAGGGATACAAAATTTAAGAAACCATCCAAAGATGAAGTGGCCAAAAGTGATCTGTACACAACTACACACTGTTCTGAAATGGATCCCTATAAGGAGGAATGATCAGTTGTCATTCAACCATCAATTGCTTGCATCATTTCGAGATCGAATGGATACCTCTAAACAAAGATTGCATCAATGTCTACAAGTAACATCAAAAGCCTCAACATGTGACGATGTGCCCTTGGCATAATCCTGTCTTTTGTACCATTCAGGTCATGCACCATAGTATGCATTAATATAGGGCCACATTACAAGGGCACGCATAGACACAACTGAGAATCCTAGGCACATGAAACACATTTGACATATGTAAACTATTTTATTAATACTAACCTCTTTCTTCTTTTTTTGTGACATTGTTCCTAAAAAAAAGGAAAAGAAAAAGGAAAAAAAAGAAAGAAAAAGAAAGGACAAGACCATCCGCTTGAAGAATCTCATCAGTGAACCATCAACAAGGATATCCATCAACAATGAAAGACAAGCCAATGGTCAATCACCATGATGGGAGTGCAACACGAAGAGATAAACATCGAAAGGCCATTCACCATGGTAACAACCCCCTACCTTGGCAACACTATAACAATGATAGATTGTTAGAATGCCCTTGAGCACTTAGCTCAAGACCCAATTTATTGCGCCATCCTTCTTACAATGCATTCCCCAAGTAAGCATGCATAGGGCCACATTACACGGCCATGCACAAGGCACATATTTTCTTCAACCCATGCACTGACACACTTACCCATCATTCATTATGGGTCACGAGTACTTGGCATGATAACTATGAAACCCATGTTTGAAAGATCTAGAGGACATAAAGGTTATAATATTAGTACCTATGAATCAATTCATAGTCGAACAATGCTCAAAATCAGCATTGAAAACCTCTTTTGAGCAACTAGTAATTTTTGAAAGCTCACAAATACACCATCATGTTGCAATCCAAGGAAGAAGTACATACAAAGGGTCTAGAACTTACAAAGGCTCTTAGTGAAAATATGAAGAACAAGACAACCGACCCCGCTACATTTGGCGAAACAACCACTCTTGTTGATACAGGATGGATACTACCTCTCAAAGTCCTACAAGGAATAATGATATATTTAGGTAGTGATGTGTGTGAACACTCTAGGACTACCATGGCACTTTTTTCCCTCTTTAAGAGGTTTTTTCCCCCAGCTTGTATATACGCCTATTGACCTAATGGGCTACTTATCTTTGTACATTCTAGTGGTAATACATTTAGTATTGTGGGTTGTGCTCCAAGCTTCTTCTTCTTCCTTGTGTTGTTCGTGTTCTTTTGTAGATGTCTAACTCCAACAATTGGTATCAGAGCAAGTCACCGCTTCATCTAGGGCATTGTCTACACCTCTTTGGTTGCAGTCTCAGAATCGCACGAAATTTGGTAAGCATACTTAGCGTGTTTCAAAGATCAAAATTGCTTTGCTTTGTGGTGCCGAAATCACGATCTGAGCTTGTTTCGACCTCCAAATGCACTATCGCAGCACATTTGGAGGCCATTTTGTCTTTTTGTGCCAAAGGTATAGACCAGTTTTGATTCGCCAGTATAAGCATCTCAAAGTCTGCTACAGGTTTAGCAGAATTTGTCTCAGCAGTTCTGTTCAACTTTTTCAGATACAATCAATTTTTTGCATCAAGGTATTTTAGTCATCCACCATGGCTGAAAGCAGTGATGTATTCCGTATGTTGGCTGTTCAGGATAAGTTGGATGGTACCAACTACTCATTGTGGGCTTATATGATGTGTCATGTATTAGTCGCAAAAGGACTGTGGAATATTGTGTAGGGTGTTGAAAGACATCCTGTTACACCTGCAAATACAAGTACTATAAATACAGGTGCTGGAGCTGATGGAGATGGTGTCGAAGATGATGATATTTTGTAGATTCCTGTTTGTGCTGCTGTTTCTATTGCACCTACTATAGAGCAAATTTGTTGGGATGGTAGAGATGCTCAAGCACATGCATTGATAGCTTTGTCTATCAAACATGGTATTATTCCTCACACTTGCTCTTGCAAGACAGCTAAGGATGCTTGGGATACACTTACCACATTGTACGAGGCTAGGAATGAGGCTCGTGTTGCTTACCTTCGAAAACAATTGGAGAGTGAGCACATGAATGAAGGTGATTCTATGGATAGTTTTCTCACAAAGATCAAGGATTTGAAAGAACAACTGATTTCTATTGATGAAGTTATACCAGATAGCTCACTTGTGCATACCCTTCTGAATGGTCTTCCTGATTCATATCAGAGTTTTGCTTCTACTCTTCGTTTGATGATGAAAGTTAATCCAAATGCCTTCTCATTCGAGGAGTTAGTCTCTGTTCTTTGCAGGAAGACCAATCTAGGCAGAGTAGGTCTATTATGCATGTTGCGGATCAAGCTTTCCTGGCTAGTGAGAAGGGTAAATGTAAATGGAGCTCTTCTAGTAGTAAGCAGAAATCTGCAAATGCTGCACATTGGAAGAAGGAAGACAAAGAAGAGAAGAAATGAGAAAAGAAAAAATTGCAAATACTGTAAAGCAAATGATCATGTCATCAAGAACTATCCAAAATTGGCCACTAAAGAGGCAAAGAAGAAAGAGGCCGGAATGGTTGTTGCAGAGGCCTCTACACCAAAAACAGAGTCTGCTAATCTTGTGTAGGAAGAAGAATGTGTGTTTATTACTGTTTGCAATTTTGACCCATCTTCTCATGAGCAGTGCATGTCTGTAGTAGACTCAGATGTTTGGTACTTTGATAGTGGGGCGACCAAACATATTATCTTGCAGTGCCGTTTCTTCTCATCACTCAAGCCTGCCCCTATAGGGAATACTGTTACATGCCCCAACAACTCCTCCTATCCTGTTATGGGAGTTGGTAAGATCATTTTGACTACTGCTGATGGTAGTTGTTTCACTTTGTCAGATGCTTTGTTTGTGTGAGGGATCAATAAAAATATGTTATCAGTTTCTGCATTAGCCAAGATTGGCTTGGTTGTGAAATTTTTTGATGATAGATGTACAGTTCATGATCTGTCAAATAGCAATGTCATTATTACTTTTGGCATTTTATGTCGTGGGCTGTATAATCTCATAGACTATGAAAGATCTGTAAATGATTTGGCATGTGCAATACATGATTCTCAGGCTATGTCAAATGCAAATCATGGTTGTTATCATCTTCATCCATCATCACTATAGAAAGCAGTCAACATCAATAACTTCATCATGATTCAATCATTCTTTCACCCCCTCCCACTTTAGCACCTCAGATTAATCAAGGTTTAGTGCTATCTAATCCAATCCTTTCAATTTTGCATGTGTTATATGATTTATAATTCACTAAAAATCTAAGCACGAATGTGCTCATCACCATAATGGAGGAACAACTATAATCACCACCATTGATAGATGCATAGGATCAAGAACACACACGCATTCAAGAACAAGTGAAGGTCACCATAGTTAACTTGGGTCAAGGATTCGATGAACATCAAGAGGAAGAGACCCATGAGCTAGAACGCCAAGAAGTACCTTAAATCCCAAAATAAGGATGGAAAAAAAAGATGCATCAGTAGATGTAGGACCTTCAAGACAAAGTGGCACAATTACAAGTAAAAGCAGATGGATATGATGCAAACTAAGTTGAACTCCAATGACTCTTTGAAGATCCTCACCATCGCCTTAGTGCAATCATCAACCAGCCTAAAATAAAGGATTAAAAGCTTTAGTTATTACATGGGAAGTCATCAAACTACAATAAGATTACAAGAAATAAATTGAAGATAAATATCGTATACTCCAAGCCCTCCTTTAGGATGATATGCCATTAATGATCACACATGAGGAATCTAGTACAACTATGCATGCAAAACTCAAGATAAAAAATAAGGCCCTCAAATTATAGCTATAGGAACAAGAGGCCCTCATAACCAAACTAAGACCCTCTTTTACAATATCTAGGCCTGTATATAGACAACAACCACCATCTTCTCAGTCTCACCTCAAAGATGAATGTGGCCACGCATGAAGAAGATCATGAATATCAATGTACAAAGGACAATGTGGGAGAAGAACAACCAACATGGGCTTTATAAAGAACTATGATGGATAGTCAATAGGAGAGGAGGTTTGATTTGATCCAAGATCTATACCATGCCTTTGAAAATGATATAGCATCCATAGATCTTCAAGAGGCTCTCAAAGATCACAAGTAAAGACCTTCTCTCATATAACCTCCTTTGTATGGATATATTCTCATTAAAGCATACTAAAAAGAAAAAATTGAAATCAAAGCAAATAATGCATGCAACATCACACTAGATCATATCAAACACTATCTTTATAGTGGTTAGAAGAGGTGAAGCCCAATTGGCAATCATGATATATTAAGAAGAACATTTTTGTAAATAATGTATGGCACAAAGTGCCCAACTATGTAAAATACAACCTTGTATATAGTTTGTTCACCTATCATTGTACATGTCTGGCATACGATATCATGAGGGCTCACTTGCCATCTAAAAAGTATTGGCTCAATTACCCATTGATGGCAACCCATCCCAAGATGGCCCAATGTCAACTACATGTTGAACACAATTGCATACTAGCAAGAAACCATGAAGGATGCTCTTGATCCCACATGCAATATGCTTATAAATATTTTGGAGATGATCAAGGTATATCTTATTGTGTTCAATATAGTAGATCCATCACATATCATGGAGTTGGATTCAAATATGGAATACAAACACTTATTTTTTATCTCAATTAGACCACTGAGATAAATATGATGACTGTGTACTTTAATTTCCTACATTCTCTACCTAGCCACTATCCGCACACATTTAGACAAGCATTCTTTATGGGCTTTTGGGAAAGACATTCAAAGGTTTTTGGAAAAGTTTGCTGATTTCTAATAGCCCACCTGATTGCCATGGAGGTTTGCATGAGTGAGATATCAAGATTTCCTACTACAACCACACATTGCACAATCAAATGGAATCAATTGATGCTCTTATTGACTCAAAAACATGATGTAAAAGGTGCCAAAGTTTCTTTACAGCCATGATCCTAGTAGCCCTACCATACTTCCTATTTAGCATGAAAAAGTCAAGAAGAGGGAGTTGTTGGCAGAATGAAGTAGTTTAGAAATGAAAGGTGAGTACCATTCTAATTGTTTTCTTATGGAATGGATGCAATAAATTTTGAAATTCAAGCAAAGTAATAAGTGTAATTAGTTCAAGGAGTTCTAGGCATCAAAAGCATTACATAAGAAAAAGTTTCTTATTTTTTTAAAACTTATAAGCACATTTTTCATAAACTCAAAGTCCTTTTTATGTTACGTGCTCCACTTTTGTAAAGGTCAAGGCGTCCTTTGACTTCTTGAGTTTGTGTCTAGCTCATAAAATTTTTATGATTTTTTAGAGCTCAATTTGGGCATTAAGCGAGCTAATAGGATCATTTTTAAAGTTTCTTGGACAAATAAGTGTGCATAGGATGAATCTTTTAAGTATAACTATAAAAACCCTAATTTTTTGTGAATACTTGGAGAAGTTTGATGTAGTAGAAACCTTTGATTCAAGTGTTGAAGTTTGCTCTAGCTAATTGGCACAAGGCAAGCCCTTTTTCTCTTGGAGAGTAAAATAAACGTTATAGTGTTGAGATTAGTGCAATAAAATCCACTATGTACTACGAATCATCAATGAGAAATTATTTGTGCAAAATAAATAGTTTTCTACAATGACTAGTCAAGCAGACTTGGTATTTTGAGTTGAATCATACAACTTCAAATTTTAGTACAGCCAACCTGATTGCAATTGTCAAATTTCTCTAATAAGAAGGTCACACATAGGGTTCAATAGCTAATATGCATAAAAAATAGAATTATAATAAATCAAGATGCTAATTACAAGCTTAATTCTGATTATTGGTAATCAAGAATTTTGAGAGATGTGCAAAGAGAGACCTCAAGGCCCTAAAATCGCTATTTCTCACAATTTAGAGAACCAAACGCTCTAAAAAATTATATATAAAAAATAGACACATTACCTTTCTAATGAGTACTTAGTCATAAATATTGGACCACAATTGATAGAGAGAGAACCTTTGCAAGTTGTCAAAACTTGGAGATGATGATGCAAAAAAGAAAGAGGAGCAAAGTAATGATCAAAAGTGATTTGTATATTGCCCTAACATTTTAGTAAAAGGTTTTTTGAGTCCTTGACTCATCTATAATGATTTGAATTCGAAATATCATGTGGGGCTTGGTTGTTGTGATGAAGGAATCACTTTCCTATAATCTAGGAAAACTGAAAATCAAGTCTTAAGCTTGATTTAGATGATTGATTGGTTAGCAACATCATCAACCTCCAAAATCATAGAATTTGAGTTTCTCCCTTTTATTCTAAGCTTCTACATGAATGATAAATCCTTATTAGATACCATAAATGAAACTTTACAAGAATGATAATCCTCAAGGATATCCTATCACTATGACTCGCTTCAATAATGGATTTAGGATTAGGACAAGTCCTTCTCAAGCATGATATAAGCTTGATAATCTAAGAGCTCCCCCTCAAGCTAAAGAATGCTTGATACTTCGCCCTTTGATAAGTTGAATACCTACTATTGACTTAAACCTGCAAAGTTCAACTCCATCAAGTGCTTTAGATATTATATCTATTACCTACTTTTCTGTTAAAAAAAAGAAATATCAATCTCCTTTTCCATGAACTTCTCCCTAATGAAATAATAATGAACCTCTATATGCTTGGTTCTTGGATGGTAAACAAGATTTCTTGCTAAGTGCATTGAGCTTATGTTATCTCTAAATATGTGAGGTTTGGAACTCACGAATCCCAAATCCTTATACAATTATTCTAGCCATATAGATTCTTGAGTTGCTATGGTCAATCTCTATATTCTACTTCAATTGAGGATAATGTAACTATTGTTTGCTTCATCAAACTCCATGACACAAGCTTTGAGCATGCAAATGCTAAGAATCCTAAAGTACTTCTCCTATCATCTTTAGATCCTGCCCAAACTGCATATGTGTATAGATTGAGATCCAAATCTGATGAATAAGGATAAGATGTACCTTCATTGACTGTGCCCTTGAGGTACTTGAGTATTCTCTTAGCTGCATCCATATGTGGTCTTCCTAGAGGGTGCATGAATTGATGTAGCACTACTACACTATATGAGATGTCTGCTCTTACACGAGTAGCATAGATCAAGCTACATACCAAACTTTGATACTATTTAATGTCTTCAATCTACTCATCTTCATAAAAACTAATTTTATGATTCATTTCCAAGGGTGTAAGTACACGTTTTGCATTTTCCATTTTGAATCTCAAGAAAAGATCACAAATGTGCCTCCTTTGAGTTAAGTATTTCCTTTGTTTTTATCCATACAATGTCTTTTTGAGCCTGCATACATAAGAAGGATAATTAGGGTTTCAAACCCTGGGGGTTTTCACTGATCCACCCATTGAGAAAAGCATTCTTAACATCAAGTTGAAGTAACTTCCAATTCCTTGTTGCTGCTACACTAAGCAAAGTCATGATGGGGGTCATCTTGGAAACTAGTGAGGTCTCATATTTTATGCCTTGTGTTTGAGGACATCCTTTAGCAGCTAATCTAGTTTTTTAACTACAAATTGATCCATTTGAATTCCCTGTCAACCTATAGACCCATCTGCACCCTATTACCTTCTGATTGGTTTGCTTTGGAATCAACTTCCATGTGTCCATTTCCTTTAGAGCTTCTATTTCCTCTTTCATAGTTTTCTCCCAATTAAGATTACCTTAGCTTCTTCATATGTTGAAGGTTCCTCTAAAAGTGAATATTTGGCCAAATAAATAGAATTCTTTGTTACAAATGCAGAGCATATCCATAACTTCAAGGTTGCTTTCTCTCCCTTGTTGACCTTCTAGGAGTGTGTTTGGAGCATTTTCCACATTCTTGCATTTTGGCCTTTCCTCTTGACTTCTAGAGCTTATAGTCTCTTTCCTTCTCATCTTGATCATCATCCAATTCATTTCTTGATTCATGCACCTATGTATCATGCTTGCTACCTAATGGATGAAAATCTGAATAAAGATCATAGGATAAGTTTACCTTCTGTTTGCCCTCATCATACCATGATCTATGTTCTTCAAGTACAACATCCCTGCTTGTGGTAAAATTCTAGGTATTTATGTACATGTATATTACCTTTCTTGACTATGACCTTGAAGTCAAATTCCATCAATAAGAGAAACCATTGTACCAATCTTCTAGTGTTGTTGACAAGGTAGAAAGGGTTTTAATGATTAACATAAAATTTAAACTTGTTTGCAAGAAAATAATGTCTAAATTTCTTAACAAAATAAATCACACCCTATCCTTTTTTTTACTCATGGTATAAATTTTCTTTGCGCTATTGAGGTATTGATTGGCATAGGTAATGGGAAAATGAAGCATACCTTCATTTGAAGGTTGCATTAAAATATACCCTATTTCATAATTGGACACATTAACATGCATGTGGAAGATTTTATTCCAATCGAGAACCTTTTAAATGGGAGTTGTGACAAGCTTATGCTCCAATTCTTCAAATGCTTTGTCACACTTTTCACTCCATTCAAATTTAGTGATCAAAGGATAGAGTGGCCTAGCAATAATTTCTTACATTTGGATAAATCTATGATAGTATCCACAATGGCCCATGAAAGATTGGAATTCCTTAACATTCCTAGGCTTTGAAACATTAACTATTTCTTTGATCATGTCTTCATCTATTGGAATTCCATTCTTTGAGATAATGTGACTCATTTACAAGATTTTTCCTTGTATCACCATGAAGACATATTTCTCTGGGTTCAATGAGACTCTATACTATCAGCATTTAGCAAACAACTTCTTTAGCATAGGGATATGCTCAAGACTTTCCTTGTCTCAGCATGAAGACATATATCTAGACTATCAACATTTAGCAAAAAACTTCTTTAGCTTAGGGATATTTCTAGGATTTGAAAGATTAACTATTTCTTTGATATTGTCTTCATCTATCAAAATTCCATTCTTTGAGGCAACATGAATCAAGATCTTTTCTTGTCTCACCATGAAGACATATTTCTCTAGATTCAATGAGAATATATACTCTGAGCATTTAGCAAACAACCTCTTTAGCATAGGGATATGCACACAAGTCATCGAGATAAACTTTGGAATACTTTCTAAGAAATTCTTTGGAAACATGATACATTAGTCTCTAGAAAATTACAAGGACATTAGGTAGACCAAACAACATAACTTTGAATGCATAGATTCTTCACTTGATAGCAAGTGTAGTCTTATGTTGGTCTTCAAGTGCAATTTGCAACTTGATTGTAGCCTAAAATGTTGTTTAAAAAGTTGTATACATCCTTGCCTTCTACCCTTTCTAAGAGGTGATTCATAACTAGAAGTGGATAACTACCTCTTATAGTTGTAGCATTAAAATTTTTCAAATTGATGCAAACTCTTATAGTGCCATTTTCCTTGGGCACAACAATGATAAGGGACACCCATTCGGTGTTCTCAATCTCATAAATAGAACCTACATCTAATAATTCATCAATTTCCTCTTTAATCTTGGCTGAATATACATCATTGTAAGTGTATGACCTATAAAGCTTTTGTACTTCTTCAACAATGAATAATAATCTTTGGGGCTATTTTTTCAGCCACGCTAGTAAATCTACAAGTTTCTTGAAATGTTTTCCGTTGGGGTGGGAGTAGCGACCGCAACTTTATGCATGTTTTTGAGCCTAAAGAATAAAGTTGACAAACACTTGGAGGTGTTGTTGGCTAGTGTTTGGGATTTGAATTCAGCCTTTTAGTGCCATTTTAATACACATATTGAGCACATAAACACTATGTACACTTCTATGGATATCAATTATGTGCATGCATGTGGTCATTGACATAGTGGGTATGCATTTGCATAAAGCCTTTTACATTGATAAAGAGGGTCATGGTGAGTTTTTCTTAACTGGGAGATACCAAGATCTCGAGATCTCTTTGGTGACGCAGGTGGAAGACTTACCTAGCCTTGCCATAGGAGAAGTATGATAGTTGTTCATAGGTGCTTGGTAATCCTAGTTGGCTTCTTTCAATTAAGTGGTTATATGCAATGGAGTCAATTATTCACCATGCAGGTTCACATGTAAGTACTTGTAGTTTAGTGAGTTTTTTTGACACTCATCATTGCTCATTTTCTAGAGGAGACTCTGGAAATTTGTTTTGAGATTTCCGTTCTTTTAACTATACAGTGGTCGATTTTACTCCTTTACACACCTATTAATGTAAGCTTATACATTCTCACATAATCCTTTTGGTTTTTCATTGTTATTCATTGATCCTTTTTTTTTTGGGAAGACTCTGTTGAGTTTTTCCTAGAATCTGACTTTCGATCATCCCTTTTTTTAGCCTTTGTGGTTGTCCATAATCATTCTCGTCAGTTCTCTATCATCATGGCATCAGAGAACTTAGGCATGTCTGGTGGATCAAGGTCTAGTGCTAGTGTTCCTAGGAGGAGCTACAACTCGCAGGGCAAAAACCATTTTGAGATCCGAAAATTTGATGGCATAAACAAGAACTAGATTAAATATGTGTTGATTTAGAGGAGGCAATGGAAGCCAATAAATCGAATCTCAAAGAAGCTTGCTGACATGGATGAAGATGAATGGGATGAGTTGGATGAAATGGCTAGGTCTACCATTCGATTGCACCTGGAAGATAATGTTTACTTTATAGTATTGGATTGTGAAGGTGTAGAGGAGCTTTGGAATAAGTTATGCAACACATATGAAAAAGAAACGACATCAAATAAAGTGTATCTAATGAGAAAGTTATATGAACTTCACATGAAGGACACAGATAGTGTTGCTTCTCATCTAAATGAGTTTGATGCTATATTCTCTTAGTTACAAGCTCAAACAATGGAGATGAATAATGAAATGAAAACAATCTTGTGGCTATGCACCTTGCCATCATCATGGGATACATTCTACACAACTACTAGCAATAGTGCACGTGGTGGTAAATTGGTATATGATGACATATGTGGAGCACTCTTGAGTGAGGAGATTCATAAGAAATCTATGGTTGGCAATCAGAGTGGAGATGCATATAATGTTTGTGATTCTTACCAAGGAAAGAATCAACAACATGGTAGGAGCAAGAACAAGGATAATAATGGTCAATGGAATAAGAGTAGAAGTAAATCAAGGAAGATGGATATCGAATTTCATTATTTTCATAAGTAAGGAAACATTAAGAAAGACTTCTGTGCATTAAAGGGTGCTAAAGATAAAGGACAAAATGTTGATGGACATGTTAAACAACTACCTGCACCATGCACTTCAACTATGAAGATTCAAGAAATCAATGCGATTTCTGAGGATGCCAATGTTTTGACACTTGACAGTACTCTGCCTACTAAGGATCTTATGGATGATTCTCTTTCCACACCTTGCTGCTAGATCTTGGTGCTTCTTTCCATATGACACACATAGAGAATGGTTCTCTACTTATGCAGCAAAGTCTCTTGGTACTATAAGACTTGTTGACTCTTACTAGTGTGATGTTGTCAAGATTGGAGATGTGGTTGTGCAATTCATTGATTTTTCAAAATTTACTATGCATAATGTATGTCATGCACCTCTCTTATCATGCACTTTGATGTCAGTTGGTCAACTTGATGCCCTTGGTTACAAGTTGGTCTTCTATGCTCAGTCCTTTCGTATATCAAAGGGCAACATGGTTATTGGAAAAGGAAGCAAAGTTGAGTCATTATTCCTTTATTTGTATCACAAAAAGAACACATGTTAGTTGTTATAGAGAAACCTATGGCTTGTATTTTGCATGGCCATTCGGGCCATATATCTCATAGTGGAATGGGAAATCTTTCTCTTTCTAGCTACATACTTATGTTATCTTTCTTTGAATTTTCATTTTGTGAGAATTTTCAATATGGAAAGCAAACTAGGAATGTGCATAGAATGCACATTGACTCTTCAATTCAGCCTTTAGATCTTGTTCATACAAATGTGTGTGATCCTATGCCCACAAGTTCATTAGGTGGTTCTCTTTACTTTGTCACTTTCATAGATGATGCTACTAGAAAATTCTGGCAATGAGACTAAAAAAGGAACTAAAGTTAAGTTTGTATATTTAGATAATGGGGGCGAGTGTACCTCACATGAATTCGGCCTTTTCTGTTAGTCTAGAGGAATTTGTAGAGAGTTTATAGCTACTTATACCCCATTACAAAATGGTGTAGCTGAAAGGATGAATAGAACTATTTAGGATAGAGTAGTTTCAATGCTGCAACATGCAAACCTTTGACAAGGCTTTTGGGCAAAAGTGGTATTGATTGCAGTTCATGTGATTAACCTTTCACATAGTATTGGTAGAGGCTTGAAAGTGGTACAAGAAATATGGACAGTGAAGCCACCATATTATGATCATCTTCAACTTTTTGGGTGTGAAGCATATGTTCATATACCCAAGAATCTTAGACAAAAGATAGAGCATAAGTCAAAGAAATGCATTTTTCTTGGATATGGGAGAGAAGGTCAATTTGGATATCGCTTATGGGATACTGAAACACGGTCACTGATCAGAAGCACTGATGTCATTTTCAATTAGTCTAAGATGCATAAACAACCCATTAAAGAGGTTGAAGTGAGAAGTGTGGTGTTTGAGGATACTAGTCCTTTAGTTAGCATGCATAAAATTGTTGCACATAGGGATGTTCAAGAGAATGTCCAATCAGATCACTCTACAAATATTTTTGTTCAAGAACCATTAAGATGCTTTGCATGTGTCTCACATCCACATGATAGATATGTTCTAGGTTTGGATTTTGTTATGCTAACAGATGCTCGCAAGCCTTCTTTCTATAAAGAGGCTATGCAAACAAAGGATCATGTCAAGTGGAAGCATGCCATGAAGAATGATTTGGATTCTATTCACAAGAGTGGTACTTGGTTTTAGTACCTTTGGCAAAGGGAAGGAAAGATTTACCATGTAAATGGGAATATAAGCTGAAATTCACGTAAGATAGTGCTTCTCTGAAGTAGAAAGCATGACTTGTTGCAAAGGTTTTAAAGCAACAACATGGTGTTGATTTTAAGGAAATATTCTCTCAAATGGTCAAGATGACTAACCTACAAATGTTGCTTGAATTCGTTGCAATGGAGGACTTAGAGCTAGTCCAAATGGATGTGAAAAATACTTTCTTGCATGGAGATCTTATAAACGAGATCTATATGGAACAACCAGAGGGTTATGTAGTTCCTAGCAAAGAAAGTCTAGTTTGTACACTCAAGAAGAGCTTATATGGACTTAAATAGTCCCCTAGACAATGGTACCAAAATTTTGATGCTTTTATGAAGTCTCAAAGCTATTCTCGAAGAAATGAGGATCATTGTCTCTAAACAAAGAGATGCCCTAATGGTAGCTTGATATGCTTGATACTTTATGTCAATGATATATTGAGTGTTGGGAAGTCCTCTTATGACTTAAGAAGTTGAGTTAGAAATTTGATATGAAGGTTTTGGGGGGATGCCAAACATATCCTTGGCATGCACATTACTCGTGATAGGAGTAAAAGATGCATATATTTTTCTCAAAGTGAGTACATATTCAAATTACTTCACAAGTTCAATATGCATGATGGAAAGGCATTAAGTACACCTTTACCCACATATGTGAAATTTAGCAAGGCTGATTACCCCAAATCAGATGAGGAAAAGGAATTCATGACCAAAATTCCTTACCAGTCTGCAATTGGTAATCTCATGGATGCTATGGTAGCTACGAGACTAGAAATTGTATTTGCAGTGGGAGATGTGAGAAAATATATGTCTAATCCTGGTAAGAATCATTCTGGTCAAGATTAATTTGAGATATCTAAGTGGCACTAAGGACAAGTGTCTATGCTTGGGTAGAGGGAACACATCCATTTTTGGTTACATAGATTTTGATTATGCTAGTTATGTAGACAATTGGAAGTCTACATCAGGGTACATTTTTCATTTTGATGGAGGTGTAATCTCTTGGAGATCTCATCTTCAAGAATGTACAGCTGTTTCCACCACAAAAGCAAAGTATAGTGCAGTAGGTGAGCCATGTAAGGTAGCATTCTAGCTTTCTCATCTTACTTGTGATATGGGTCTACCTCAACATGCACCTCATTTGCTTAGTGATAGTTAGAGTGCCATTGCTTTGGCTAAGAATTTGGTCTATCATGCAAAGACCAAGCACATTGAGGTGAGGTATCACTTCATTAGGGATCGCTTAGCCACTGAGCACATTATTCTTGAGAGGGTTCATACTCGAGATAATGATGTAGATTCTTTGACTAAAGCTCTACCACAGGATATCTTTTGACATTGTTATCACTTGATGGGGGTTACTTGATTCATGATCTTACACAATTACTTGTATCGTAGGAAACATTCCCATCAGGTGGGAGGTATTGTACACTTACACTCAGGTATTCTTTATCATTCTTTAATTTTCTTCCATAGTCACTTTGGCCATATTGTCCTTTAGTGACAGATTCTTATTGTTAGTGTCCATGTGAAAGGCCAAATGGCCACTGGACACTTTTGCATATGTCATTTAATAAAACATATAGTTGTCTGGTCAGCCACAAATTTTAAGTTTGATCACATTTGGAGAACCTAAGAAATCTATGTTCGTGCCCCCATGCAGTGTCTTTTCTGCATATTCCGTAGCCTTTGTGTGGAGTACTCTGTGTGGCATTTGGAGCTCAGTTTTCTACTTTGAGGCTATCGTCATGGAGGTCTCGAGAAGGAGATTCCACTGTGGTGCATCACCATTGAGATGCTTCAAACACATCAAACCATTCCAAAGCCCATTTGAGGAATGCCTTACTATCATGATAATCATACAATTTAGAGAAATTAAGAAGGACACCATCAAGCTCTAGAATTAATGCTCTTCTTTCTTATCAAGAGGTCATGGTTCCAACTAATCAAGATCTTCTTGTGTCCACCCATTTAGCACAATTCTCTCTCTCTCTCTCTATCTTAGAGGGGAACTTGAACAAGCTAGTCACATGTCCTTTTCCTTTTAATTATATGTTCTATAATCAATCGTGGTTTAGAAACTACCATTGGATCACATTGGGTCCCCACTGCGACCTTTTGAATGGGAGAGGATGATTGAACTACAGTATCAACATGGGAAAATAAACATAATAAACAACTTTGCAACCCAAATAAGAGACCAATTTGGATTGAATCAAAGGCTCAACAGCAAAATCATGTAATATTCAAGACTGATAAAAGCATGTAATATTCATGACAATAAAGTTTTCAATTACGGTCGCATGTTTATAACATGCAAGAAATAGTTATGGGGCTAGACTTGACAAGAAAACCTACTTGATTTTGTTATGAGTGAATAAAGAATTATTCAAAAAATGATATTAGGACATATCAGAAGACATATTTGATGATCCGGTTGCAAGTGTCTTAGGGGGTGTGCTTGCTAACTTCTTTTGCCTCTTCATTGCAAGGTGTTGACTTTTCTTTCTAAGGTTCATCCATTTTGCTAGATTTTCTTCATTGTCTTTATTTAAAGTTGCACTATCTCCAAAATAGCTAGTTCAGGCTCCTCAATCTTGGCTTGTGACTCAAAAACAGGATCAATATTACTATCTAGAGTGAGAGAATGACACTTGTCTTTCACACACATTTCGTTGGGGATTAAAGTACTTTCAACATTTTCACAAGAACTTGGTCCATCTAAACCTTCAAAGGGTTTTAATGGGATTAAGAGTTCATTTGTCATTTTTTCATAGCACTATGAAAATCAATGTGAGTATAATCAACATCATGCATATGTTTGACACCAAATGATTTTGTGATCAGGATATTGTTCACACACACACACAGAGGTTACGGATGCAGAAAACACGCAAAAAAATAGACATGCCAGGAGACAAGACATAACACAATATTGGGTGCAATCTCCCACCATGCACTTTGTTTCGACAGTCCACAGAGTGCATGTATTTATAAGAATTTTTCATTATGTCGAAATAGTGGTTACATGAAAGCGGCTTCAAAAAGCATGCACTCCACAGAGTGCATGTATTTATAGGAATTTTTCATTATGTCGAAATAGTGGTTACATGAGAGCGGCTTCAAATAGTGGTTACATGAGAGCGGCTTCAAAAATCCATAGAAAGTTGTTCCCATGGTTCGTTCGGTATGGGAAGTGGCATTAATAATCCAATGGTTTACCATGATGACATTTTAAATGCTGACATACAATGCATTGAGAAACATAATGTGCAATATCGTTTTCCATGTGTGGCCAAAAGAAGAAATCTTTGCACATAGAAATGGTGCTTTGTATACCTCTATGACCCATGTAAGATGGTTCATGCATTTCTTTGATGACAAAATCTTTAAAAGCTTGGGTTATGCATAATCTGTGTTGAAAATAAAGAAAACCATTATGAAATGTATAATGTTCATCAAATACCATTGTTGAAGTCATGCCATGCACATGAGAAATACAAATCAGATGCATAAAGTGGAAACCATTTCTTGAAAAGAATGAATTTGGATGGCAGAAATATTATGCAAAACAACAGAATGTGAAGGAAATTGGCTAAGAGCATCAGGTACAACATTAGCTTTACCAGGCTGATATTGGATCATGGGTTGGAAATTTTGAATGAATGATGCCCATTTAAGATGTCAATCAGAGATTAACGACTGATTTAATAAATGCTTAATAGCCCGTTGATCGGTTTTGATTAAGACCTCAGAGCCCATAAGATAGTGTTTTTAAATTTGCAAAGCATGTACAACCGCTAACAATTCTTTATCATATGTACTATAATTCTTTTCTAATGGCTTAAGCTTCCTACTCTCAAATGCAATGGGATGGTCATTTTGCATTAAAACAACACCTATTCCTGAACCACTAGCATTAGTAACAACATGAAAGGGTTGTGAAAAATCAAGTAACTGCAAAACAGGTGCATGCAAAAGTGCATGTTTGAGTTTTTCAAAGGATTGTTGTTGGGTAAGTCCCCATGAAAATTTTATTTTCTTTTTCAATAACAAGGTACGATGCAATGCTAAATAAGAAAAATTTCGAACAAACTTCCTATAGAAACTAGCCAACCTAAGAAAAGAACAAACATCATTGACTGACTGTGGTGTAGGCCATTCTACTATAACTTTAATCTTTGTTGGATCCACATGCACACCCTCACTTCAAATAATATGTCCTAGATATTTTAGCTTACATTAAAAGAAGTAAATCTTTTCAGGATTAGCATAAAGTGTGTTCTCTCGTAGTAAATGAAGAACTCTTTTAAGATGTTTTTCATGCTCACTATCATTCTTACTATAAATAAGTATATCTTCAAAAAATACAAGAACAAAAGCTTGGTAATCAAGAAAAATGTTGTTCATAATTGGTGCAAATGTAGCAGGGGCATTAGTAAGTTCAAAGGGCATTACCATAAATTCATAATGGAAAGTTTGAGTTCTAAATGCAGCCTAAAAATATCACTTTGCATTATACAAATCTGATGGTATCCTGATTTTATATCAATTTTACTAAAGACACGAGATCCTCGTAATTTATCTAAAAGATCATCTATTCGAGGAATAGGGTATCTATTTTTTATTGTGATCTTGTTAAGGGCTCTATAATCAATGCACATTCGATAAGTTTTATTCTTCTTCTCTACTAAGAGAATTGGTGCTCCAAATGGGAACAACTATGCCTTATAAGTCCTTTCCGTAGTAGATCTTTTACTTGGTTTTCTATTTCCTTTTGGTGTAGTGGGCCATGTCTATAAGGTGTTTTATGAGGAGAAGAACTACTAGGGACTAAGTCTATGCTATGGTCAAAGGATCATCGAGATGGTGGTAGTTCAGAGGGATACTCAGACATAAAACAATCCTTATAAGTAGTCATGAAAGGTTTATGTGCATCACGAAGTGTATGAGTATAAACATTGATGACATTGACAAAAACAATGCATGAATTGAATCCTTTCCTAAATGTACGTTTTACTTGATTATGACTAATCAATGGAAATGGTTGGAAATCATACCGTGTAGACAAAGTAATGATTTGACCTTTAAATTCAAAGTTAAAGGTATGTTTATGGTAGTCAATGTGTGGGCTATAATGATGACAAAAAGGCATACCTAGTATAACACTGTAAGATTGCAAAGGTGCAATTAAAAATGTTCGTGAACCAACATATGGTTCTATGCTAATCGTAACATTTTGCACTTCTCGTATTACATTATAACGATTACCTTGAAATACCGCTTTTACTTTATACAAGGACGAAAATGTTTTTAATTTAAGTTCTTGTACTAATAAATGTGAAATGAATTCATGCGAACTACCATCCTCATGTAAAATTTTAACGAGTTTGGTATTTATAGTACCTTGCATGCAAAGTAGAGAATGAAGAGAGATATCATTACCCAAGCTACTTAAGTCCTTCTCCAATGATTCCTCTGTCCAAAGAGGAGGAATTTATTCATTATGGGCCTCCATGTTATGTAATTGAGCTGCAAAGGCCTATTCAGGAAAAATGGGAGTTACACAGGATTTTGAGACAATTCTTTGTGTATCAATGTTTTACTTTTTTATTAATTCACACACTACAACATGTTATTATCTCTTGATTGGAGTATATTAAATCGATACTTTTTTATTAAGGATAATTGTATTGTAAATGGGGTATCAAGGTTGGGCACAAACTTAAGAAATTAACATAGTAAGTAATGTAAATGGGACTTGAATAATTCCCAAATTTCTTGAATAGGCCTTTGCAGCTGGTTTCATGTTAAGAGGTTGCAATCGGAACTTCATTTTTGTATGTCCAGGTTTACCACAATTCCAACGGTGATTTGTGGTCGCTTCTGTTGGGCATCCATCGCCGAAGCTTGTAGGGTAGGTGGTTTGGTAGGTTGGAGAGATGAAGCAACAGGTGCAGTTGAGTAGTTGGATTGCGGTGGATGATGAAACATAGAGTAAGATGGGACATTAAAATTATGTTTAATGGGAAGATTTGGTTTTAAAAAAAGTGGTCGTTCACACGGTTGTTGTAGATAGATTGACTTGGTTATGGATTGGAATTCTTTCTCTACATCATAGGTTAAAGATATAGCCTCGTTGAGGGTTGTAGGTCATAGGGTGTGAAGCTTAGCTTGGATTCCCACCTCCAAACCATCTTCGTATTTCCGCTCCAAGCTATCCTCGGGTACATCTTCAAGCATTTGAACCAATAATAAATTTTGTGAGAACCGCTCCGTGTAGGTAGTAACCGTATCACCCTCCTTCCATGTAAGGGTCATCCATGCACGTCGAACATGTAAATGGTATTGAGGAGGAAGAAAAGAATCCTTCACTTTATCTTGTATAGCCTTCCACATTGTTGGATGCTCTGTATTGTGCCGCAGGACATTCCACCAGAGTTGAGTTTTTCCTACTAAATAGTTAGTGGCAAATTTGACTTTTTCACTTTCAGCATATGTTTCATCAATATAAAAATCATCAAACTGTGACAACCATGAAAGGACTAAAGGGCCATCCTTATGGCTATCAAACCATAAAAATTGGTAATTTTTAACACCAATCTTGGAATGCATGCCATGCGATTGGGCAGAGATAATAGCTTTGACCACCCTTGTAAGGTTATCTTCATCATTTTGCATCTTTTGGAGTACTTCATCGCATTGTCGGATCTCATTTTGAGTGCCTCGAAGTTCATGCCATAAGAGCTCAAGTTGTTGCTTGAGTGTTACCTCAGGTAGAGGTGACTCACTGAAATCCTCCATGGTGTTCATAGGGTCCATGAGGATGTAGAGAACAAAAACCTCTTGTTTGATATGTAAAAAGATCATTTTTGAGATTGTTTGAGTTAAAATGTAAAAGGAAGGGTTGTTCTTGGGAATTGAAAAAGTAAGAAAAAGATAAAAGTTGTGTAAAATTTAAGAAAAGAGAAGTAGAGTGACAACACAAAGAGATAGTGTAGTGTTAAAACACTTCCCTTGTGTGAGTGAGGTTGTGGGTTCGAATCCTCCCACCTCAGTGAATACTAAACTCCTTATTGCCACTCATAAATTGAAATTGGTCCGAGCATAGCCAATGGCTACGAGCGCAGCCTTGGGTGCCAAAGATGCCAACGTAATTCCTTAGCTATGTCTTAGTTATGCCTAAGTTTTATGCCTTAGTCGATGCCTTGGAGTAAGCTGAAGGAGTAAACAATAGGTGTAAATGTAGGTTTTGGTTCTGGAACTGGAACAGAAACAGAAACCAGAAATTGAAACTGAAACTGAAACTGAAACTGAAACTGAAACTGAAACTCAAACAAGAACAGGAACCGGAAACAGAAACGAAAATGAAAACGAAAACGGAATCTAAAACGGAAACCAAAACCGAAATCGGAATTGGAATTGGAATCGGAATCGAAATTGGATCGCGAATAGAGAAGAACAATTTTTGGAACTAGAACAGAAACATAAACCAAAAACTGAAACTGAAATAGGAATAGGAATCGGAATCGAAAACGAAAACAAAAACAAAATCAAAAGCAGAAACGGAAATCGAAATTAGAATTGGAATTGGAATCGAAATCAAAATCAGATCGTGAATAGAGAACAGCGAAATAGAGATCAATCACCAAAACGAACAGAAATAGACCCCTCCATGGTGATGCATGCAAGGTTCTGATACCACTGTTATCAAGATATTGCTCACACGCACACAGAGGTTACGGATGCAAAAAACACATAGCAAAATAGACACGCCAGGAGACAAGATAGAATGCAGTATTGGGTGCAATCTCCCCCCATGCACTCTGTTTTGATAGTCCACAGAGTGCATGTATTCATAGGAATCTTTTATTATGTCAAAATAGTGGTTACATGAGAGCGGCTTCAAAAAGCATGCATGAAAGTAAAATTTGGTAACTTTTGTAGAAAGTATTTGCTTTCAATATCAGAAATTACGGTCTACAATGACCCTTATTCTAACCACTACTTTTCTAACTGTTTCTAACAATAGAACCTTCTACGTGGGTTATTTACAAACTAAATTATAAGTTGATTATTGATCTCTGCCCTAACGTCGGATTATTGATGTCCGACCTTTCATGCCCTCATGAACCTTCAGCTCCTATATCAAAAACACCAAAACACATTATAACATTGATAAATTAACACGCCAACAATGCCTTGTTCAACACATTCCATAATTTATAACAGATTCTTGTGTGAAATCCATTGCAGAAGGGCTAGATGGCACACTTGTAAGTAGTTTTGATGGAGATGAGTGGGAATTTGTCTTACTTTATGCAATTGGTATACGATCATCAGCAGTGTTGTTTGCTTGATTGTGAGTCCCCTTCTCTGTTGAATTTGATATCTAGGTTTCACCTATAGCTAGCATAAACATGAAAGGTTAGTACCTAGATAAAAATGATCGTTAATAAAGAAAACACTATTTAAAGGTTACAACTACTTCAAAGTAGCTATGAACTAGCTAAAGGTAACAATTACCACTATTCAAAGTTGATAGTTGATTGTTACAACCTATTAGCTAAGTTATTAATTGAGAGGATATAGAAGTATTAGATAATTATAATTACTAGTTAGCTAAAAACTATTAGCTGAGAAATAACTAAGTATCAACTAAAGTAGAATGTGTTTAGCTACTACAAAGAAGTTAAGAAATAGCTATGTAAGTAGCTACTTTACACATTTTTAAACTGGCTTTCATCACCTATTAGGTAAGTATTATTACCTAAAGAAATAGCTAGGTAGCTAGGAAATAGTTGAAGGTATGAATTACCACTATTCAAAGTTGATATCTAATTGGTATAACCTATTAATGCATAATGGATTAGAGGATGAAACATGCATGTTAAGATTCAAAGACTACCAGAGACAGTTGAATAGTGATGGAATGTGAACATGCATGTCCACATTTCATCACTCACACAAACTATTCCATGAGATCGATTACCTTACGAATTATCATCGCTTCAACATCAACAAGTTCTTTGCAGATGTTTCTAATCTATAAAAATAATCCAAACAAATTAACAACCTTGAACATAGATATTTCATGTCCTCTTATTCTGCAACAATAAGCAAATGAAGAGAAACATGTACCTAGATCTAGTCCCTTTGTTGTCATCGTTGTCCTTGCTTGAGTCAATAGTTTCTACCCTCACAATTCTAGAGCAACCTGACTAAGTCAAGATGATCACTTAAGTTCAATTGTGTTCTTCTCCATGGCTTGTACATTCACGCAAGAACTTGACATTGATTGAGAGCAATGGGGCATTAATCTTGATATATTCATCATTATTTCACATCTTCCTTATTGGTTGATGTAATGTGAATAAGGAATACAATCAAATATTAAAATTTTCACATAACATTTGAGGAGCAATTACTCATAATTGACCTAGTATACAAGGAGCTAATGGAACAACTAATTAGCGATGGGTAAGAAAGTTGCATGTAAACCTTATTAGTGTTGAAATTGTCATGCTTTCACCCAAATGCCCATTCCTCATTCTGAACAAGATTAGAAGAATTTGTTTTAGATGTAGAAGCCTCTACAATAACCATTCCATCTTCTTTCTTCTCTGGCTCCTTTGCAACCAGCTTAGGTGGAATCTTTATGCACAATCATTTGCTTTACAATACTTACAAAATTAGTTTTTCTTTTCTCTTGTTTTATTATCTTTGACTTCCTTCTTTGACTATGCAACACTATTATATTTCTACTTACTAGTACATGATCTTGATTTACCTTTGCCCTTGTAACTAGCTAAGAAAGCTTGATCAACAACACACATAACTGACATGTTCCGCCTGGACTGATATTCCTACAACAAAATAGAGACTAAATCCTCATATGTTAAGCCATTTGGATTGTCTTTCACCATCAATCAAAAATTAGAAGCAAAGAATGATATGAATCTAGAATACCATTAAGAACATTCTACACAAGTGAACTATCTAGTAAGATTCTATCAATAGAAAGCAACTACTCCTTCAAATTTTTCATCTTTGTAAAATTTTTTTCCTTAAAAACTCCTTCATTCATATGCTCACTTCCAATTGTTTTTGGAGGCAAGCAACATGAGCCTCATTTCTTGATCGGTATAATGTTGTAAGAATATCCCAAGCATCTTCTAGTGTCTTGTAAGAGTGAAGATGAACGATAATAGAATGTTTGATAGACAAGGTTGTCAATACATATGCTTGTGCATCTCTACCATCCCAACAACGTTGTTCTATAGTAGGTGCAACAAGAGGTGCAATATGACTAGGAAATCAAAGATCATCATCTTCAACACCATCTACATCATCTTCAATAATTATTTTTGCAAGTGTAGTAGGATGTTTTCTAACACTCTAGACATTACAACCCTTTGCTGTGAATGCATGGCACACCATATATGCCCACAAATTAGTACCATCCAACTTATCCTTAATGGCCAGCATACACAATACATCATTGCTTTTAGCCATGGCCAATGACTAAATATCCTGCTGTAAAAACTTGATTGTATCTCCAAAAGTGGAACAACAATATCATATCAAGCTTTGTTATACTTGTAGTAGACTTTGATGTGCTTGTGCTAGTGAACCAAAACCTGTACATATGTTTGGTGCAAATGGATAGAATTCCCTACCTAATCTTTGCAATAGTGTCTTTGGAGGCTGAAATGAGCTCAAGTCAAAATTTTGATGCCATGCAACAAATCTATTTTGAACTAAAAATTGCTTTGAATATGACCACCAATTTTTGTGCAATTATGAGACTATGATCGAAGGGGTGCTAACAACACCCTAGATGAAGCGACGACCTACTCTGATACCAATTGTTGGATGCTTAGCAAAGGAGTAACAACCTTTATCTAGGCTCAATATGTCACTCCAAGATTAGATGAGTTCCATACAACCCTAGATGAACTCATTGATGGTGGAAAATGCTACTCTAAATGACTCCTACAACAAGTTTAAAGAGGCCTATCAAGAATTGAAAGTTCAAGCCCAACACAACATGAAGGCTAAACTCAAGCAAACCAAAGATGTGCCACAAGAATTAACTACATGTAACATTCACCTCTCATAGAACATCAATTTATGAAAACATGATCTTGTCACATCATACAAGTATAATGTATGCCTTCAAAGAAAGAATTAAGAGAAACTCGAAGCACTACTAGATTTCTCACCTACATGCTAGAAACATTCAAAATTTGGGAAGAGCTTTCTATCACTATACCAGATGTTGTTTTTCAAATGATGCTCCACATCTTTGACATGATGTGTGTCGTTCTCCCGGTATTCAAGAGAGTTCAATACCTGCATGCAGATGTACATGTTTCAAGTATGACAACAAAGATTTGGTGTATGATCTCAACATCAGACCAGTAAAGCTAAAATTATGGGCATGCCATTTTTGGGTAATATATCTCCCAACTTGCTATAAACATGATTTTCAAGATGCATTGTCTACATGTTCAAAGGAGTATCATTTAGAGATCTTCATATCTTCTCCAATGAACCTACTACATCTTTTTATATGAAAAAAAAATCAAGTTGAGCATTGATGCTTGGCTCAAGCACTCACTCCAAGAGCCATATGATGGAAGAAATTAGATTATGATTTGGCTCACAAAATTTGCAGTCAAACTCGCTCTCTTTCTCTCTCTCTCTCTCTAAATCAAAATGTTGATCATGAAGCTAAGAGTTTGATTGAGAGAGAGAGAGAGTCAACCATTTCATTTAATTTTATCTTAAATGAACTAATCCTGTGTGCACATTTCTCTTGCCATGTGATTTTTCTTTTCTTGTTGGTATTCGTGTTTATGTTTTCTTATTGTTTGTCTTGTGACTTGTTCTTATATTTGGATTTTCCATTATTTTTCTTATATGATTTATTTGCCTCATGTCCTAAAGAATATGAACTTTCATGACTATCATTAGAAGTGGAATCATTATTTTCCTCCATTAAAGCTTTAGTATGGGATGATGTAATCACTTTAAATAGTTCATCAATCCTTGAACGTATGTGATAGAATACATTCAACGATGTTACCATGATCATGTTTAGATTCTTGGGGTAATCTTTTAGCACATTATCTACACCATAAACATTGTAAAACCAAAACGTTGGTTTTTTTTAGTGTCTTTCACTTGCATAACTCAGAAATCATATATAAATTGGTCTTCATTACACTTAATTCACATGCCTCTTGACATATGTGTCCTTTGTGGAGATCTAAGCTAATTGATAGCTTTGGGTCTATGATTTGTATACCAAACTCTAGCATGCTTAGGATCATTCTATCCATATTTTGGCTTATCTTGATCCAAGTTTTGTGGTGGGTGTGGCTATCCCAAAGAATATTCATTAGGATATTTGATATAAGCATTGTAACCATAGTTGTGATTTGTTTCAACACTCCCAAATTTGCTACCTATATAATAGAAGCAATGGCTCCTCTAGGGTTTTTCCCCACTATGTTATTCAATGGTACTCCTTGTTTGAAATGTGGAGGCTATTGTTCTAGCATAGGTTGTGTAGGTGGTGACGTGTATCCATTTTGACTAGGCCTCAAACATTAGTACTACCACCTAGAGACATATGGTTGATCTCAATTCTAGTATTTCCTTTCAACATACTAATTGTGCTATGGTGGCCTTTATTGGTAATGTAGTTGGGTTTGCTAATAGTGAGACTAATTTTGATAAATATAAGGCCTTTGACCTTTTTTCCTTTTTCTTATTGGCTCTCTATTATAGAAACACTACATTAGAGTATCTGGTTATTTTTTATTCAATATCATAATACTAAAGGTTTCATCATTTCTATTTTGGACTATACCCTTGATTTCTCCTTGAAAAAAGTTAGGAGAGTGATTAACCCCATAGTTATGATGTCATCTAAAATATATTCACTCTTTTGGTTCTTGTTAACAATATTTGGGAGATTCAAGCACTTTGCTAACATGTTTGCCAACCATCCAGAGATTATTCTACGTGAAGATTAGTAGTGCTACTCCTTTTATTAGCCTACTTAGGAGATCTAAATTTTTGGTCAAGTTGTTTTCTAGGTCAATACATTCCTTAATGTACTCATCATTAAAAACGGTTTTCAAATACATATTAGCATTTCTAGCTCAATGCTAGTTAATCCATCCATGAACAAAGACCCCCTCTTCTCCCAGCTACTGCTAATGAGATGGAAATCCTACAATATATTGTTTAGAACATCATGCCATTAATCTCACAAACTCCAAACTTTATTGGTTGAAGCTATGGACCAATGAAGAGATATCACACCAAATACCTCTTTCAGAACATTCTCCAAGGAATTCCTCTGGACTCAAAATCTAAGTTGGAAGGTAAGCCATCTATGTCTAAAAGCATTTGATTAAACTGGTTGTAGATTGAGAGAACCAAGTAGTTAAAGTTGTATATGTAAAAGTCACCTGTAGAGAAAGCCTGTTTCAAACGTAGGTTTACTTATTGAATTAAATATGAAGTTTTATAAGTTCTTTTGAAGAAATTTTACCTGTAGTAGCTGTGCAAACATTAGATGAATGTTGTGACAAAGCTTCATAGAAAAATTTAACCATTTCATTAGTTAATTAAAGAGTTTTGTGAAGCAGGCTTTCCTGAGTGAAGTTATAACTCACAGAAGTGATAGAGATTCATAATTTGGTAGACTTCAAAAATTGATGAAGGCTTCTTGTTATTCTTGATATAGAGGTGTTCTAAATTCAAGTGTAGCTTGTCTTTTTGAGATTAATCATCTCCATCAGTGGTATCAGAGCAGGAACTAACAAAATTGAAGGGAAGAAGGACCTTCACTATTGCAGACATACAAAATTCAAATATTGAAGATTCAAAAGGAAAAATTTTGAAGGAAAGGCTAAAGGAAGGCAGACGACAGTAGTCAAAAGAATGAGGAGTAAATTTCGAAGCAAAGGTACATGCATTACTCATAAGGATTGAATACTTGATAATACAGGTAAAGAAAGAATGGGGTACAATCTCCAAATTAAGAAGTTGGATAGAGAGAACTATCCAGCTTGGCCTATGAGGATGGAAGCTCATCTTATGAGCAAAGATCTGATGGGATACATCACAGGAGAAGAAGGGAAACCAGTTTTCAAAGATCCTAGTGTTCGAACTAGGGAGGAGCTTGCAAATTTAAATATTTGGATGAGGAAGGATGCTCAAGCAAGGAGCATTATCTACATGGCAGTAAATGATTACTTGCTTCCTCATATCAGAGGAATTGAAAGTGCAAGTGATATATGGAGTGCTTTGGAGGAGCATTCAGAATACAACCAAGTCAAGGAAAGCATCACTATGGGCAAAGTTTACCACATTCAAGAAGAAGACTCCACAATCAATATCTGATTATGTGACAAAAATGAAAGACATTGCTAATTCTTTAGGTGCAATTGATGAAGACATTGAAGAAGATAAATTGGTAAGACAAATTCTCACAGGTCTAAGAGGAGATGAGAAGTGGAAGCCTTTCATATTGTCAACATAACTTTCTTAAGAAGAAAGTTGTCAAAGGAAAGCAACAATCAGTTGAAGATGAAGGTACTTCAAGCCATGCAAACTTTCTAAGAGGAAGAGGAAGTGGCAGAAGTAGAGGTAGAGGTAAAAACAACAAGAATAATGTCAAAGCTTGCTAGATATGAGGTAAGACCAATCATCTATCTCATGAATGTTGGCATAATAATCAAAGAGATGGTAACTTTAATCAGAATTTTAATCAAAGAGGAAGAGGTGGAAGAAATCAGAGAGGAAATTACAGAGGTAGAGGTGGTAGGAGTTTCTTTGGAAGAAATGGAGGAAGAAACTTCCAAAACCAATCCTACAACAACACCTACTACAATTATGCTTCAGATCAGAAAGAAGATTCAACTCTTATTATGAATGCAACATGTGAAGCTTCAAATGAAGACTTAAGGGTATTCTACATTGACTCAGGGTGTAGCAATCACTGAGTGAAAACATTGCTTTGATGACTGATTTGGATCATAAGGAAATCAATCATACAGTTCAAACAGGTGACAATAAAAAGCATAAGGTAAAGTCAATTGGATCAGTGAAGGCTAAAGATGGAAGTACTCTTTTGAATAAGGTCTTGTATGTTCCAACAATTCCAAAGAATTTGATCAGTGTAGGACAAATTGTAGAAAAAGGATATGAAGTGAGATTTACTAATGATGGAGTTTATGTTGAAGACCTAGCCAAGGGTATAAGCAAATTATTACAGGAAAGAAAGAAGGAAGGCACTTCACATTGAGGGTACAAGGTAATGTTGGACATGCCATGTTTACATATGGAGAGCAAAAGGTGTCTGAGTTGGATCTTTGGCATAAGAGGCTTGGACACTTCAATGAAAGAGGTATTAAAGAAATGCTTAACAATGGTTCAGTTCTTGGATTACCCAATGTGGCAGGTCAACACATGACATATAGATGTGAAGCATGTCAATTAGGTAAGGCTCACAAACATTCATATAATAAGCAAGCTTTCATGTATTCAAAAATACTTGAATTGGTGCATATAGATGTGTGGGGTCCCCCAAAGGACTTTAGCATAAATGGGTCGAGATATTATGTCATTTATGTTGATGATGCTACTAGATGGATCACTATTTATGTGATCAAAGACAAGTCAGAAGTGTTTAGTACATTTAAACACTATCATGCATATGTAGAAGGAATTAGAGGACAAAAATTGAAGAGGTTAAGATCAAATGGAGGGGGAGCGTATTTCTCAAATGAATTCAGTGATTATTTGTGGAATGTAAGTACAAAGAGAGAAGTCACTTGCAGGTACTCTCCTCAACAAAATGGTGTAGCAGAAAGGAGGAATAGAACTCTTGTTGAGTTTGCAAGGTCAATGATGAAAGAGAAGAATTTCCCTTATTATTTATGGGCTAACGCTATAAATACAGCTACATACTTGGTCAATAGGCTACCATGTAAAGCTTGGTGGGATAAGATACGTACACTAGACCATTGTAAAGTATTTGGTTGCTTAGCCTATGCTTATGTTCCTTCTCAATTAAGGCATAAATTGAACCAAAGGCTGAAAAATATGTGTTCATTAGTTATGATGATAAGCAAATAGGATAGAGTTTGTGGATTCCATATACAAAGCAATTCCTTGTATCAAATTATGTCACATTTGATGAGCAAGGTACTTGGTGCTCAAGTACAAATAGTGCTTATGCAGGTCCTAAAGAAACATTGAATCAGAAGAAAGGTAAATCAAAGGTTCAAATCTTTGAGGGAGAAGAGAATAATGGAGTACTAGTTGAAAATGAAGAAATGCCAAGGTTTGATCTAGAATGTGATGAACCAGAAACTTCAAGAAGTGGAGAACTTAGAAGGTCATCAAGGGACAAAAGGCAACCTATAAGGTATAGCTATGAAACCTCTTCTTTGACAACTAAAGATTATGCTTATATAGTGAAAGTATATGAAGACCCATCCACATATGATGAAGCCAAAGGAAAGGAGAATTTCAAGGAAAAATATGATGCATTCATTGACAATGAGACTTGGGAATTGGTACATAAACCAATTAATGATAAGATAATTGGATGTAAGTGTGTTTACAAAACAAAAGAGATTTGCATATGGAAGTGTGTCAAGGTACAAAGCAAGACTTTTTGTGAAAGGATATGCACAAACCTATGATGTGGACTATGATGAAACATATAGTGCTATTGCAAAGATGACAAGCATAAGGACCCTTATAGCAATTGCTGCATGCAAAGGTTGGAAATTGTCTCAATCGGATGTGAAGAATGCATTTTTAAATGGTTATATTTCAGATGAAGTCTACATGGAACAACCAGATGGTTTCAAAGACCAATGCATGGAATTATAGGCTTGTGAAGTTCTTCAAGGAACTTGGTTTCCAAGCATCAAAGGCAGATAGTAGATTGCTAGTGAAAGCAAGTGAAGATGGATTTATCTATGTTTGTATTTATGTTGATGACATAATACTTACAAGTACATATGAAAAAGGTATACAAATGCTTAAGAAGCAGATGGAGAAAGAATTCAAGATCAATGAATTGGGAAATTTGTCATATTTCTTGGGAATGGAGATTTCATATACTCAACATGGAATATATGTGACTCAAGAAAAATATTTGAAGAATCTACTAATCAAGTTTAAAATGGAAGATTGCAGGATAGCACTATTGAGATATCAAGCTCAACATGTGATGATCTAGGATGACGCGTACCAGTTTTTCGTTTCTCTGACATGTATAGTGGTCACGCCGATATATGTCAGGGATACTTCATTGAGCTTTATTAGATTTATCTACCGAGAGTGATGGCACCTTTGTTCCTTGCCAGCTCACTCATTCACGAACAGTAGGCTTTTCCTTATGTAATGATCTTTATATATTGCACTTGTTGTATTCTTGTTTTTAGGTCATTCTTGTACATTCCTTTTTATGTAATAGAAGAAGAAGAAGAAGAATATCATTCTTCCTTGCCTCAATCTATGTGTGTGCTTCTCCTTGAGAGTGAGAGTGTGTGTGTGTGAGCTCTCTTCCTTATCTCCTTCCTCGTGACATGGTATCAGAGCCAGCATGGCTGTAGAGAGCTCATGGAGAAGGCGACGTTGAAGAGTATGTAGCAAGGCATGGAGACTACACGATTCACAAACGACCTCCATTTTGAGCCTGCAAGGTGGGGCCTGTAGAAAAACCAGGTTAGTTTCAGACACTGTAACTTGTGTTGTGTTCGACAACACTTTATATATTCTAGATCTAGAACTTCAAGTGATTCTGTGTACTATTGATACACGAAAATTGTGTTTTTCTGAGATCAAACTGTCACATCATAGTGCGACAGTGTTCAAGTAGAAGTGTTGCTTGTAGTATTTTGCAGTCTTGTGAATTGTTGCAGAAATGGCAAATGTAGATGGAATGAGTCAGCTTATGAGTGATAAGCTGGACAAGAACAACTTCCATGCTTGGAGATTCAGAATGACGAATTTCCTGATGGGAAAAGGCTACTGGAAGTACATCTAAGGAGAGAATGAAAATACTCCACAATTACCAGAAAGGAGTCAGATTGTAGATCACGTAAGAGCATATGAGGAATGGAATCAAGGAGCACGAAAGGTAATGTACTGGCAATTGTTAGCATACACGATAGCATGATTGGACACATACAGGATGCCAAGACTCCAAAAGAGGCTTGGAAGAGTTTGGTCACATTGTGTGAGACCAATACAAAGGCATGGAAATTGCAACTCAAGAACGAGTTGCATACATTGCAGAAGAAGAGCATGTCGGTAAGTGACTACACCTTGAAAATCAAAAGCATATGTGAGTCGCTTGCATCTATTGGTGTGAATGTAGATGATGATGATAAGGTGGAAGTGTGTCTTAGTGGTTTAGGAGCTGCATATAAGTAGTTCAGAACTTCTATACAAACCAGGAAAAATATTCTGAATTTTGCTGATCTAGTATCTATGCTGATTATTGAAGAAAAGAATCTTGGTGAGGATTCAAACTCCCAAGGAAAATCTAGTTCTGAGCAGGTATTCTACTCTGGTAGAGGAAGAGGTAGAGGTAGAGGTTTTGGAAGTGGAAGAGGAAATAGTAACCAAGACCAAAGTCAACAACAGAATCATGCAGGAGGAAGAGGACAAATTCGAGGCAAGGGGAGCCAAAGAGGCCGCATAAATTTCCAAAGAAATGATTCAGGTAATGACAGTAAAGGCTCTTGGAATTGCGGTAAACATGGACACTTTGAATGCGATTGCAGGTTGAAGAATCAAAATAACGGAAGGCACAAGAAGAACTATGCATCCACAAGTGTAGATGATTCTGAGAAGTTGTTCATGGTTCAACATCACATGATGAATACGATGTCTGCTAGTGTTTCAAAATCAAATGATAATGTTTGGTATGTTGATTCAGGGGCTTCAAATCACATGACCAGTCATGCGGAATGGTTTAGTACTTTGCAAAAATTGTCAGTTCCTAGATATGTTGAAAAAGGTGATAACACATCAGATCCTATTGAGCATATAGGAAACATAGCATTATCGATGGAGGATGGAAAGGTAAAACATCTTGTTGATCTGCTGCATGTTCCAAATATAACAAAGAATCCGATTTCTGTTGGACAAATGGTTGACCAGGGATTACAAGTCAGGTTCAATGTTGATGGATTATATGTAGAAGAGTACAAGCAGGATGGACGATTGGTTGCCAAAGGAAACAAAGTGGGTAGGATGTTCACCTTAAATGTGAAGATTTCTGAAATGAATGAAGCCATGTTTGTAAAAGGCGCATGAGTTATTGCAGATATAGAGATGTGGCACAAACAGATTGGACATGCAAACTTGCAAAGGCTGAAATTGATGCAGTCAAAGGACATTGTCCATGGACTACCAAATTTCAAAGTTGCAGAAATGCAAAAGGTATGTGCAGCATGTCAATTTGGTAAACAGTCAAGAGCATCATTTCCATATGACAAGCATGTTAGTGAGAATGTACTAGAAGTAGTACATACAGATGTTTGGGGTCCAGTAAAGACCACATCTATGGGTGGTTGCAGGTTTTATGTTACTTTCATTGATGACCATACATGCAAAGTATGGGTATATTTCATGAAAGAGAAGAGCGAGGTGTTCAATCACTTCCAGAATTTTAAAGCTATGGTGGAAAAGTAGACAGGGAAGTATATTCAAACATTAAGATCTGATGGAGGAGGTGAATACATGTTAAATGAGTTCAGGAGTTTTTTGAAAAATCATGGAATTCAGTGTCAGTTTTCATGCAGGTACACACCACAACAAAATGGTGTTGTTGAACACAAAAATAGACATATTACAGAAATAGCAAGAGCCTTGATGGCTGAAAAGAATATGCCTCATTGTGATTGGGCAGAAGCTGTGCATACTGTTGTATACATCATGAACAGAACTCTGACTGCTGTTGTACATTAAGTTACACCTGAAGAGAAGTTTACAGGTAAAAAGCCAAACTTATCACATCTGAAAGTTTTTTGTTGTATTGCATATGTACATGTCCCAGATGAATTGAGGATGAAGCTTGATCCAAAAGTAGAAAAGTGTGTCTTCATTGGATACTGCCTTGAGCAAAAGGGATATAAATGTTATAACCCACTCACATGGCAAGTAACGGTGAGTAGAGATGTGGTATTTGATGAAATGCCAAGCTTCTATGTAGATGCCAAAGAAGGACTGAATCTTGAACCAAATGAAAAAGGAAATGCTGAAAAATCAAGTGTAGAATCTCAAGTTTTGAGTGGACTGGATGCATCACCAAGCGATAGTTCCAACTCAAATCCATGGAGTGAAAGATTGCGTGGAAATTTTAGTCCAGCAAATTCATCAAATACATCCAAGAAAGGTAAAGAAAAGCTTTCTGCAGGTCATAAAACATGTGCAGGTTTTGAAGACGTTGATGGAGATTCAAGCAATTCAGAAAAGAGTCTTGATGAGGAACTTGGATTGCCCTCTGTGAAGACTCCACGAGTAAGAAGGGCACATGCAGATGATACAAGGCGAAGTGACCTAGGACCAAGAACATCTAGGAGGATGCGAAATTCAGTGCAACAATTAACATATGACAGTTATATGGCTCGTCATTGTACCTACGTGACAAAGCTAATACAAGATGCTGAACCTTCTTGCTTTGAAGATGCAATTGGAATTGCAGATTGGGAAAAAGCTATGGATGAGGAGATGGGTGCACTTTATGGAAATGATACATGGAAGCTGGTTCCATTGCCACAAGGAAAGAAACCCATAGGCTGCAAATGGGTTTACAAGGTAAAGCATAATGCTGATGGTAGCATAAGCAGGTATAAAGCACGATTGGTAGCTAAAGGATATGCACAGACATATGGCATTGATTATGAGGAAACATTAGCCCTGTAGCTAAAATTTCTACTGTCAGAACACTTGTTGCATTAGCTATAGCAAAAGGATAAGCTTTGCATCAAATGGATGTGAAGAATGCTTTCCTACATGGTGAGTTATAGGAAGAAGTATATATGGACCAGCCACAAGGATATGAAGATTCAAAGCATCCAGAATATGTTTGCATGTTGCAAAAGGCTTTGTATGGGCTGAAGCAAGCCCCTCGTGCATGGCATGCAAGGATTGTTGATTACTTAACCAGCATTGGGTTTTCTATGTGTGATGCAGATTACTCATTATATGCAAGGAAGGTTGATGATGGCATCACTATTGTGGCTATTTATGTTAATGACCTGATTGTAGGTGGTAATAATGAACTAAGCATCAAAGAGGTAAAGCAGCTTCTTATGCAGGAATTTGACATGAAAGATCTTGGTGTGCTGCGCTATTTTGAGTTTATACATACAAAAACAGGTATATGGATGTGGCAAAGGCAATATGCCTTGAATATGTTGCAAAAGTATGGTATGGCTGATTGTAAGCCAATTTCTATGCCATTAGATCAGAATTTGAAGTTGGATACTACATGAGGTGAAGCACTGGAAAATGCTACTATGTACAGGAAGATTGTGGGAAGTCTTATATATCTCACAATTTCAAGGTCTGATCTAAGTTATACTCTTGGACTTGAAAGTCAGTTTATGCAGGTTCCCAAGAAGCCACATTTGGATGCTTTGAGGTGCACTCTACATTATGTGAGTGCTACTTTTGATTATGCACTGTTTTATGAGGTTGGTGTAGATTTGCAGGTTTATGGATATACCAATGTAGATTGGGCTGGTAGCATTCCATATAGAAGATCTACTAGTGGTTTTCTATTCTCACTTGGGAGTGAAGCTGTTACATGGAAGCAGCAAGAAGCAACACATTGTTGCTTTGTCGAGTACAGAGGCTGAGTATAGAGGTGCTGCAATGACAGCATGTGAGGCATCATGGCTAGAAATGCTACTTGCAAATTTAGGTGTGGAAGTGGGAAAGCTTATCACTATTTATTGCGATAATCTTAGCAGCATACAATTAGCACAAAATCCTATTTTCCATGCTAGAACAAAGCATATCGAGGTACATTATCACTTCATTAGAGAGAAGGTATTAGCAGGTGATATTGATCTTGTTTATGTGAGAACAGATGAGCAGGTTGCTGATACTCTCATCAAAGCACTTGGAGCTGAGAAGTTGAAGATGTTTTGGGAGATGCTTTGATTACAGGATATGGCATTGAGCTTGAGGGGGAGTGTTGAGATATCAAGCTCAACATGTGATGATCCAGGATGACACGTACCAGTTTTTTGTTTATCTTACATGTATAGTGGTCACGCTGGTATATGTCAGGGATACTTCATTGAGCTTTATTAAATTTATCTACCGAGATTGATGGCACATTTGTTCCTTGCCAGCTCACTCATTCGCGGACATTAGGTTTTTCCTTATGTACTGATCTTTATATCTTGCAGTTGTTGTATTCTTGTTTTTAGGTCATTCTTGTATATTCCTTTTTATGTAATAGAAGAAGAAGAAGAAGAAGATCATTCTTCCTTGCCTCAATCTGTGTGTGTGCTTCTCCTTGAGAGTGAGAGTGTGTGTGTGAGCTCTCTTCCTTATCTCCTTCCTCGTGACAAGCACCAACTCCAATGGTAGTGAATCACAAATTGAGTAGATATGGAGGAGAAGAATTCAAAGACATGAAGCTTTATTAGAGTTTGGTGGGTAGCTTGATTTATGCTACATTAACAAGGCCTGATTTGTCATATGTAGTTGGAGTTTTATCTCAATTCATGAATTATCCTAAAAAGGAACATTGGATTGCAGGCCAAAGGGTGCTTAGGTATATCAAGGGCACACTTAAAGAAGGTTTGTATTATAGATTTACTTCAGATACAAGGATCAAGATATATAGTGATGCAGATTGGACAGGTAACTATGATGATAGAAGATCAACACATGGGTATTTATGTTATGTGGGAGATAAATTAATCTCATGGTGTTCTAAGAAGCAACATATAGTTGCTTTGTCATCTACAGAAGCAGAGTATAAAGGTACGGTAGAAGATGCAAAGGAAGTCATATGGCTAAAAACTCTCATGAAGATTTTTTATATCATGAAGAGTTTTGATATCATTCAGAGTACTCCTATCATTTGCGGAGATAACATGATTTCTTTGCATTTGGCAGCTAGCCCTGTGTTTCATGCTAGGACCAAACATATTGAGATTCAATATCATTTTTAAAGAGAGAAGGTTGTTGATAAAGAAATAGAAATCATGCGTACTCCTATAAAGGATCAACTTGCAGATATATTGACAAAGAGTTTGGATGGACCCAAGTTGCAGAGATTTAAAGATATGCCAGGGATAAAGAAGATGCAGGTAATCAAAATTGATGATTGAGGGGGAGTTGATGGAGCAAGACAATCAACAATTGATGATTATATGAAGCTTAGGAGTGAAGACTTGAAGAAAAGATGGAAGTCTAAGAGCATGAAGTGAAGTAGAGGTTCAGAAAGAGATGGTCTATATACACGTGTATATTAGCTTTGTAAATACTTCACAAATGCTTAAAGTAATGACGAATTCACACTCATAAGTATATATATGAACTTGTATATAGTCATGATATATATGAGAGATGAAGAATAGATGAGATGGAGAGGAGTATATCAGAAGTTGAATGAGAATTATCCATCATATGTAAGATGAGTTGAATAGAAGAAGTTTTTTGAAAATTGCACCTTGATCTTCTCTCTATTTCTCCTTCTCCATTTGATAATTTTTGAAATCCTTTTGTATGTATCTAAGTCCATATTTAATGCATCTATGGTCAAGTTTTGAGAGTCCAATTACAAACAGGCTAAAAGAATAATGAGTAGGAACATTTGTATGTGTAAATGTATTAGGTGATTTCTGAAATAGGTGCAAATTCGATGGTCAATGATTTGATCAGAACTCAGTGTAGAGTGTAAAGCTTTACACAAATCAGGATTCAAAATCTAAGTTGGAAGGTAACCCATCTATGTCTAAAAGCATTTGATTAAATGGGTTGTAGATTGAGAGAACCAAGTAGTTAAAGTTGTATATGTAAAAGTCGCCTGTAGAGAAAGCGTGTTTCAGACATAGATTTACTTATTGAAGTAAATCTGAAGTTTTATAAGTTCTTTTGAAGAACTTGTAGTATCTGTGCAACATCAGACGAATGTTGTGATAGAGTTTCATAGAAAACTTTAAGCCATTTCATTAGTTAATGAAAGAGTTTTGTGAAGCAAACTTTCCTTAGTGAAGTTATAACTCACAGAAGTGATAGAGATTCATAATTTGGTAAAGACTTCAAAAATTGATGAAGGTTTCTTGCTATTCTTGATATAGAGGTATTCTAAATTCAAATGTAGCTTGTCTTTTGGAGATTAATCATCTCCATCATAACTCCAACAATTGGTATCAGAGGAGGAGGTCGTCGCTTCATCTAGGGCATCGTCAACACCTCTCTGATCGTAGTCTCAGAATCACATGAAATTTGGTGAGCATATTGAGGGTCTTTTAGAGATAAAAACAGCTTTGCTATGTGGTGTCGAAATCGTGATCTGAGCTCTTTTTGGCCTTTGAAGGCACTTTCGCAGTGCTTGTGCAGCCTATTTCATCTTTTTTTGCCAAAGATATATATAAGTTTTGGTTTGCCAATATAAGTGTCACAAAGTTTTCTACAGGTTTAGAAAAACGCATCAGGATATTTTTGTTCAGCTTTTTTAGATATAGTAATTTTTTTGCATCAGGGTATTTTAGTCAATGGCCATGGCTGAAAGTAGTGATGTATTTTGTATGTTGGCTATTGAGGATAAGTTGTATGGTACGAATTACCCAATGTGGGATTATATGATGCACCATGTATTGGCCACAAAAGGACTATGGAATATTGTGCAGGGTGTTGAAAAACGTCCTATTACACCTGCAAATAGAGGTACTACAAATACTAGTACTGGAACTGATGGAGATGGTATCAAAGATGGTGATATTCTGCAGATTCCTCTTTGTGCTGCGATTTTTGATGCACCTACTATAGAGAAAATTTGTTGGGATGGTAGAGATGCTCGGCATATGTGTTGATAGCCTTGTCTATCAAACATGTCATTATTCCTCACATTTGCTCTTGCATAACAACAAAGCTTGGGATACACTTACCACATTGTACTAGGCTAGGAATGAGGCTCGTGTTGCTTACCAATGAAAAACAGTTGGAGAGTGAGCACATGAATGAAGGTGATTCTATGGAAATTCTTTTGACAAAGATCAAAGACTTGAAGGAATAGTTGATTTCTACTGATGAAGTTATACCAGATAACTCACTTGTGCAGACCATTTTGAATAGTCTTCCTGATTCATATTAGTTTGCTTCTAGTCTTCGTTGGACAATGAAAGGAAATCCAAATGCCTTGTCATTTGAGGATTTGGTCTCTGTTCTCATGAGCAGTGCATGTCTGTAGTAGACTCAGATGTCTGGTACTTTGATAGTGGGGTGACCAAACACATTACCTGGAAGTGTAGTTTCTTCTCTTCACTTGAGCCTGCCCTTATAGGGAATACTATCACATGCACCAACAACTCCTCTTATCTTGTCATGGGAGTTGGTAAGATCATTGTGACTACTAGTGATGGTAGTTATTTAACATTGTCAGATGCTTTATTTAAGCTAGGGATAAAGAAGAATCAGTTATCAGTTTTGGCTTTAGCCAAGATTGTCTTGGTTGTGAAATTTGTTGATGATAGATGTACAGTTCATGATCTGTCAAATGGCGATGTGATTATTGCTTATGGCATTTTATCTCGTGGGTCTTATAAGCTCATAGATTATGAAAAATCTATGAATGATTCAGCATATACAGTACATGATTCTTAGGCTATGTCAGATGCAAAGCTTTGGCATGCATGCTTTGGTCATCTGAATTTTTCTAGTTTGCTACATCTACAGAAATCTGATATGGTGTCCTCTTTGCCCAAACTTGAGGTACCTGGTAAACATGTATGTGCAGGCTCTATTTTGGGCGAAATGCAACGTTCCTCATTCCCAAAAGATGGTTCTATTCGAGCTACACAAAAATTGCAGCTTGTTCATAGTGATGTATGTGGTCCTATGTAGACACCCTCTTTTGGAAACTATCTTTAACTCGTGACTTTCATTGATGATTTTTCCAGGCATGCATGGGTATATCCATTGAAAGAAAAGTTTGAAGTGTTTATGTGCTTCAAACAATTTTTGGTTTTGGCTGGAAATTTATCAGCATGTAAAATGGGCACCCTCCATTCTGATCGAGGGGGGAATATATGTCATCTGACTTTAATGCATTTCTGGCTAAACATGGGATAAAATATCAATGTATAGTGTCATATACACCTCAACAGAATGGAGTTGTTGAATAGAAGAACATGTCACTTATGGAGATGGTGAGGTGTATGGTCAAGAGTCAGGCTATACCACATAGTGTCTAGCTTGAGGCTATTATGTGTGCAGCATATGTACTTAACAGGTGTCCCACCACAGTGTAATAGACTATCACTCCATATGAGGCTTGGCATGGTCGCAAGCCATCTGTTGCTCATTTGTGTGTTTTTGGTTGTTTGGCATATGCATTAGTGCCTCAACAACATCGCAGAAAATCGGATGATAAAGTAGTGAAATGTACCTTTGTTAAGTACAGTTTTGAAAGCAAAGGCGATTGTCTGTATCATCCATAGACTAAATGCATTCTGGTTAGCCGTGATGTTTTTTTTTGTGGAAGATGCTATTCAGCCCTTACTTTCATGTACGAAGGAGACATTTGTTAGCTCCAAAGACATGTATGATACTTTGCTACTTCTTTTTACATGTGGACAATGTAGTGCTCATCCTAATGAGGCAACTTCTCAACCTTTACAAGTTTCATGTGATGTTGCAAATCATTCCATTTTTTATACGGATTTACATGATGCATTTGCTGATGAGAGAGCTAATATTGAGGAAGCAAAAACTATGCCAAAATGGCTAGTGGAGACTTTGCATGATAACAAATTAGATGCACCTCTGTCGTATCGTACTCGGTCAGGCTCTTATAGTGCCTCTTTTGCATCAGATTGCTATGTTATGGCTGCCTCTAGCCTCTATGATGAGACTGAACCTGTTTCGTTTGATGAAGCATAAAATTTTGAACATCGGATGGCTGCAATGCAATCTGAATATGATGCTATCATGAAAAATGGTACATGGTCTTTATGTGACTTGCCTCTTGGCAAGAAGGCCATCGGCACTAAGTGGGTATACAAGCTTAAGCATAAGTCTGATGGAACAGTTGATAGGTATAAGGCTAGGCTTGTTGCAAAGGGTTATGTGCAAGAAAGAGGCATTGATTTTGATGAGACCTTTGCACCCACATGTCGGATGTCTACTGTTCATAGCATCTATGCACTTGCAGCTCATCATGATTGGAATGTACATTAGTTGGACATTAAAATAGCATTTCTGAATGGTGATTTGCATGAAGAAATGTATGTTTTTTAGCCCCGTGGCTTTGTGTAGAAAGGGCATGAAAACCAGTTGTGCAGGTTAAAGAAGGCATTATATGGTTTAAAGCAAGCACCATGTGCTTGGTATGAAAAGATACATGCCTATGTGTTGGTTTTGAGAACAGTCCAACTAAAACCACCTTATACGTAAGGATGCAAATGATGTGCTTTTGATCATTGTGATGTACATTGATGACATGCTGCTCACTTGCCCTCATGAGAAGCCTATTGCTAATTTTAAGGCTGATTTGCATGCCTCATTTGAGATGTCTAATTTGGGGCATTTGCATCACTATTTGGGCATTCAATTTATGCAGGTTGATGGCAGAATAGCTTTGTGTCAAAAGAAATATATTAACACATTATTGCAGCATTTTGGCCTCGAAGACTATAAACCTATTGCCACTCCTATCGAGACAGGTTTATGATTGAGTCTTCATGATGCGAGAGATGCATTTGATAGCTATTCTCTATCAGTAGGTTGTTGGATGCTTGATTTACTTATGCATTGCTCAGCCAGATATTTAGTTTGCTATCTCATAGATGAGCAGGTTTATGCATTGCCTAGGAGTCAAGCATTGGCAAGCAGTTAAGTGAATCTGAGAAAATACATGCCTACTTGCTAGCACATGGTTTTTAGAATAGTCCAATTGAGAGCACCTTATATGTTAAGTGTGCATCATTGATCCTAATGAGAAGCATATTGCTAAATGTAAGGTTCATTTGCATGCCTCTTTTGATGTGTTAGATTTGGGTCATTTGCATCATTATTTGGGCATTCAATTTATGCAAGTTGATGCAGGAATGTATGCCAAATAAAATAGATTGACACATTATTGCACCATTTTGGCCTTCAAGATTGCAAACCTACCACTCCCATGGAAATATGTTTACAATTGAGCTTTCATGATGTTGGAGATGCATAGGACATTGTTCTCTATCAGTAGGCTATTGGATGCTTGATTTACGTGTGCATGCCACTTCTAGTTGTGAGGTTGAGTATAGGGAAGCTCTCACAGCAACTCCTGAGTGTGTGTGGCTTAGATGCCTTTTGGCTTATTTGGGTGTTGGTGAATCTTCTATAACCACCATCTAACTGAAAGCTAGATCGCATTGGCAATTGCGAGGAACATTGTGTTCCATGCTTGCACATAGCACATTGAGGTGCACTATCATTATGTCATACAAAGGTTCTCTATTGGAGAGATCAGTTTGGCTTATGTGCCCATATAGGATAATATTTCATACATTTTTGCAAAGGCTATGCCTAAGGATAAGTTTGAAGCTTTTCAAATAGCTTTGGACTTACGTCCTTTTCTAGATTGAAGCCTTTCCACATAGCTTGGAACTTCTTTATACAATAGTGTCAGCTCTGTGTTTATCACATCACTCTCATAGGAAATTCGTTGATATATTTTGGTAGAGGTGTGTGAACACATTTAGGACCACTAAGGGCACTTTTTCCCTCTTTACAAGGTTTTTTTTTCCAACTTGTATGTATGTCTATAAACCTAATGGGTCACTTATCTTTTTACCTTCACTTGTTAGTACATTGGTATTGTGTTATGCTTCAACATTCTTCTTCTTCTTCCTTGTGTTGCTCACATGTTTCCACAAACCTCAAACTCCAATAGTTGTGTAGACAATCAGAAGTCTACTTTACAGTACATTTTTCACTTCATTAGTGGTGCTACTTCTTATACCAAGCAGATAGATATGTGGTATCACTTTATTTATGATTTCTTATCCACCAAGGGCATTTTACTCAAGAAAAGTAATAGTCAAGAAAATGCAATAGATTATTTGACAAAAACTCTACCACAAAATAGCTTTAGACACTCTTTTCACTTGATGGGGAGGCACTGGATCTTGTTTACATACTCCCTTGTACATTATGTAACATGCCCATTGGTCGGAAGGTATAGTTCATGTATTCTTACTCATATATTACTTGTCATTCTTTATTTTGTCTCCCTAGGTCATATCAAACGTTCTAATGACATATATAGTGGCCTAGTCAATGAACAATTATATTAAGAATGCCCATTTGTGAAACCTACACACAAGGAGATGGTACTCTCTATTCTCTAGTTTTTTGTGTTTTGGAACAATTCTAATTAGACACGTAAAGATGAGAATTTTGATACCATCTAAAAGTGTATCTTGCACTCTAAGGAGTTGAGAAACTCCTCTTCATATATTATCTTCATAGTCCACTTAAAAGAGGTGTCAGACTGCTAGTGAGCTTCCTCTAATAAGGGTAAATATTTTGATTCATGGGCACAAATTCTCAAGGCAAAACCCTTTCCTCATTTATATTGTTGAACATCAATCAAAGTATATTATCCCACTTCTTCTTCAAAATCCATGGTTGGCCAATGTGTTTCATATCTCTTGAGATTCTATAATGTTTGAGTCAGGGAATAGTGTGATCCTAGGATACTCTCATGGGATCTTTCTATCAACTTTGGGTACTCGCTTACTCTACACAATAGTACAAGATGCCATAGTTTCCATGATGATACACACAACTAGCGTTGATCTAAAAATATTGGGCTACTTTCATAAATTTGTGTGAAACTCTAACATCCTTGTGGATGGGTCCATAAATGAGAGCTCAAACCAAGGATTCTAACTAGTTAGGAACAACTTCAACATTGAATAATTACACATCAAGGATTTCATTGTTACACCACTAAGCACTTAATTATTTATAACCAATGGAAAATGACCTCCTCTAATGTGTGTTTTCCCTTTCTTGACTATGACCTCAAATTATATCTCATAAGCATCAAGAACCATCTGATGAATCAACTTGTCATAAAGTGTTTATTCAACAAATATGGGAGAACTTCATTGTCTATAAAAATCTTAAACTTGTTTGATAACAAGTAGTGTTGGAACTTCGTATTTGCATAGACCATACCCAGATCCTCTCTTTACATGATCATATAACTCCTTTCTACAATATTCAATTGTTTGCTTGTGTATGATATAGAGAATTCTATCTTGTTTTCATCTATTGGTTGGGCTAAGATACATCCTATAGTGTAACTAAAAGTCTCTCTCTCTCTCTCTCTCTCTCTCTCTCTCTCTCTCTCTCTCTCTCTCTCTCTCTCTCTCTATATATATATATATATATATATATATATATATATATATATATATATATATATATATATATATATATATATATATATATATATATATATGTGTGTGTGTGTGTGTGTGTGTGTGTGTGTGGGGGGGGGGGTATGTATGTATGTATACATACACACACACACACATCCCAAAAACCCATCCAACAAACTATAAACTTCTTTTTCTACCACCCATTTCAATAAGTGATTAATTATAGATAGAGGATAATTGTCACTTATTTTTTCAAGGTGATATACACATGGATCTTACCATTTTTCTTGGGAACCACCACTATAAATGATACCCACTTGTGTGTTCAATCTGATAGATGAAGCTTGCTTCAAACAGCTTATCTGTTTCATCCTTGGTTCTTCTTAATAGGTTTTCCTATATGTATATTTATTCATTTATGTCTATGTCGAAGGTGGCTAAGATCTGCACCCAATCATAAGGTTCAAATTCCTCATCCAAGAATCCCATGGGCATGTACACAAGATCTTCCATTGGCCTTTCCTATATGCATTCACTCTTGTTTAGAGTTTCATTCCTTCTCTCATCTTCTCTTTGAGATATCTTACATATCCATAAGTATATATCTTCATTAATACAATTTTCTTCACCCATCATTGAATTGACAGTTGATTCTTCATCTTCATTGTCATTTGCATTGTGATCGATTGCATTCCATTGGAGTGGTGGCACATCTCTATAAATTTAGTGATAAGAGAAATACATGTTGTTGTGCCTTGATGTTGTAGATACATTGTGTTATTAACCCAAACTTGGACAACTTTTACTTGTCTTATGAAATGCCTACCTAGAAATAACTCATAGTTGCTCCCCTTTCCAAAGTCGTAGATGGAAAGAGATTGTTCAAACTCTATCCCACATTTTTTCAAGATGAATCCATATAGAAACTCTAAGGTTTTGTCCATATGTCCATCCACTAATTGAAGTTTCATCATAGTCGGGTCTCAATGCCAATTTACCCCATTTAACTCACAAAGCCTTGGTGGCTATGGCTATAAATGCACCAAAATATATGATAGTATTAGTGGTAAAATCATTGAACATGATTGGAATACATGTATTCCACTCATCTCTTTTACTATATTCACCCACTTCATCCTAAGGAATCTATTTTACATGCATCTTCAGTTTAGTGGTTTTGGGATCCACGTTTGCTTGCTTGGTGATATCCCCCCAACAGTGAGGTATGAGCTTGACTAACAATTAGTGTATGATCCACTTTAGCTTCTTTCATCTCATCAAGTATCCCTTGGGATCAGTCATACTTCTACTTCTTGAATCTTAGAAGATTGGTGTTCTCACACTAGAAGCATTTTCAAAGTCACCCAAGTATCTAGAAAGAGTATTGCAGCATTGTCACAATCGAACAGTTGCGCACCTATATTGTCACTGCTTTGAACATTAAAACTAGCAAGAAAGTTTTGACATGGCTTCTATTTCTTCAAAGGTTGGATTCATTGAGTGCATCTTATTCCACTTGTCTTCTTGTACTTCATCTTGGAGTTCTTCCTCGCAAGTGTCATTTACATGTGGGATGATTGAATCCATGTCAAATTTTTCTTCCTAATGAACGACCAATTTCTCATTCCTAGGGCTTTGTGTTTTGTTTCTATAGGATCAAGACACACTTCCATCGTAGACGTTTCTAAAAGTGGTGGAACCTCATATTGTTATGGCTCTAGCAGCTCCTCCCTACTTTGAAAGATCTTTTTTGAGTGATCACTCTTGATCTTTCCTTCTTGATTCACTAAGGGCTCCTATGAGGGTACAACCTTGGAAGGAGGTATCGAGTTTCCATATCTTGCAAATCTTGATATGAAATTCTAGCATGTGTTTCAAGAGGGGCCAGTACGTATCTACCACCATGTTGGTTGTAGGCACACCACCCCTCAAGAGATCCTTTCATCCAAAAGTCTTCTTGTATGAGGTCAAACATAGAGGACAATCCTACTCTAATGCAATGTCATGATTGAATCTTTTTTCTTTGTTCACTCTCTCAACAACTTCTATATTTTCATTATGCAAAATGCATATGGATCCACTAGAGAGAAGGCATTTCCTTCACTACAAATAGTCATGGGTGTAACATTAGTGAGGTAGATGAAAAAACTATATTGTAGATACAATGGTGTGTTGTTATAGATACAAGAAAGAGTATAATTTTGAGTGGGCAATATAAAAAAAGATGTGAAAAAATGGCATTGCAAGTATTGAAAGAGCCAAATGGACTTCTCTTAATCATGATTGCCACATGGTCATCTATATGCCAAATGTACAAAAAAAAAGGGAAATCATCATAGATGCATTATGAGGATTTCAAACCCAAGATTGATGACATGAAGAAAGATGTTGTATACAATGTGCCTCTTAAGCTGGATACCTAATATTGTAGATACTATTATATAGATAGAAAATATATGGGCCACAATGGGAGAACCCTTGGAGCAGCATTTTAAGGCCTTCTTAGACGAGGTAAAAAGTCTTTTGTAGGTATCAAAGGGACTAAATACTTATGTAGGTAATGGTCATCAACGGGAAAGAATAAGGCCATAAGAAATCACCATGTATGTTTATGTTGACTTCAAATGAAGTGGATAAAGTAACAAAATCCATGAAATTATCAATGAAACTAATAAAATTTCCAAGAGAAAGGGAGGGAGGGTGGGAAAGAGATTTGGAAAGACGGTGGGAAAATGGGATAAAACGGAGTCTAGAGCATAAAGACAATGATAAAAGCTTCTCTCTATTAAAAGGAAGCAATATCATAAAAGGAATTCCACCACAAGCACCACTACCACCTCCAACAGCACCATCGCCACCATAAATCCTAGAGTTTTGCTACCATGTAGAGAGTATACATGTATAAGCCAAACTAAAACATGCACTCACAAAATAAAAGTAGTATGAGACTAAAAAATGAGTAGACCATGAAATGGGGAAACTCACATATGGATTAGATTGAGCTTGCAAAGAGCATGCAATTAGCTCTCAATCTTCTAACCAACTACATAAGTGAGGAGATGCCTTCCTTATATACGTTTGGAGAGCCCTCACTCAAAATACATCCAATGTGGTATGATTCTCCTTGAAGAAGAATGAATACAAAGAGAAGTTAAATTGCAAGTCTCCCAAATACAACTAGAGTAATACAAAATCAAGTGTCTCCCAAATACAATTACTAGAAAATGGAGATGCACTCATAGAAATGAAGTGAAGATGAAATGGTAAAAGGGAAAGTAGGATAATTCTTTCAAAAGAAGGGAGGTCCCCAAAGAGATTACAAAGTTGATAGGAGAAAGTTTGAGAGTAAAAATAAGAAAAACGTGTCCCATTGTAAGAAGCAATTTCTTTGCATAGACAAATCACCACATGCAACTAAGTAATTTTACGGTTTACTTGCCAAAGGACGGCTGAGAAATCATAAAATTTCAAGTTGTGATTTCCCTCTTAGATAAATCATAAAATTGAGTTTGAGTGATCTGATAAAATTCAATATAAACTAGGAATCCCAAAGGCTTAAGAAAGAGGGGAAATTGATATTAAATGCAAAATCACAAGAAAATTATATATTTTCAAAAGATGATTTTCATATGCAAGGAAATTTCTAGATGTACATGTGTTAAAATGATAAAAATCTTTGCAATTTAAGTAACCAGAAGATTAAGAGCACCACAAAATTATCATTCTAGGTGAAATTGAGAGGAACAAATCCACATTTCAAAAAGGAAATTTCTCTAACTAGAGAAATCATCTTCTTATTTTTTAATTAGAGAAGAATCAATAAGAATTATTGGCACCAATTAGATATTGCTTTAGTTGTGTTAGTGATCATTTGACAAACTATTTCCCTCAATAAGGTTAGGGATATGATAATAGGCCATATTCAAATAGGCAAAATCTAGATCATTATGGGTTTGAGAAAAAAATGATCAATCATTCAACAACGAAGTTCTTGTATAATAGAAATCTAGTGTGACAATAACAGCCTACTAGAAAAAGACCATAGGACTATCAAAACCAACCCCAAGCCTAGCCCTATCAAAAGAGATACCCGCAAGGATGCGATCAAACCTATGGTTCTCAGTAAACATAGTATGCTCCTAGATCTAGGTATAATCAGTGTGAGCAGCCACCAACAAAAACTATGCTAGAATAGCAAATTCCACACCCAAACAAGGCAATGCCCTTGAAATTAATGATGGAAGAGGATTCAAAGAGATCCTCAGTGCTAGTCACTCTTATGTCTAGCTCTAGAAGCTTCAACTTCAACTATGATTATAACCACAATGCGTATGTTGAAGATCCCTCTAAATACCCATCTAAGAGAGATCATCAAGTTCAAGCCAAGTGAAGGAAACAGAAGAGGGTGCAAGCGAGTAGCTAGAAGAGGGTGCAAGCGATCAGCTATAGCTCTTCTTTTCTAATGAGAGAAAAGAAGAGGGGAGAGAGAGAGAGAGGCTTCCTCTCTCTACATCACTTCACTTGACAAAAAAAGCCTCTTTGCACTCTCAACAATGCCATACAAGTAACTCAAATTCATATTGATAGAGAGAGGGGAAGAACATAGTAGTATTAGTGGCTATCTTTCATTTAATGAACCATCATGTTAGCACTCTTCATGGCTTCCCCATGTTCACAAAATTATAGAAACCGATAAAGACACTTATTTATATTTTTTTGCATGAACTTTTGGCGCATTATTATTCCCAATTTTCCATCCATTTAGAATACATAGTCCATGTGCTTCATTTAATAAGCCTATAGTTTTTTATTCTTTTCATGTAATTAATACCATTATGCCTCTGATCCCACCTTATGTGATCAATGAGAGATAACAGTATCACCACAAAAGGAGCTCAATTTTTCATGCCTCTATTATTTCTCTGAAGTCCCATAATATATTTTTTTTCTTTCACATCTAAACCTTGGGCCTCAACTTTCAGATCATATGCATTTTTCCTTCACTTATGTCCATTAATCATTTAGAATTAAAGTATATTCTTCTACAAGCATTTTTATATGAACTATTTTTCTTACTTACAAACATAGCACAAGGTCCTTGCATTTCTTGTTTTGCCTTATATGTGAGAGCACTATTTCTCTAAGCCAAAGCTATGGACAGCACCCCTCTCCATATTTTTTGGGATCAACTCAAAGGTTCATAAAACTCAAGACATTTCGTACAAAAGTTTGTGAGCACATTATTTGTAAACACATCATTTTGGGCCAAAGGCACTAAGTACCCATATTGTATCCAAGTAATTTTTTTTAGTGTATATGCAAGGGCTAATCCAGGCCCTAGTGTCTTCTATTTTCTTCTTATATTTTCTCGTACTCAATTTGACTTGATCACTCCTTGTGCAATTATGGTAATATTGAAGTTCGAAATCATCAGATGTAGCTTGCATCTATGTCTACGCTTTCAAATGCCTCAACATCAACATCCTTGTATCTTCAATTTTATGTCCAAATTCATGCCCAAGTATGAACTACTCAACAATACAAATAATAATCTTTTTAAAGACATTAAAAAGTACTATTTATAAAAAAATGACTTATACAAAGTGTAGAAGGTTCCAAACGACTAGTGATCCTGATGCTTGGCATATATGGAATGTAAAGGACAAATGCGCCTTAGGACCACTCCTCTTAACTTGTGATGACTTGACCGCGGGTCACACACATCATGAGACATCCTACAAATCTTGAGAAATTCTTAAGGACCTATATGAGGATAAAAATCCTTCCAACATATATGCCTTAGAAGCCAAGTTTGTAATCTAGGGATTCATCCACATGGCCCAATCACTAGAGTAGTAAGTCAATTTGAATATTACCAACACAAATTGATCTAGGGATTCATCCACATGGCCCAATCACTAGAGTAGTAAGTCAATTTGAATACTACTTTAGGCCCAAGCTTCAATCTATGCAAGAATCTATTATGAACCTCGAGGGTCCCTTTAGCAAATATATATCTCATAGCTCCAACAAAAAGCAAGCTTCAACAAGTACAACTAGAAAGAGATTTAGTTGCAACCTTTGTGGCGAACCCAAACACTAAGAAATAGTTTATCATAAAAAGAAAGCCAACAACTCTAAGGCCTCTCAATCCAAGAAATCCACTAAGTTTTCTTCCCATAGAACTCATTGTTAAAGTGAAGATTTTATTTATACCCATTGAGGAAAATGCTTTAGTAACCTCAAGTTCATTACACAATTGGATCTTTGATAGTGGTGCCACATTCCCTATGTGCAAAGACCAAGACTCCTTTCAAGTGCTTGAGGAACACCTTGGTCAAAAATATCTAGGTAACAATAAAGGCTTGCCTATTGGGAGAAAAGGCAAGGCTAATATCACTAACGAGAAAGGGGAATACAAGGCACTTAACAATATACTATTTTTGCTGAATCTATGCATGAACCTCTTGTTTGCCAAATCCATTAAGGATCATCACAAACATATCCTCTTTGATGATACTTCGATCAAACTGGTTGACCCTTCCAACAAAGAATTCATTGTTGAAGGTATTGAAGATAAAGGACTATACAAACTTTTATGCTTTTTCATGAAAGGATCACTCTTAGCATTGTGACACAAAAGATATGGGCACACCTCATATCTTCAAAAGATCTTATCATCCCACCTTGTCAAAGACTTGCCCAACGTGATTTAAGTAAAGGATATTTTCCAAGCATGCACACAAGGCAAACAACGTAGGGTATGTATTCCCAAAGGCATCCCACTAGATCCAAGCCTTCACTTGCTCTAGTTCACATGGATCTTTGTGGTCCTATGAATATCCCTTCTCTCAGTGAACCTCTCTAATTTTTCTGCTTAATGGATGACCACACTGGATTTATTTAGGTGTATTTCGTCAAGTCCAAATCTGAAGCACTTTCCAAGTTCAAGAAATGGTCATATGAAGTGGAGAATGATTCATCCACCTCATTAAAGATCACACAATTAGATGATGGCAAAGAATTCTTTTGAACCATGAGTTTGATAAATTTCTCAAGCAAAAGGGTATCAAACCTCAAGTTAAACAACCTCATACTCCATCTCAAAATGGGATTATGAAAGAAATATTTGAAGTATCATGGACATGGCTAGGACGATGATCCACAACAAGCATCTATCATTCAAGTTTTGGGGAAAATCCATACACACTCCATGCATATTCTCAATAGAGGCTTTACAAATACACTTTACAATATGACATCTTTTGAGGCTTACTATGGAAGGAATCCCAATGTCAAATATTTTCATGTCTTTGGCAGTTATGCATACGTGCATATACCCAAAAAAGGTAGGCATGACCTTGCTTCTAAGTCAAAGAAGCATCTTTTCATCACATACAATGAGCAATCCAAAGACAACCAATTGTATGATCTCAAACATCAGACTACCAATCGTATGATTTCAAACATCACACAGTCATCATTTCAAAGAATATCACCTTTGCTCAGCATTCTAACTACTCGAATGATCAACCTAACTCTAGTTCACCTATCTACATGTCAAAGAGGGATAGATTTCTCTTAACACAATTAAGAGGCTAACACTTCTCAATAACCAAGTAGACCTCAAAAACTTATGGAAAGGAAACATAAGGGGAAAATTCATTTATCAATTATGCATTGATGCATAGAACTACAAGGAATTCATAAACCATCCATGTACAAAGAAGCAAAGGATCCTCCACAATGGGAAGAAGCAATGAAAAGTGAGATCCAAACTATTCAAGACAATAAGACTTTGACCCTTACACCTAGGCCATCTAAGCATCAAGTCATTGGGGTAATATGAACTAGATGGAATATCAGACAAATACAATGTCCGCTTAGTTGTCAAAGTATAGAAGTGAAAGCATGTCATCAACTATGAAGAAGTGTTTGCTCCTACTATACAATTACTATGATTTACACAATGCTTGTACTCAATGCTAATTATTATTAGTATGTTTACTATCTAGATGTGAAGAGTGCATTTCTCAATAGTGATCTTCAAGGAGAAGTATATGTTGAACAACTTGAAGGCTTTCAATTCAAGGCAAAGAAGATGAAATTTAACAACTCCATAAAGCACTCTATGTCCTAAAACACAACAAATGCCAAGCTCTGTGTATACAAGCATAATTCTTTGCTTTCCTTTGTCATACTATATGTCGATGATCTAATCTTGACCACTTCTACGCTGTTTGCATCCAACTTCTCATGACCCAACCTCATCAAGAGTATCATGCAACTCATCTTTGACTACTTCATTATTTATTAGGCATGGAAGTTTTGTAGTTATACGGAGGCATATTTCTTTCTTAGAAAAAATATTTGTTTGATCTCCTTTCCAAACATACCATCGACTAGTGCCACCGAATTTCCACAACTTTGGACCCCAACATTAAGCTAACTCTAGAGGACATAACCCCACTTATGTGCATGCATATCGATACCTTGTTTGCTCTTTCCTTTGCTTGGCTACACTAGATTGGATATCTCATATGCAATCATTGTTCTTAGTCAGTTCTACCATCAGTCTCATTTGACACACTTGTGCAAGCTATTCAAAGATTATTGCACTACTTAGACCTCCCTCGATATCATGGCATTTGGGCATAGAGGGGGCATGAATCTCATTAGCTATTCTAATTCTCACTGAGATGGCAATCCAAATTCTTGCCATTCTAACTCTAGATAAGTATCCTTGCATGGCTCGAGACCCATGTCTTGGGAAATAAGAAGCGACCTATTTTCCCCCTTTCATCCATGGATGTCGAGTAGTGGGCATCCTATTTTGTAGAATGTGAGGTCATCGAGCTTCATCATTTATTATTTGACATTGGTATTTTGCAAGGCATCCCTACTTGTATCCACAACAATAGTGATTCCTTGGCCATTATTTTGGAGCATAGTTCCTCTCAAGAGAACTTGGCATATGTGTTCACAAAAGCTTTATCCCCAATTCCACTAGTGCTTGGTGGACCTCTATGACATTCAGCCTCTCCAAACTCGAACTACAAAGGGGATGTTAAAGAAATAATCCTATTTTCCCTTTTATCTTTTCACCTTTACTTCATTACTATGAGTGCATTTCCATTTTATATTGCTCTAGTTGTACTTGAGAGACTCCATTTTGTATTACTCTAGTTATATTTAGGATCTCTCTCTCTCTCTCTCTCTCTCTCTCTCTCTCTCTCTCTCTCTCTCTCTCTCTCTCTCTCTCTCTCTCTCTCTCTCTCTCTCTCTCTCTCTCTCTCTCTCTCTCTCTCTCTCTCTCTCTCTCTCTCTCTCTCTCTCTCTCTCTCTCTCTCTCTCTCTCTCTCTCTCTCTCTCTCTCTCTCTCTCTCTCTCTCTCTCTCTCTCTCTCTCTCTCTCTCTCTCTCTCTCTCTCTCTCTCTCTCTCTCTCCTCTCATCTC
>CM035439.1:2301042-2414699 GCA_020310875.1 Ceratopteris richardii | reverse complement strand
CCCTCCCTCCCTCTCTCTCTCCCTCCCTCCCTCCCTCTCTCTCTCCCTCCCCTCCCTCCCTCCCTCTCTCCCTCCCTCCCTCCCTCCCTCCCTCCCTCCCTCCCTCCCCCTCTCTCTCTCTCCCTCCCTCCCCTCTCCCTCCCCCTCCCCCTCCCCCTCCCTCTCTCTCTCTCTCTCTCTCTCTCTCTCTCTCTCTCTCTCTCTCTCTCTCTCTCTCTCTCTCTCTCTCTCTCTCTCTCTCTCTCTCTCTCTCTCTCTCTCTCTCTCTCTCTCTCTCTCTCTCTCTCTCTCTCTCTCTCTCTCTCTCTCTCTCTCTCTCTCTCTCTCTCTCTCTCTCTCTCTCTCTCTCTCTCTCTCTCTCTCTCTCTCTCTCTCTCTCTCTCTCTCTCTCTCTCTCTCTCTCTCTCTCTCTCTCTCTCTCTCTCTCTCTCTCTCTCTCTCTCTCTCTCTCTCTCTCTCTCTCTCTCTCTCTCTCTCTCTCTCTCTCTCTCTCTATCGTACGAAGAGATGAGGATGCTCGATATATGTGGGTGAGGCTGAGAGCTGACATAGGGCGATTTTTATACATTGCCATAGGTTACTTCCCTCCCAATACGTTTGTATATGCTGCACCCAGTGGGCAATCACCTTTCTCTCTTCTAGATGATGATATTTGGGAGTTCTCTAGGGATGGTGATACATTCTCCTAGGGGACTTCAATGCCCGAACGGGCAACTCACAGACAGCCTTCTATGACACTTCAGATGAGATGCTTAGAGAGATGGATGTGGGTGAGTTTGGGCTCGACAGATGCTCGCATGCTAGAGAGCAGACCGAGTATGGGAGATATCTCATTGAGATGACGACTACGCATGGGTTGGCCATACTTAATGGCCTACACCGATTTCTTGGGGCAACTGGTTTCACTTGCTTTCCACATAGTCATGGAGCAAGTACAATGGACTATATGATGACACAGCCGAGTTTCATCCCTTGCATTCAGGATTTCACAATGGGAGCTAGACCAGTGGGTGTAGCAGTGGATCATGCTCTTTTGACACTATCAGTCTCTTTTGAGTACAGTACAGCACAGAGATCAGTAGGCAGGTCACATACCCGTTACACATTTACACCAGAGACCGATTCTGTTTATACAAAGGAGATCTGGGATCGTCTACGCACAGTTGGTCCAGGTCTCTCACTGGAGGAGTGCACCACTCTACTGACGGAGACATTGCATAGGGCCACATCAGTGGCATATCCACACACACGACCGGTTCGGAGGCGACAGTCTTGGAGCATGCCCCAGAATAGTTGGTATGACGAGGAATGCAGAGAGATGAGAGCCCAGCTTCAGAGAGATCTTCTACTAGGAGTTATCACTTACAGACAGTCTCAGATTGCTTTCCGTCGCCTTGTGAGACGGTAGAAGCGGGCTTACCTGGCTCAGTTGGAGGGAGATTTATATCAGATGTTCTTGAGCAGGGACTCAAGAGAGACATGGCGACTTTTTCATGAGCACTCCACTCCCCCAGCGATTACTTCACCTGATGTATGGGGTCAGTATGCGACATCACTATATATGGTTCCTGGACAGGAACCCCTTCCGGGCCCTGCAGAGCCGTGCCCAGCCACGAGCACTTTCTTTACCGCTCGAATGGTACAGAGGTCCATTGAGAGGATGAGGACCGGGAGGGCATATGATCATGACGGCCTAGTGGCGGAGCATTTTATTCATGCTAGGGATATGTTGATGGAGGTTCTTGCAGTGTTGTTCAATCGTGCCCTGTGTGAAGGGTTACCTGAGACTTGGAGATTGTCTACTATTGTGCCTATCTTCAAGGCAGGGGATCCTATAAAGCCGGAAAACTACTGCACTATTATGGTTAGACACACATTGGCACCGTTGTATGCATCCATTCTTGAGCAGCACTTGAGTGATTGCGCAGAGAGTGAAGGTATGCGGGCAAAGGGTCAGGCAGGTTTCAGGAGGGGTCTCTCCACTTTTGATCATATTCTGACACTTAGAGCCATCATTGAAGAGGGAAGGTCACACGGGAAGCGGATTTATTGTAGCTTTGTGGACTTCGGCAAAGCATTTGACATTGTGCCCTACTCTATTTGGTATGTATGTTGATGGGGTGTTTGATTACATTGACAGAGAGGGTGATAGAGGGGCCGAGTTGGCAGGGACATGGATCCCATTGTTGTTATATGCTGATGATATTGTTTTGATATCTGACTCACCGGGGGGTATGCAACGACACTTGGATGCTCTACACAGCTTTGCAGAGGATAGTGGTCTGGCTATAAACCTTGGTAAAACCAAGGTTATGGTGTTTAACACCACACCGTAGTGGATCAGAAGATCAATACCTATTTTCACATATGGGCAGGAGGTTTTGGAGTATACAGATGCATACACATATCTGGGGGTAGTATTCACTGGACCGAGATTTTCCTTGAGGAGAGCAACAGAGACTAGACTGACTAGAGCATCTACAGCTTTGGGAGGATTGGAGAGGATGTGCTCGCAAGTTCAGTTTCAGGAACCCAGGACAAAGTTATGGCTCTTTGATACTTTGGTTGCCTCTACTATGCTATATGGGGTACAGGTTTGGGGACCTTCTATAGGTCAGGATGGGTGGAAAGTCATGGAGAGGCCATTGGTATCTATGATCTCTAGGCTGATTAGAGCCAAGGCCTCCGTACCACATGCTAGCTACTCCCCCTATTGAGATTGAGGCACTCACTAGAGCAATCTCCTTTGTACACAGCTTGTGGGACACTACCAGAGATAGATATACGAGGCTGGCCCTCGAGTCATCCAGACAGCTAGCCTTGCAGGGGGATACATCATGCTGGTTTGCACAGATGACATCATGGTTTCAGACACATGGTTTTACCATGGACAAGCTTCCTCATTTCCAATACTCTTTACAGACACCCCTGATGTACCTGACGCGGGTGGAGATTACTAGACTCATTCTTCAGGATCTCATCCAACTGGACACCAGGAGGACATGGATTGAGCCTACACAGGAGTTGGGTACGAAGATGGCTTTCTATAGAGAGCATCTTCTACACCTCATAACAGATGGGTTTGTGACTCGACCTAGCTATATGGATACACACCTTTCCCATGCCTTGCGTTGTGCCATTGGCCAGTTGCGCACATCCTCACATCAGCTTGAGATTGAGACTGGCAGATTCAGAGGGGTACCAGCAGATAGCAGGATATGCCGTCTATGTCACCTAGAGCCAGAGACAGAGCTACATTACATATGCATTGCACGGTATATTATGAGATACGGGGCTGTTTTCATTGTCTATTCAGAGAGGGTTTTGGGCCTCTATCTAGAGCCATGAGTTTTGAGGATCAGAGATGTCTAGGACTATATCTACTAGAGGTACACAGACATAGAGACACTCTACTGAGGAGAGCTGGAGGGAGACAGTCCCAGAGGCAGATAACGGATTTCTTTACACCAGGCACTGGGCAGCTAGAGGAGTCAGTAGAGCATCTAGTACAGAGCTCTGTCCACACTCATACAGCCACTACCGGCACTCTCATAGACCGAGCAGTGGAGCTAGGGAGATCTAGACGACCGAGAGTGAGAGGTGCTACACTGTATCGACGGATACTACAGCAGAGGATTCGAGCTTTACTTTTCAGACGCCCACAGTGCAGATGAGGATAGATCCCCAGCCTTGTATATCAACAAATCCCTCCTATGTATCAGCCCTTTGTTGTATTAGTCTTGATGTTAGCCTTTTCCCAGCTATTTTACATCTTTCATTTTCAATACCACTTCCTTTGGTACTCAAATTTTGTATCAGATTCACCAGTTTTGTAACTTTTGGTCTCATAGGTCATTTTGGCCTTCTGAAGACGTAAATATATCATTTCATTTCATTTCATCTCTCTCTCTCTCTCTCTCTCTCTCTCTCTCTCTCTCTCTCTCTCTCTCTCTCTCTCTCTCTCTCTCTCTCTCTCTCTCTCTCTCTCTCTCTCTCTCTCTCTCTCTCTCTCTCTTCTCTCTCTCTCTCTCTCTCTCTCTCTCTCTCTCTCTCTCTCTCTCTCTCTCTCTCTCTCTCTCTCTCTCTCTCTCTCTCTCTCTCTCTCTCTCTCTCTCTCTCTCTCTCTCTCTCTCTCTCTCTCTCTCTCTCTATCGTACGGAGAGATGAGGATGCTCGATATATGTGGGTGAGGCTGAGAGCTGACATAGGGCGATTTTTATACATTGCCATATGTTACTTCCCTCCCAATACGTTTGTATATGCTGCACCCAGTGGGCAATCACCTCTCTCTCTTCTAGATGATGATATTTGGGAGTTCTCTAGGGATGGTGATATCATTCTCCTAGGGAACTTCAATGCCAGAACGGGCAACTGACAGACAGTCTTCTATGACACTTCAGATGAGATGCTTAGAGAGATGGATGTGGGTGAGTTGGGGCTCGACAGATGCTCGCATGATAGAGAGCACACAGAGTATGGGAGATATCTCATTGAGATGACGACTACGCATGGGTTAGCCATACTTAATGGCCTACACCGATTTCCTGAAGCAGCTGGTTTCACTTGCTTTCCACATAGACATGGAGCAAGTATAGTGGACTATATCATGACACAGCCGAGTTTCATCCCTTGCATTCAGGATTTCACAGTGGGAGCTAGACCAGTGGGTGTAGCAATGGATCATGCTCTTTTGACACTATCAGTCTCTTTTCAGTACAGTACAGCACAGACATCAGTAGGCAGGTCACATACCCGTACACATTTACACCACAGACCGATTCTGTTTATACAAAGGAGATCTGGGATCGTCTACGCACAGTTGGTCCAGGTCTCTCACTGGAGGAGTGCACCACTCTACTGACGGAGACATTGCATAGGGCCGCATCAGTGGCATATCCACACACACGACCAGTTCGGAGGCGACAGTCTAGGAGCATGCCCCAGAATAGTTGGTATGACGAGGAATGCAGAGAGATGAGAGCCCAGCTTCAGAGAGATCTTCTACTAGGAGTTATCACTTACAGACAGTCTCAGATTGCTTTCCGTCGCCTTGTGAGACGGAAGAAGCGGGCTTACCTGGCTCAGTTGGAGCGAGATTTATATCAGATGTTCTTGAGCAGGGACTCAAGAGAGACATGGCGACTTTTTCATGAGCACTACATTCCCCCAGTGATTACTTCACCTGATGTATGGGGTCAGTATGCGACATCACGATATATGGTTCCTGGACAGGAACCCCTTCCGGGCCCTGCAGAGCCGTGCCTAGCCACGAGCACTTTCTTTACCGCTCGAACGGTACAGAGGGCCATTGACAGGATGAGGACCGAGAGGGCATATGATCATGACGGTCTAGTGGTGGAGCATTTTATTCATGCTAGGGATATGTTGATGGAGGTTCTTGCACTGTTGTTCAATCGTGCCATGTGTGAAGGGTTACTTGAGACTTGGAGATTGTCTACTATTGTGCCTATCTTCAAGGCAAGGGATCCTATAAAGCCGGAAAACTACCGCACTATTATGGTTAGACACACATTGGCACGGTTGTATGCATCCATTCTTGAGCAGCACTTGAGTGATTGGGCAAAGAGTGAGGGTATGCGGGCAAAGGGTCAAGCAGGTTTCAGGAGGGGTCTCTCCACTCTTGATCATATTCTGACACTTAGAGCCATCATTGAAGAGGGAAGGTCACACGAGAAGCGGATTTATTGTAGCTTTGTGGACTTCCGCAAAGCATTTGACATGGTGCCGAGAGCTCGATTGATGCGTAGACTACAGCAGATGGGGGTTCCCATAGAGTTGATGTGGGGGATTATGGCTTTGTACAGATCAGTGGTGGGACGAGTTTGCACCCCAGAAGGGGTATCTGATTTAGTTCACTCTACTATTGGAGTGAAACAGGGCTGCCCACTGTCTCCTACTCTATTTGGTATGTATGTTGATGAGGTGTCTGATTACATTGACAGAGAGGGTGATAGAGGGGCCGAGTTGGCAGGGACATGGATCCCATTGTTGTTATATGCTGATGATATTGTTTTGATATCTGACTCACCGGAGGGTATGCAACGACACTTGGATGCTCTACACAGCTTTGCAGAGGATAGTTGTCTGGCTGTAAACCTTCGTAAAACCAAGGTTATGGTGTTTAACACCACGCCGCAGTGGATAAGGAGATCAATACCTATTTTCACATATGGGCAGGAGGTTTTGGAGTATACAGATGCATACACATATCTGGGGGTAGTATTCACTGGACCGAGATTTTCCTTGAGGAGAGCAGCAGAGACTAGACTGACTAGAGCATCTACAGCTTTGGGAGGATTGGAGAGGATGTGCTCGCAAGTTCAGTTTTAGGAACCCAGGACAAAGTTATGGCTCTTTGATACTTTGGTTGCCTCTACTATGCTATATGGGGTACAGGTTTGGGGACCTTCTATAGGTCAAGATGGGTGGAAAGTCATGGAGAGGCCCTTGGTATCTATGATCTCTAGACTAATTAGAGCCAAGGCCTCCGTACCACATGATATCATTCGAGCGGAGCTAGCTGCTCCCCCTATTGAGATTGAGGCACTCACTAGAGCAGTCTCCTTTGACACTACCAGAGATAGATATACGAGGCTGGCCCTCGAGTCATCCAGACAGCTAGCCTTGCAGGGGGATACATCATGCTGGTTTGCACAGATGACATCATGGTTTCAGACACATGGTTTTACCATGGACAGGCTGCCTCCTTTCCAGTACTCTTTACAGACACCCCTGATGTACCTGACGCGGGTGGAGATTACTAGACTCATTCGTCAAGATCTGATCACCTGGACACCAGGAGGACATGGATTGAGCCTACACAGGAGTTGGGTACGAAGATGGCTTTCTATAGAGAGCATCTTCTACACCTCATAACAGATGGGTTTGTGACTCGACCTAGCTATATGGATACACACCTTTCCCATGCCTTGCGTTGTGCCATTGGCCAGTTGCGCACATCCTCACATCAGCTTGAGATTGAGACTGGCAGATTCAAAGGGGTACCAGCAGATAGCAGGATATGCCGTCTATGTCACCTAGAGCCAGAGACAGAGCTAGATTACATATGTCATTGCACGGTATACTATGAGATACGGGGCCGTTTTCATTGTCTATTCAGAGAGGGTTTTGGGCCTCTATCTAGAGTCATGAGTTTTGAGGATCAGAGATGTCTGGGACTATATCTACTAGAGGTACACAGACATAGATACACTCTACTGAGGAGAGCTGGAGGGAGACAGTCCCAGAGGCAGATTACGGATTTCTTTACACCATGCACTGGGCAGCTAGAGGAGTCAGTAGAGCATCTAGTACAGAGCTCTGTCCACACTCATACAGCCACTACCGGCACTCTCATAGACCGAGCAGTGGAGCTAGGGAGATCTAGACGACCGAGAGTGAGAGGTGCTACACTGTATTGACGGATACTACAGCAGAGGATTCGAGCTTTACTTTTCAGACGCCTCAGATGAGGATAGATCCCCAGCCTTGTATATCAGCACATCCCTCCTATGTATCAGCCTGCCCCTTATCAAAGCTGGAGTTCGTAGAGTGCTTTGGAATCTGGATACCTCAGTGTATGCTTGTCACACACACATAGAGTAGGCATCAAGAAACTTGAACTGTCCTCATGTCAGCTCAAACAACAAGAGAGGCAGGATCGCAAGAATGCCTACAGAGAGAAGTACATACAGCTTATACTCAGAGGAGACAGCAAAGAGCATTTCACATGCAGATACCAGATACCCTGCATATGTCTAATAAATATCTGCAATACCTCCTGTCTAATCACTCTGTTTGTCTCATTCTTTGAGCAGAGTCATGGACGTGTCCTTTGTGCATTTTGTGCTGATAGGTTATCACTGTACAAAAATGCTCATAGAACCATACCGAGTATCATCTGACTGTACCAAGAGCTCATATTTCCCGACTCTGGCAGAAACTTGATGCCTCAAAAGGCTCTACAAGACTATATATATGAGTGGATGTAGACCATGTAATCTGAGAACTAAGTCTAGTCTCTCAAATATTGCGTCAAATAGCACACAGGGCAAGGCAAACTTCTCCCTGATAGTGTTCATGCAGTACCAATGTTTATCTTTATCCAAGACTGCATCATGACCAACGAGTGATGTTCTACCCTTCGTTGCAGAGCTCTTGGAACAAGACCCGATGGCACTGTCTCTCTAGTCGTAAGAGAAGCTTATACTTACATCAGTCTGTCTCTAGCAGCCTATGTCATCATGAATTTGTATGTCCAATGTCCATGAGCTAAATGAAGCATACCAAGAATGCATGTAATCCAATGAACTCAACCTGACCCCTTGCCTCAAGAAACTTAACTCTTTACATCAGCTTGAAATTGAGAGAGGGAGGGTCACATGGATGCCTATGAGAGATGGATATGCAAAGAGAACTTTACACATGCAGATAGCCTGCATATGCAAAGGGTACACCTGTACAAAGATTGACTCAATACATCGCCCTCCTTGTTCGAGCTACCGATAGTATCCAATTGTAAGAGATTGAACAGTTATCTGCTTGTGCCTCAAAAGACATGGAAATGATATCATTATTATACCTCTCCAGAGAAGACACGTTATGAGAGAACACACGCAACCTCGAGCTCCTGTTTTTACGGCCCCAATACAACATGCAGCTGCTATCCAAAGGATTAGACTTCATGACATACAACTCCAGGATCTGAGAATGTAATGTATGACCATACGGAAAGATAATGGCAACACCCTATATACATTCAACCATTACAAGCCCAGATGGAGATAGGCACCTTGTCTTTTGTACTATTGTAGCATATAGCTCATCACTCATCCATCCTGTCACTGTTATACCCTCTCAGGCTTTACAGCTTTATTAGAGATCACATGGCACTATGACACATTCATTCTTAGCATTACATCATTCTCCTTCGTTTTCATGACTATCGCATACACACTCGTATGGTTGTATGATGTTGTCGCACAAGTAGATATGACCCCTTACAGCTAGGGAAATATACCCTTACATGCATTTCCATACGTATATTGTGTGCACTTGCACATATGTGCATACACGTATGTAACACACTTGCGTACATATGCCACAAGCATGCATTCTTCAGTCCCAACTATGCCAAATCATGTCACTTTACATGTGGATAAGTTAGTTGCAAATCATAAGGCTCTCCATCCAACACAAATAAAACATAAAGAATGTCCTCAAAATGGAAGCCATCATTACAGCTGTGCTTCTGCCATTAAGACACTCAGAAGCTTATGCATACTACAGAAAGATGTGTGTAAAATTACATGAGAGAGTACCAAATGTTCAACATGTAATCCTATGACTAATCCTGCAAGTTTGCAAATAACCAACAAATCCAAAGACTCTTTTAAAAGCAGTGTAGCAGAATCATATTGATTTCATTTCAGCAGTAAATCTGGTGCACTGCCTGCATAGGAAATGCTCGTAAGAGCAGTCTTGCAGTTGTAGCAAAATCAAACTTTCCATGAGGTTTAGCAGTCTCTTGGCTTAGCAGTCTCTTACAAACTGAGTTTGTATCAGGTGTCCAAACATGTTAGACAAGCTTCATCACCGTTATAAACATCATAGCTCTGAAAGGAGAGCTTGTTCTCCATGCTTTATACTATGATGCCTGTTACTGAAGAGCTCTCAACTGTACTTTGTTCTTGGCCTTAACTTAAAAAGGGCCAGCATCCTTTTGCTATTTTTCTCGAAAACCTGCCAAGAAAACACTCTGTTTGTTAATTGATGATAAAGTAGAGCTGAATGAAGAACAAAATATGAAACTATAGATACCTCTTTCTAAACAGGCTATGTTTACAGGGAGCTTTGCATTGGAAACCAGTGGGAAGTTCATTCATGTACTGCTGTGCACACATACTACAATAAAAGCGTCCGCAAATCTGCACAACATGTATCGAAATTTCTTTAACACCAATGAAGTATACTTGATAAACTAATAATTATTTCTATGCACATCATCAAAGGCACGTCAAATAAGTAATATCAGGGCATGTATAATGATAGAGGCAATGTTGAAGAAACTTTCTAGCACACAGAATGCATATGATCTACTTTAATATCCCACAAATTCATGGTTCTCTTCTTGGATTCTATATGTGAGTCTCATGTAACTTCATGTGACAGTAACCTTGCAAGTTCGGTAGATCTTTAGAGATGATATAACATAATTGCAGCAGAATCGTTCTCATATCATGCTTTGATACAAAGCTATTCAAATGAGACTTGTAATAACAAAAAGCACCATTAGTTTCATTCTTTCCCCATGTCACATGTTCTTTTGTCTAAGTTCCCAGAAAGCCATAAATGCTGTACGAGGCTCAGATTTAAAACACAGTAGCAAATGATTGGATTTGCAAACCCCAAAAAGCAAATAAGTTGCTTCTTTTTCAGTTCTTACCTCGGACATATATCATGCCATGTATGCTTGCACAAAATCTTGAAATTGGACACCTAACATTTAGAATGTGAGAAACCATGCAAGTTTGTAATATAATGCACAAATGACAAGTTTACATTCAAATTTCCCAACTCATCATTTGACTATCAAATTTCAGTGAAATAATGTATTATTTCAATCATCTAATGCACATAGATATCAGAGATTTAAGAGTCAAAAGAGAAGAGTCAAAACCGGACATCTTGTGTGCTTCATCAAAATATCAATGGAACTTGTTTACAACAACGGAAAGAAGTACAAAATTGGTGTAGACATTCATGAGACTATTTACATTAGTGTACCTTATGGCACTTAAATGTTTACGAAATTGGCAAGCAGCTTTAAGGACTTTTGGCCTTTTCTCATCAAAAGAGAAAATCACCAACTTAAATTGCAAGGTTATCCGTCTTGGAATAACCGGGATGTGTGCACCTAGTGCCTATCTAATTCCAATATCTCTAGTTCATTTTGTTTTTGGTTACTAGTAGTTATATGTGCCTTATTCTGAGCCATCCTACATGATCATTCATTTCAACACTCCATGAATAGTCAGGTAGCCTTTGTGTGCCTCATCCTATCATAATTTCTAATCCATGTGTCACCCCATGCATACTTAGTTATTCCCTCTCACACGCAAGAAGCGGCGAGCTTTCGAGGAGCGAGAGGAGGAAGAGCTGTTTGACCTTCTCATGAGTAGGGATTGCGCCACCGCATGGAGGGCCCTATGTGAGCCACGCCCACCTACACCTATAGCAAATCCTCAGACTTGGCACACCTACGCCCAGAGGTTATATGACGTCCAAGGACAGGCACCATTGCCGATCCCTCCCACACAGCATCTTGTGATATCCACCCTATTCACGGAAGGCATGGTACGACAAGCCATCCATAGGCTATAGCATGGCCGTTCAGCAAACCACACGGGACTACAGGGCGAGCACTTTATATACAATGTCGATGTAGTTTCACCCCTGATTGCCAATCTCTTCAACCGTGCTTTGGCTGAGGGATTACCTAACTCGTGGACTATGCATACCATTGCGCTTATCCATAAGTCCGGTGATATTATGGACCCACGGAACTACAGGACTATTATGATAGGCCACATCCTGGCCAAGGTCTATGGGGCATTACTAGAGGCAGAGCTCAATACACACGCTGAGGCAGCTCGGATCAGAGCACCTGGCCAGGCAGGCTTCTGTCGCACTTTCTCCACCATCGACCACATCTTCGTACTTCGTTGCTTGATTGAGAGCGCGAAGGTGAGGAAGCGGGGAATATACTGTTGCTTTGTGGATTTCCGCAAAGCCTTCGACATGGTCCCTCGAGAGACACTACTACGGAGACTCAAGGAGTTTCAACTACCATCAGACATGCTATAGGCCCATGCTTTGTATGCACCAGGCAGGGTGCACTTCCCCGGCGGCCTATCAGACAGCCTTGTTAGCACCATTGGTGTGAAACAAGGTTGCCCTCTCTCACGCACTCTCTTCGGTCTCTACATGGACGAGATCACGAAGTATATATGGTGAGAAGAAGGCTAGGAGGAGACCTCGGAGGTACTCCAGTACACATCCTATTATATGCTGATGACATTGTCTTGCTTTCAGAGTCACAGGAGGGGCTGCAGTCACATTTACAGGCGCTCAATAACTTCTGCATGGAGAGAGGACTCACAGTGAACCTTGGCAACACCAAGGTCATGATCTTCCATACCTCAAGGACAGTACGCCATCGCGCCTCTTTCATCGCAGCGGGAGGACAAATAGAGGTAGTGGCTACTACGTCTACTTAGGTGTAACCTTCTCGGGAAGCACAGGGGTATTCTCCATGGCATAGGGAGCAAGAGATGGATTGACGCGAAGCTATGCGGCACTTGCAAGATTGGAGAGACGCTGCTTTCAGGCACATTTTCAGGAGCCCCGGACTAAGGGGTGGCTCTTTGATACTCTAGTGACACCCGCATTGATGTACGCAACAGCAGTATGGGCAGCGGGGATCACGGAGGCGATATGGACGAAGATTGAGAGGCCCCAAGTCACCATGATCTCACGCTTGCTCCACAACAAGCCCTGTGTTCCACATGACATTATACGAGCTGAGCTTGGCACACCGCTGATGCTGGTTGAGGACCTCTTTCAGCTGGTGTCCCTTCGTCTGAGAGTCAGAGAGCTCCCACCAACCGACTCACCAGGCTTGCATTTGAGAGCTCTAGACATTTGGGAGAGACAGGGCATGATAGAGTATAGTATGCACAGACCTACCCATGGTTAGCAGACCATGACATGAGCATTACCGATCTCCCCCCTTTTCAGTATGACCTCTCTTCCCCCTACATTACCCTCTCTCGTTCAGAGCGGAACAGGATCATCCGTAAAGACCTACTACACATACACGTCAAGGAGACATGGATAGCACCACGGGAGCCTCTTCCCACAAAGAGGCAACACTACAGAGAGCACTTCCTGATTGTGACAGTGGATGGTTTCATTCAGAGACCACGATACATGGATACATACATGGCAACAATAGAGAGAGTGGCCATTGGGCAACTCAGAGTATCATCACATCAGCTCGAGATTGAGGTTGGGCGAGCGACACATACCCCAAGGGAGGAGAGATTATGCAGGATATGCCGAGAGGAGGTGGGGGACGAGGAGCACTACACATGTAGATGCAAGACATATAAAGACATCAGAGACCGCTACCCACAGATCTTCTGGGGGCCTAGAGAGATCAGGGCTTTATTGGAGACGGAGGACCAGCACCCTCCAGGTCGTTTCCTAGTAGAGCTCTAGCGCCGTCGTGCATCACTTCTCCAACAGGAGATGGAGATACACCTAGCCCTCCAGACTTATATTACAGATTTTTTTAGACCCACAGCCACCCGAGGACCCGGCTCGACGCAGGGTGTCACATTACAGAGAGCAGAGGAGCTTAGACGACAGCGTAGACAACCGAGACCCCCACTCTGGAGAGCCCATCCCCACCAAAGAGAGATTCAGGCGATTCATGCACGTCATGACATGGCGATACGGAGAAGTCAACAACGTACCCCTGGCGATCTCGACGTGCAGAGCATTTTGAGGATCACCACGATGCCTTACCCACCAATGCATTATATCCTACACCTACTCCAGGCATTTAGAGCATTATGACACCACCGAGCCTCCCCTCCCTATGCATATCATATTTGTATCTCACCTATTGAGCATATAGAGTGCATACCCATAGCACCCCACATCCTTGACGCCAGCTATTATCCACTCCTTTTTTACTCTGTTTTGTACTCACACTTTATTTTTCCTTTTGGCATCACAGTGGATTGGATCATACGCATGTATATGTTTTGTCTCATAGGCTGATTTTGGCCTCTAATAGAGGTTAAAAAGTCTCTCTCTCTCTCTCTCTCTCTCTCTCTCTCTCTCTCTCTCTCTCTCTCTCTCTCTCTCTCTCTCTCTCTCTCTCTCTCTCTCTCTCTCTCTCTCTCTCTCTCTCTCTCTCTCTCTCTCTCTCTCTCTCTCTCTCTCTCTCTCTCTCTCTCTCTCTCTCCCTCTCTCTCTCTCTCTCTCTCCCTCTCTCTCTCTCTCTCTCCCTCTCTCTCTCTCCCTCCCTCCCTCCCCCTCTCTCTCCCTCCCTCCCTCCCCCTCTCTCTCCCTCCCTCCCTCCCCCTCTCTCTCCCTCCCTCCCTCCCTCTGCCTCCCTCCCTCCCTCCCTCTGCCTCCCTCCCTCCCTCTCTACACCAGCCAATTGAACTCCAGGAGTATATGGTGGGCCCTTTTATCTTGCCAATGGATGTATTAGACACCCAAACAGATAAGTTGGAGTTAGCTCAGAGGTGAAAACTTTCTATTCTTGGTTCATACACCTGTCCAGTGTTTTACATAATTCTCTGAGCACAGCAGCAATTAGCTTAATTCCTCTTGGGGAAGTCTAGGTAGCTTAAAGAGATAACTTTCAAGAGTAATCTCATCAAAAATAATGAACCACACACTGAGAATGAGTTTTAACAAGTGATGACATCATCCCGATTTTCACGGGCTACTACAGTTTGAGACCAGTGAGAAGAAAAATCAACATAACTCAAAATGTAGGAATCCAATGATTATGAGAATTTGTATGGTTATACTAGACTGTAAGCTGAATCCAACAAGCTTTAAATCACTGAATTTGGATAAGTAACCACTAAGAAATGGCTGTGACAAGATGAGTGAAAAAGTCGGGTACCTGACAAAGAAGTGAAGATGAACAGACCCTGTTGACTTCAAATGAACATAACTGAAGATTGCAACATCCAAATGACATGAAAATTTGTGAGCATATAGTAGACTTATAGAGCTAACTTTACCAAGTTAAATCACTGAAAATGATACACCAAGCTCACAGAAAACATCTCTGCAAGCTGACTGAGAAAAAACTGAGAGTAATGGCAGTGAGTAGTACACTTCACAAGAACATGGAAAGATGAACTCAAATAATCATGAAAATGAAAGTATATTGCTTGTACAATACAATGACTTACTGATACATATGTGTGCCTTGTAATCACACCTTGATATGGCATAAAGCTCAGCTCTTGGAGGTCTTCACATAGGTCTCTCTAACCACGACTAAAACTGCCATCTATTTATAGTTTAGTTTGGGAGGCTAACTTCCCTCAATCACTCTCCAATCAATCAGTGATTGATTTGATTCTCTACCTACCACAAATCACGAATTTGTGGCTCCTCTTTCCATTCTTGATCATGTGGACTCAACCACTTAAGATTCTCTTACTTTTACATTAAGTAAACTCTTCAAAAAATTACAAGAGGTAGTTCACAAGTGAACTTTACATAGTCTTCTTTTTAAAGCTTCTTCTAAGACTTTGTGGGACTCAAGCCAATACTTAGGCTTGTCATAGACTTTCTCCAATACTCCCTCCCTCCCTCCCTCCCTCCCTCTCTCTCTCTCTCCCTCCCTCCCTCCCTCCCTCCCTCCCTCCCTCCCTCCCTCCCTCCCTCCCTCCCTCCCTCCCTCCCTCCCTCCCTCCCTCCCTCCCTCCCTCCCTCCCTCCCTCCCTCCCTCCCTCCCTCCCTCCCTCTCTCTCTCTCTCTCTCTCTCTCTCTCTCTCTCTCTCTCTCTCTCTCTCTCTCTCTCTCTCTCTCTCTCTCTCTCTCTCTCTCTCTCCCCCCCCTCAACATTTACTTATGGGCAGGAGAGTGTGGAGTATATAGATGCATACACATATCTTAGGGTAGTCTTCAGTGGGCCTATATTTTTGATGAGGAGAGCAGCCGAATCTAGATTTCAGAAGCCTCACACCAAACTTTGGCTTTTTGATACTCTTGTGACATTAGCCATGCTTTATGGAGTGCAAATTTGGGGATCTTGTGTTGGCTATCATGGTAGAGCTCGAAGCACGGATGGATGGAGAGGGATGGAGAGACCTTTGGTATCTATGATCTCCCATATGATTAGAGCCAAGGCTTCGATACCTCATGAGATTATTGGGATAGAAATAACTTCCCCTCCCCCGACAGTGATTGAGGCATGCATATGCCAAACAACCAAAAACACGCAGATGAGCAACTCATGGCTTGCGGTCATGCCAAGCCTCGTATGGAGTGATAGACCATAGTTGCATCGCAACGCGTTGCGAACGGTCCGCAACTTCGCCACCGCAACTTCGCAACGTTGCGACGTTCGCAACGCGTTGCTTTGCAATCATTTTTTAAAATCCAAAAAATACCAAAAAATATAGCTTTCTTAGGAAAACTAACAAATTATATAAAGTCTTATCTAATATCTTATCCAAAATCTCTAATGTATGCAATACAAAAAATGCGGAGGATGAGGAAGACATAAAAAGCTTTAGAAGAGTAGAGATTCAATGTATGGTTTTCTTTTTGGACCTTATAATCTTGAGATGGATTGATGTTTTGGATTTCCCATGTTCTTCCTATAATGTTGGACAAAAGCTTCATCCTTGGCCTTTAAAGCCAAGGGTACTCTTCTCTAATGATTGATTTGAATATTGACATAGCTGAGAATGGTGAATCATATAGTGACTAGCATAGAGTCAATAATCTATGCTATGTATGTCTTATACTACAATTTATGGTATATTTAGTCATATCCCATCTTATATATGTCAAAATATCCAAAATAACATAAAAAATATATATATAAATTTTGAAAAACAAATAACTTTATCGCAACGCCTAGCTCCAAACGTTGCCCTCGTTGCTAACCCGTTGCTAACGCGTTGCCGTTGCCGTTGCTAAAACGTTGCTTTCCACTATGTGATAGACTGCGGCGCTTTAATGGGACACCTTTTCAGTACATATGTTGCACAGATGACAGCCTCAAGCCAAAAACTATGTGGTAAAGCCTGACTTTTGACCATGCACCTTTCCACCTCCATGAGTGACCTGTTCTTTCGTTCAGCAACTCCATTCTGTTGAGATGTATACGGCACTGTACACTAGTGTTTTATCCCACGTTTAGCCAGAAATGCATTAAAATAAGACATATATTCCCCCCTCGATCAGAACGGAGTGTGCCCATTTTACATGCTGACATATTTTCAGCCAAAACCAAAAACTGTTTTAAGCACATGAACACTTCGGACTTTGCTTTGAGTGGATATACCCATGCATGCCTGGAAAAATCATCAATGAAAGTCACGAAGTAAAGGTAATTTCCAAAAGAGGATGTCTCCATAGGACCACAGACATCACTATGTACAAGCTGGAATTTCTGAGTAGCCGGAACTCAACCATCTTTTGGAAATGAGGAACGCTACATTTTGCCCAAAATACATGTTTTCCAGGTGCCTCAAGCTTAGGCAAAGAAGACACCATTTCAGATTTCTGTCGGCGTAGCAAACTAGCAAAATTCAGATCACCAAAGCGTGCATGCCAAAGCTTTGCATCTGACATGCTAAATTACTTACTGCACATGCTGAATCACTTACAGATCTTTCATAGTCTATGAGCTTATAGAGCCAACGACATAAAATGCCAGAAGCAATAATCACATCGCTATTTGATAGATCATGAATTGTAGACCTGTCATCAACAAATTTCACAACCAAGCCAATCTTGGCTAATGCAGAAACTGATAATAGGTTCTTTTTGATCCCTGGCACAAATCAAGCATCTAACAAAGTGAAAGAACTACCATCAGTAATAGTCAAAATGATCTTACCAACTCCCATAACAGGATAAGAGGAGTTGTCGGCGTATGTAACAGTATTCCCTGTAGGGGAAGGCTCGAGTGAAGAGAAGAAACTGCGCTGTGAGGTAATATGTTTGGTTGCCCCACTGTCAAAATACCAAACATCTGAGTCTACTGCAGACATCCACTGATCATGAGAAGATGGGTCAAAACTGCAGACAGTAGTAAACGCCCATTCTTCTTCCTGCACAAGATTTGAAGACTCTGTTTTTGGTGTAGAGGCTTCTGCAACAACCATTCAAGCCTCTTTCTTCTTTGCCTCTTTAGCAGCCAGTTTTCGACAGTTCTTTATGATATGATCATTCCCTTTACAGTACTTACAAAACAATTTCTTCTTTTCTGATTTTTTTCTCATCTTTGTCTTGGTTCTTCGAATGTGAAGCACTTGCAGATTTCTGCTTACTAGTAGAAGAGCTCCATTTTCCTTTGCCCTTCTGACTAGCAAAGAAAGCTTGATCTGCAACACGCATAATGGACAGGTTGTGCCTGGACTGATCTTCCTGCAACAGAACAGAGACTAACTCCTCAAATGACAAGGCATTTGGATTGCCTTTCATCATCAACCGAAGAATAGAAGCAAAACTCTGATATGAATCAAGAAGACCATTCAGAACGGTTTGCACAAGCGAGCTATCTGATATAACCTCATCAGCAGAAATGAACTGTTCCTTCAAGTTTTTGATCTTTGTTAGGAAACTGTCCATAGAATCACCTTTATTCATGTGCTCACTCTCCAACTGTTTTCAGAGGTAAGCAAAACGAGCCTCATTCGTAGCTTGGTACAATGTGGTAAGTGTATCCGAAGCATCCTTAGCTGTTCTGCAAGAGCGAATGTGATGAATAATGGCACATTTGACAGACAAGGCTATCAAAGCATGTGCCTGGGCATCTCTGCCATCCCAGCGAATCTGCTCTGCAGTAGGTGAAGTAGAAACAACAGCACGAACAGGAATCTACGGAATGTCATCTTCGACACCATCTTCATCAGCTCTAGCACCTGTATTTGAAGTACCTGTAGTCAAAGGTGTAACAGGACGTCTTTCAACACCCTGCACAATGTTCCACAATCCTTTTGCAACCAATACATGTCGCATCATATAAGCCCATAATGGGTAGTTGGTACCATCCAACTTATCCTCAACAGCCAACATACAGGTCTAGCACCTGTATTTGCAGTACCTGTAGTCAGAGGTGTAACAGGACGTCTTTCAACACCCTGCACAATGTTCCACAATCCTTTTGCAACCAATACATTTCACATCATATAAGCGCATAATGGGTAGTTGGTACCATCCAACTTATCCTCAACAACCAACATACAGAATACATCACTGCTTTCAGCCATGGCCGATGACTAAAATATCTTGATGCAAAAAATTGACTGTATCTCAAAAAGTTGAACAGAACTGCCTGGACTAGTTCTGCTAGACCTGTAGCAGACTTCGAGATGCTTATACTGGCGAACAGAAACTGGTATATACCTTTGGCACAAAAAGAAGAAATAGCGTGCACAAGCGCTGCAATAATGAGTTCGGAGGCCGAAACGAGCTCAGAGCGCGTTTTCGGCACCACATATCGAAGATCTTGGAAACACGCTGAGTATGCTTACCAAAATTCGTGCGATTCTGAGACTGCAAACGGAGGAGTGTCGACGACGCCCTAGATGAAGCGACGACCTTCTCTGATACCAATTGTTGGAGATAGATGTCTCCAGAAGCACGCGAAAAGCACAAGGAAGAAGAAGAAGCTTGGAGCACAAACACACAATAATGAATGTATTACTAGAGAATGTACAAATTTAAGTAGCCCATTAGGGCAATAGGCGTATATACCCCGGCCGTCCTAGTGTGTTCACACCAAAAAAAAAACCGAGGAATAAAACCTCCTAAAGAGGGAAAAAAGTGCCCCGGCCGTCCTAGTGTGTTCACACACATCACTACCTAAATATATCAACAGAAGTAGCAAGCACTCTTAACTTCTTCAGATGAATTTTTCTCCTCCTCTAGTGCTAAGAGTAAGAGACAAAACAATCATGGTATATAAATGGAAGTGAACATAGAAGATAAAACATGCTTCTACCATCTCCTCATATACTGAATCAAAACTCTGCTTCAAATGTGACTGATATGTCTGAATTCACAAACTTTTTCCTTGAGTTGAATGAATACTGATTTACCTCTCTAGTGTACCTAGATCAAATTCTGTACCTAGATAAAAAACTTCCAACCAACTTACAACACAAGATTGGCTGAAAACAAAACTCATCTCATCTCCAAATTTGTCTTCTTAGATTAGCTTTCTTTCCATGAAAGAGATTTATCAAAACTGTCAAGACCAACCTCTAGATACCTGTTTTGATCTAGCTAATGCTTTTACTTTCAAAATATTGAAAGTGTTTGAAAGAACTTCTTCAATCCTTCAAATCTCTTCATAATTGCTCTTCTAAGATATGACCTGCAAATGATAATGTGATAGTAGAAACTAATACCTGTGATTTGATTTTGATCTGGTTCCTTCATCTTCTCCAAACCTTTGTTTTTCCTTGAATTTGAAGTAGCCTTCTCCTCATCAAGTCTTGGTCTTCAAGCAATACTTCTGTAAAGTATCTTTACTCTTCCAAAAGTATTTGGCTGCTAACAGATCATCAACTTCATACTCCACACTGATAAATAAACATGACTGAATTATCTAATTCTCAAATCTCTACTCATCTAGATTAAGTGCGTATGTCATATGTCAAATGTTAGAAGATGCTCTGAAACCATATGTTGTAAACCTGGGAGTCTGGGAGCTCTGATACCAAATGTTGGAAATTTAGTAGGCCCATAACTAATACCACAGGTCGAGGTCCATAGTTCCATAGGTTCAAGATCTACAACATAGAATCCAACAATCTTCCAATATTGAAAAAACATGAACATACCACGCTTAATCATACAAATGATGAGACAAAGATAGAGAGAAATTAGACATGTGTAAAGTGTTACATAAGCCACTCCTTACTCGCACTATCATATATACAAATGTCAATTTACAATGTGGGAGCAAAACTCTCAACCACTCTATGTGAACATAAATAGATGGATGAGTGTATGTGCAAAATTTACAAGAATATTCAGATGTAGAGACAGAAATCTGAATATGTATGAGATGTGTGACCTTTGCTAGGTTGTAGATGAGTGAATATGAGTGACAAAAAGAGGAAGGATGAGTGTGACACTGATAATCAGCAAGCCCTAATCTGAATTTAGGCTATGGAAGACCTTGAATCAGATGTGTGTGTGAAGGATCACATACTTACAAACTTAGCATAGAATGCTAACATGCTGCTCACAGAAATCCTCATACTCATATGGAAACACCTTCTCAAACATCTCATCCGAATGTGCATGTAGCATGCATGTACTGATTCTCCTTTAGATATGCCGAATAGGACTCCTCCTCATATGGATGCCACTGCCTCCATAAGCTCCAAGTAGTACCTGTGTGTATAAAGAGAATATGTACCTGAATTGTTAACATAAGATGCAAATCTTATGTTAAGCTCCATCCAATGTCTTTGAAGTAACACCAAAATCTTCATGTTAAAGACAATCTTCAAATACATCATGTAGATTGCTGATCCACACCACCAAGTCGTTGATGGACAAGTCATCTCCATAAGCAAGAGTGTGAGCACACTCTTCTCCAAGAAGAACTCCATAGCTTCTCCTCAACATGCTCCTAGAGTGCACCATGGCTGCCCCATGTGTGCTAGAGCACCACCTCTACTGAGGGACCAAAGCTGGCGTTGCAATTGGTGTAGGATAACACTAAAAGTGACCAAAGGCACTGTTTATATAAGCCACCAAAGCTTTTGCAAAAGAATCACTTCCAAAAAGCTGAATCCCTGAAATAAATCAAAATCGCTTTATTTTAAGTGAGTTTGCTTTTTAAAGTTGCTTTTAGTTAACTTTAAAAATAGCTTCTTGACTTTCTTTTTCACACTTCTGACTACCTGATGAATGATCTGAAAACATTTTTATGATCCTCATGCCAAGAGCTATCATATGAGATCAAAACCCTAAATCAGCAGAAAACTAGGGTTAGGGTTTTCTCCCAAATCTGATCTCTGATGATTGAATGTTATATAGCATTGGAAAGCTCTCATCAAGCTCTACAAGATAGGCTCATAAAAATTTTACCCAAATTTTGTGCCAAAAATGACTAAGTGCCAAAATTAGGGTTTCTGCCCTAAATGGATTTTGGACTGATGTGACATTGTTTTCCAACAAAAAAAACCTCTGAAAAATGTATTCAATGCATCATTAGACCTCCTAATCCCAAGGAGAATACTTTTAATCTTCTAAAAACTTGGAGTCAATCAAGACTCTAAGAGATCTGGCATTTTTCCCTTGTCCTACGTCTATTCTTACAAAATGATGTCGATCAATTATTCTAGGGGAACTTACACCTTAGGCTTGGCACATGGCCATGTGATATCTGGGAGCATCATAAGCATCTAACCTAAGCAGAGCTCTACCCTGTCTTCTCAATTTCATTCATTGGATGTGTTCTAAGGCTTCTACATGTTCTTCTTCTTGAACTTATTTTTCCTCTTCCTTACGTTTCTTAGCGGTGTTGAGTCAATTTAGCATTTCCTCTGTGAGAGGTTCTTGATATAATTTGAATCTATAATCCAATGATGTAATTAGATAAGATGTCACCTTCCAGGGTAGCTAATTAAACTACTCCACTTATGGACATCCTATTGATGATCATTCTAAAATTTGAAGAATCTTTAGGTATTCGTGGAATTTTTACACATTGGAAATCAGTAGTAATGAAGAAAATTTCTATGAAGGTTGATTTAGCTTTAGAGATGAATTTCCCTTCATTAGCTTTAGAGATGAAAGTTTTCTCTTTTAAATTCACCAATGATAGATATAAAGGCTCTTTTGGTAGAAAAGTATGCATTGCATTTTAATTATTTATGGTTGAAATCCAAAACTGTAGATATAGATAGTAGAAAGAAACGTTATACTACAATAGTAGATGAAATTGACATTCTTCTTTGGTTAGATTTTCTTTTAGAAAACTTGTACATATCAGTTGGTGATACTTTATTCAAGCAATGTATTGGAATTCCTATGGGTGTAAATTGTATTGTCGTTCTTGTTAATTTTTATCTTTTTACTTATGAATTTGAATTTATAGAAATGCTTCTTTTAGCTAATACTTATCCTATCATTTTACACAAACTTTCTAATATTAGACTCCTTGTAGATGATCTATTTGTTCCTGATTTTAGTTCTTTTCAAAATTTTATGTATTTAAACAATGATGCTTTTGGTGATGGTATTTATCCCAAAACTTTTTGTGAGCTGAATTGTACTTCACATGGTGATTCTTGTGCTTTCCTAGATCTAAAAAATATTTCAATCTCGTTTTGGTTTGGAAGTAGACATTTATGATAAAAGATTAGAACCTGAATTTGCTAGCATCAACATGATACCAATGCCTCATATTGATTCAAATATTTCTCATTTAGCAAAGAATGGCGTTGTTTGCTCTCAATTGTTTAGATTTTCTCGTCTATGTTCAAGCTTGTCTTCATTTGTAATTCAATGTTGTCAACTAATCTCTTTGCTGTTCAAAAAATGTATTCATGCAAGAAAGTTCCAAAGAAGGTAAGGACTTTCTTACTTCGTAACAAGTTCCTTTATGGTTCTTCTTCTTTTCATGTGTTCAAATTAATCATTAGTAAATTCAATAGAAAAGGGAAACCTTATATTGATTAATGATAAGGTGTTTTGTGGAGATTCTTTCACTCTTTATTTATAGTTTTATTTTGGTCTATTGTTCTTTTATTATTATTATTATTATTATTATTATTACTTGTATTATTATTATAGCTATTTTCTTTATTTCTTAAAATTTATTTTAATTATTTAATATTATATATATACATTTATTTTTATAATTTATATATTTATTTATTTTAATTTTTATAATTCTTATTTTAATTTCTTTCTTATTATTTGTTTGTTCTTTATGCAAGACTTTATCATGGCTGAGTTTACCCTTCACTTTCGCAAGTGATAGAAACTCAGTTGGTTGACTTTGTTAGAGATCTTTATTTAGAAAGACTCTTTGTTAAAGTCTGCACCTACTCTAGGACATTGATGACGTGAGTAGGGATGTCATAGCTATTTGTCCAAGCTATGCATGATAAAGTTTAATTCTGATACTTCTTGTTTTGGACAAACATAGAAGATGAAGATGCACTTTTTGGTTTTCTTTGTGTTTTTGTTTTTATTTGCATTTTTTTTGTTTCTCTATATATATTTATGTAATTATTTTTATTTTTTATTATTTTATTTTATAATTTGAAGTTTAATTTATTTTTTATTTTTATATATTTTGTTAACCTTTATTTTATTATATTTTTATTTTACTATTTTATTTTAGTTTATTTATTTATTTATTATTCTTATTATTTTTAAATTAATTAATTTAATTAAGTAATTTATATATATATATATATATATATATATATATATATATATATATATATATATATATATATATATATATATATGTATGTGTGTGTATATATATATATATATATATATATATATATATATATATATATATATATATGTATGTGTGTATATATATATGTGTGTGTATATGTATATGTATATATATATATATATTTAAAAAAACATGATTATTGATTATTATTTTTAGCGTGGCTCTTTTCGTATTGGTTTTCTTTCTTGTTTGTATTTTTCATGTCTTATTCTGGTCCTATTTTTTGTGTAATCTCTTGCTTTTGTTAGTTGTTTTCTCTATGTGTATGTGTTTGTGTTCTCTATCTTGGAATCGTACGTTTGCATAACTCTGAACTTATGAAGGTATATATATGTTCTCCTTTCTTTTCCATATGTGTAGAGGGCTTCTCTGATACCAATGTTAGATCCTCTAGGATCCTTCCTAGTGGACAAGTCAAGACACAAACCATATTCACAAGCAATAAAGGGGAGGACATCAGACTCACCTCCCAACAGTAGAGCCAATATGGGATCATGCCCCCCACACAGACACACACACACACACACACACACACACACACACACACACACAAAATATTAGTTATCATTATTTAATGTTCATACATACATACATGCATGATCCATAATACATATATACATTTATGATTCATCATTGATTCATTTGTAAATTTATGAAGCTTCATCCTTCAAGATCTCTCACTTAAGTCTCAAGCCAAGAACACTTATACTAAGCAACCTCAACCTCGGGGGCATAAAATATCAGAAGAAGAGGGTTTTTCGGCAAACGATTTTTTTCACGTTCAGCTCCACAGAACAATGTGAAACTGTTCGTACCGAATTGAACGCACCTAAAAATAGCACCGTTTCGAACGGTTCGCGAACCGGTGAAGCTATGTTGGCTACCCATTTCTAGAAAGTCCTAGGTGTGATTTTAGGTGTAGAGGTGTTGATTGTAGATGTTTGCGATGAAGTGTATGAAGTGAGTGTTTGTGGTTGTGGGTGGTGATTCAAGCTTATGCGCCGATGCAGCTATCTGGGCTAGTAAGAAGTCTTGACACCCAAACTTGTCGAGCATCGGTGTCAGTTTTCATCAACTGCTTTGGAATCCAAATAGAAATGGTCCGTTTTTGGAGATTCCTAGAATACTCTTTCTTTGTAGTCCTTGTTCGAGTAGGTGGTTTGGTGCATCATTGGGGTACAGTCTCTCGAGCATGGAGTTTTTCACCCTTGCGGATCCAAATTTGCTAGTCATCTTTCTTCACTCTCTCCTTTGACTATGAGCATGGATGGTCTGCATCTTCGACTCCTTGTGCTCCTTTGTTTGCTTTGTTTTGATCACCTTTGGAAAAGAAGGGAGTTCCATTAGATCCTCCACTCCTTTGTTGAGAACATCCTCCTTCTGCATCACAAAGTTTTGGACAAGAACAACATCTCTATCTTCATGTGTACTCTTCGAAGGACCAAGATTTGGTGCCTTTCCTAGTTCCTTGAGTGCATCATTTTCTAACTCAATTGTGATGCGATTTTGACCCTCCTAGAAGTGAAGAAGTCCACTTCTTAGGTTCATGTTGAATGCATGATCATAGATCCAATCTTGACCGAAGACAAGAGGTTCAATGAGATCCTAATCTTGACATACTAGCACCTTAACCGTCGTAAGAACATCCTGGATGTAGATGGGAAGCTCCATCTCGACCATGCAAGCGGTTTCCACACCTCCCAATCTTATGAGATATGGTTCGATGGGATCAACTTTTAATTGTAATTGTTGATAGTAAGAAAGGTGTATTGCGCTAGTGGTTGCACCTGAGTCAATCAAGACTCTAACAGATCTAGCATTTTTTCCTTGTCCTATCTCTATTCTTACAAAATTATGTTGATCAATTATTCTAGGGGAACTTACACACCTGAGGTTTGGCACATGGCCATGTGATATCTGGGAGCATCATAAGCATCTCACCTAAACAGAGCTCTACCCTGTCTTCACAATTTCATGCATTGGATGCGATCTAAGGCTTCTACTTGTGCTTCTTCTCGAACTTGTTTTTCCTCTTCCTTACGTTTCTTCGCGGTGTTGAGTCAGTTTAGCATTTCCTCTGTGAAAGGTTCTTGAAATAATTTGACTCTATATCCACTGATGTAATTAGGTAGGATGTCACCTTCTAGGGTAGCTAATTGAACTACTCCACTTGTGGAGATCCTATTGATGATCATAGGTCCATAGCCTCGCTTCTCCAACTTCCGTGCATGTTTCAATGTGTATACCAAGACTAAGTCTCTCTTTCAAGCCCATATCTTTCACATGAGCATCGAAGTATATCATTTGTCTTTTCTTAGCTTCATAAATTCCTACTACTGCTCTCAATCTTGTTTCACCTAAACGTTCTAGATCAAAGATTCTAGATGAGAGCTCATGGCCGGTCCATTGATGCTCTTGTGCTACTCTGAGTATGGGTATCAGGAAGTCTAAAGATAACGCTGCATTTTGGCCAAATACCATTTGAAAGGGTTTAGAGGGTTTATTATTCACCAAATTCGTCAACACATTACATGGAATCTTATTTGTGCTCTCGGTTTGTCCGTTAACTTATGGGTGAAAGGGAGCAGATTTCTTATATACCACTGAAAACTCTTTGAGAAGGTTTTCAATGACTTCGTTCAAGAAGTGTGTTCCACAGTCACTCACCAATTCTATTGGCAATCCATATCTCGTAAACACATTCTCAAATAAGAACTTATCCATCATTTGAAATAATGATATGTATGTAAATGATGTCAAACTCCATGAAGAGGGACATATGAACGATCATGAGGAGGATGAGGAAAAACCATTGATTGCTCCTCTACATACTGATATGTATGTCAAAGATGATCATTTTGAGTTGAGTCCATATGCTGAAGACATCATGCATGAAGCGGAAGATGTAATCTTTATTAAGATGTATGATAAATGTGATGTGCGTACATCATGGAAAGATATTCAATGGAATCAAGCAATTACATTTATGAAGTTTCAGTTGATTCAAGTGTATGTGGGGACAAATTCAAGCATGATGAAGTATTTAAGCAAGAGTCAATTATTGAAGAGATGTATGACCAATATAGCGAAAGCACATCCTCTGAAGAGAATGAGCAAGAATCGATGGAGATGAATGCAAAATTCCATGATCGTATTTTAAATAAAGAAATTGATTTATCGTCAAACTATATGCATAGTCCTAAAAGGTGTCAAAATTGTGATGAATTTGACTTCAATAAGCAAGATTCTAGTGATATTGAAGATCAAGACTTTCTTGATTATGAGGATATGGAATTTCTTCATGTTAAAGGAGAAATGGTTTGGGACAATAACAATGATGAAGAGTTTTTGGATAGATTAGAGATAGCAGCACGTTCTATAATTGATCGAGCTCAAGTAGAAAGGAATCATGATAGATTGGAAGACAAAAATGATTGTGTTTTATCATTTGAGTATGATGATCACTTCTACTTGATTGTGTTGGCGCATCCGAAGGATGCACATGTTTGGAGGGGGTGGATGTGGTCGTGATATGGGTATCAAGCTAGCAAACCAAATCATAAGCACCAATTGAAAGCTAAACCAAGATAAAGAGAAATCGTCAAAATGAATTGATCTTCATGAAGTGGCAATAGAAAGAAGAAATGATAACAACATTGTGCTCATTGTTTCTGGCATAGGTTACACAAAAGAAGAGGCCCAATCAAAGGTATTGGTTGGCATCAGATTACTGGTAGAATCCATTGTAATGCTTTTGACAGCTCTGTGGGGAAGTTGTCTTCTACTTGGTTGATGTGATTTGAATGTTGTTGACAATAAGCTCATTGTTGTGGACAAGAAGCTTACCTGACCTTATGACTTGCAAGGAATTCGGGTTGAAAATGATGAGTTGACTATCTTTTCTTCTCGAATTATAATTTTATCCATAATTCCTTATATTGTGGCCACAGTTTCCATGGCCTTTGATAACTCATCTTACATTGGAAAGTTATTTGCACTTCTAGCATGCATTTTTGCCTCTTGTTGGGCTTCTTGTATACTTCTTTTACCAGATATTCACTCCATGGGTTCAGCGCGGAAATAGTAGACAACAATGATTGATAAGTTTCTAAGGCATTAGGATGGGCAACGGACAAAAAGGAGTTTTATTCCTTTTAACTAAAGGCTCTCGAAAGATATTATTCGCTTAGGTGGGGTTTTTCGCCTCTTCGGCTCTGAGAGGGAGTAGTTCCCTCATTGGGGGATGGAAGAACTTCTGTTTTGAGAAGCCCTTCGCGAAGCATTAGAGGGGAAATCTGAAGGGGCCGCACATAAAGCAACGTAAGCAAAGGATCTCTGTTCAATCCAAAGATAGGATTGTAACACGAAGGAGGCATGATTGCGTAATGATTAGGACAATTGTTGCACAATTCACCAAATACTTCAAGAATATGAAAGGATGGAATTCCAGAGTGATCGATGATGACCAAGATGCTCATAAAAGAGGAAGAACTGAAGTGAGGGCAATCAATCAAGTCTATTGACAAATGTGTTCGATTACCTTTGCTCTTTTCGGGCAAGGACAGTTGTGGAAGCTATTTCTATCAGAGGGTGAGCACAACATTGTATATATTTGAAGTTGAAGAGGCAACACACTAGGGAGCTCTCGACGGGGGCGCTTGGGTAATGATGGATCTCCTTGGACAAGGGGCAACTTCATGAGAGAGAAGTGCATCTTTCAAGTCAGTTCAGGGATATCTACCTACCTTGCTAGGTCAGACACTGAATGTGAAGACCTAGTGGAAATTAGAACAAGGAGCTCTCCTTTGACAGAAGGTGAGACCTCCATCACATCATCATATTTGGAGCAATAAGCAGGGAAAACCTTACCTCCAAGCATACAAAAATCTTCTCATGATTCAGATCTTGGACATTGTAAGGCCCCGCGCAGTCATTCATACCAGGCATGCAATAGCCAAGCCAATGAAGAAAACAAAGAGCAAAAGAGGTGGAGTTTGCTTAGAGATATTTCTTCCATGAGAGAGTCTCAACATGCAAAAGATGAAGCATCAAGTGGCAAGGATATTCAATTTAACGAGAAGTTGTTTTTTTTACAATACCTCTTAGTACATATGCAAATGACAAACCAACTCCAACACTTTTTTTGTTTGCATCAGAATCATTCTCTGGATTTTTCGTGGGAAAGAAAAGGAATGCATGAGGAGATGAAATCTTTTTTATGCTCAAGATTCGCATGACTGAGCGGGTCCTTGTATCGGATGTAGAGAAGAACATCAGGTGGCCTGTGTACAAGGAGATCTAGAGCTTTTTTTTGGAATACGCTTAATGGAAGACTGGAGTGTTACTCATGTTAGGGAAGCTTGCCTTGTCTCCACCTTGTTCCCATATGCAGACATAAAGTGATGAGATTAAGGTTCATTTTGTGTTTGGCGATTGCACTAAACCATCATCTCTTGACATTGATGAATCTCCAATTATATTAAGGTCATTTTAAACAAAGCAAAAAAAAAAAGAAGCTAAAGCTTACAAATGCTATAATAGGAGATATCAAATTTGATCCTTATAATGATCCTCTTTATGAAGTTAAGCACTCTGAACTTCAATCTTTAATAGTCTTCTACTCTGCTAGGCAGCCTTTCGCAAACATGTATGACTGAAGGTTGATATTATGTACGTATGTACTCTTCAGCGTGAGTAACATGCAATTTTGCTTGATTCCGACTAAGCATACTCAGCCTCCAAATCTATATAAGAAACGATAGAGACCATCTATGACAAATTCAATGCGACCATATTGATTTCTATTGATTATATCTTCTTTTATAATGGTGTAATCTCAAGTGGTTTGAAGCCCATCGGACATATTTGAACATGATTATGCAACGAACAAGGGCATTCAGTCACATATGATGCAACTCAATGACGTGTCAAGGTAGACATGAGAGAACTCTGAAGATCTAAATGTGGTTTGAAGCCCATCGGACATATTTGAACATGATTATGCAACAAACAAGGGCATTCAATCACAGATGATGCAACTCAATGACAAGTCAAGGTAGACATGAGAGAACTCTGAAGATCTAAATGTGCTTCTGCAAAGGGTGTGGATAGCTATTAGTTAGGAAGATTTCCATAGTTGATGGGCAGCATAGTACAAAAAAATCGCGATTTTTTTCGTATTATAAAATTCGTAAAAACCTCTGAACGTTTTAAACGATTAAATCGCGATTTTTATTATTTTTTTAACAATTTTTTTTGGATTTTTTTAGGTAGTTTTCCCATAATTTACATATTTATATATCTATAATATATGTAATATTATATCACATATAAACATATTATGATATATATATTAATAAATATGTACAATATATATACTACTATATAAAAAAAGCCAAAAAATAAAAAGAAAGATAAAAATTGCGATTTTTATTTCTGCATGGGACGATTAAAACGTTTAAAACGTTAAAATCGCGTTTTTAAAACGCGATTTAAATCTCTGTCTTTGCACTATGATGGGCAGTGCCACTCTCCACCTCGTCTTGGATCAAGCTCAGGATTCAAAGAGATTTAACAAGTTCCTCCAATGTCCACACACAACAATGAGCAGACCTTTGATCCTATAGCGCACACATTCCAGTTTGACATGGTGGTGGTTGTTTCACTTTCCCGTGCGAGAGTTTGACAAATATATAATATTATATTGTACAATGATGCAGACTATATTATGTGCTACAACTAGAAAAATATATTATAATATGTTGTATAAAGATGCAGACTCTATTATAATTTGAGAGATATACTAAAATATGCACACTCTATTGCAAAATGATAGAAACATTATCAAACGGAGGCAATATCGACTCACTTTTAGACAGATGATAATCTCCACGTCAAAATGTTGAAATGGATTTCGAGCTCCAATTTCAAAAAGCTTCAATTTCGAAAAGCCATTGTGCAAAGGCAATATGGACCGATGATGATATCCACGTGGAAATGTTGCTTCAACTTTTCAAAATGCCATTGTGCAAAAATGTCCACTGTTGCGTGATTTCTCGGATGTCAATGGACAGATAATATATATACAAACATTATGCAAAGGAGATTGCAATGATAAATATGGATTGACTTCAATCCTCCAGAAAAATTAATTCAAGTAGGCGATGGGCTCAGCTCTAGAATATTTTATGTAGAAATGGCTCTTGAATGTTTTCTATAGAAATGGCTCTTGGTAGTTGTAGCTTCCATTTCTAAATACCACCATAGAGTCGACTCGAGACAAACTGGAATGTATGCGCTATAGGATCAAAGGTCTACTTATATTGTTGTGTGTGGAAGTTGCAAGAACTTGTTAAACCTCTTTGAATCCTGAGCTTGAGCCAAGACGAGGTGAAGAGTATCACTGCCCATCAACTATGGAAATCTTCCTAACTAATAGCTATCCACACGCTTTGCAAAAGCCCATTGACATCTTCAGAGTTCTCCCAGGTCTACCTTGACTTGTCATTGAGTTGCATCATCTGTGACTAAATGCCCTTGTTCGTTGCATAATCATGTTCAAATATGTCCGATGGGCTTCAAACCACTTGAGATTACACCATTATAAAAGAAGATGTAATCAACAGAAATCAATATGGTCGCATTGAATTTGTCATAGATGGTCTCTATGGTTTCTTATATAGATTTGGAGGCTGAGTATGCTTAGCCGGAATCAAGCAAAATTGCATGCCACTCATGTTGAAGAGTACATACGTACATAATATCAACCTTCATTCATACATGTTTGCATAAGGCTGCCAGGAGAGTACAAGACTATTAAAGATTGAAGTTGAGAGTGCTTAACTTCATAAAGAGGATCATTATAAGGATCAAATTTGATATCTCCTATTATATCATTTGTAAGCTTTAGCTTCTTTTTTCTTTTTGCTTTGTTCAAAATGACCTTAATATAATTGCAGACTCATCAATGTAAAGACTTATCAATGTAAAGAGATGATGGTTTAGTGCAATCGCCAAACACAAAATGAACCTTAATCTCATCACTTTATGTCTGCATATGGGAACAACGTGGAGACGAGGTACGTTTCCCTAACATGAGTAACATGCTTAGAAAAACTCGTGTGTTCCACTGCATACACTCCAGTCTTCCATGGAGCGTATAGATCTTCTTGTACACAGGCCACCTAATGTTCTTCTCTCCATCGGATACGAAGACCCGCTCAGTCATGCGATTCTTGAGCATAAAAAAGATTTTATCTCCGCATGCATTCCTTTGCTTTCCCACGAAAAATGAAGAGAATGATTGTGATGCAAACAAAAAAAGCGTTGGAGTTGGTTTGTCATCTGCATATGTACTACGAGGTATTGTAAAATAAACAACTTCTTGTTAAATTGAATATCCTGGCCACTTGATACTTCATCTTTTGCATGTTGAGACTCTCTCATGGGAGAAACATCTCTAAGCGAACTCGATCTCTTTTGCTCTTTGCTTTCTTCATTGGCTTGGCTATCGCATGCCTAGTGTGAATGAGTGCCCGGGACCTTACGTGTCCAAGATCTGAATCATGAGAAGATTTTTGTATGCTTGGAGGTAAGGTTTTCCCTGCTTGTTGCTCCAAATGTGATGATGTGATCGAGGTCCCTAGTGTGTTGCCTCTTCAACTTCAAATATATACAATGTTGTGCTCACCCTATCATAGAAATAGCTTCCACAACTCTCCTTGCCTAAAAAGAGCAAAGGTAATCGAACACATTTGTCAATAGACTTGATTGATTGCCCTCACTTCAGTTCTTCCTCTTTTATGAGCATCTTGGTCATCATCGATCACTCTCGAATTCCATCCTTTCATATTCTTGAAGTATCTAGTGAATTGTGCAACAATTATCCTAATCATTACGCAATCATGCCTCCATCGTGTTACAATCCTATCTTTGGATTGAACAGAGATCCTTTGCTTACGTTGTGTAAATACCTCTCTCACTCTCTTTGTGTGCGGCGCCTTAAGATTTCCTTCTCTAATGCTTCGCGAAGGGCTTCTCAAAACAGAAGTTCTTCCATCCCCTAATAAGAGCTACTCCCTCTCAGAGCCAAAGAAGCAAAAAACCCCACCTAAGCGAATAATATCTTTCGAGAGCCTTTAGTTAAAAGGAATAAAACTCCTTTTTGTCCGTTGCCCATCCTAATGCCGCCTTAGGGACTTATCAATCATTGTTGCCTACTATTTCCGCGTTGAACCCATGGAGTGAATATCTGGTAAAAGAACTATACAAGAAGCCCAACAAGAGGCAAAAATGCATGCTAGAAGTGCAAATAACTTTCCAATGTAAGATGAGTTATCAAAGGCCATGGAAATTGTGGCCGCAATATAAGGAGTGATGGATAAAATCATAATTCGAGAAGAAAAGATAGTCAACTCATCATTTTCAACCCCAATTCCTTGCAAGTCATAAGGTCAGGTAAGCTTCTTGTCCACAACAATGAGCTTGGTGTCAACAACATTGAAATCACATCAACCAAGCAGAAGACAACTTCCCGTCAAAAGCATTACAATGGATCCTACCAATAATCTGATGCCAACCAATACCTTTGATTGGGCCTCTTCTTTTATGCCACCTATACCAGAAACAATGAGCACAATGTTGTTATTATTTCTTCTTTCTATTGCCACTTCATGAATATCAATTGATTTTGACGATTTCTCTTTATCTTGGTTGAGCTTTCAATTGGTGCTTATGATTTGGTTTGCTAGCTTGATACCTATATCACGACCACATCCACCCCCTCCAAACATGTGCATCCTTCGGATGCGCCAACACAATCAAGTAGAAGTGATCATCATACTCAAATGATAAAACACAATCATTTTTGTCTTCCAATCTATCATGATTCCTTTCTACTTGAGCTCGATCAATTATAGAACCTGCTTCTATCTCTAATCTATCCAAAAAATCTTCATCATTGTTATTGTCCCAAACCATTTCTCCTTCAACATGAAGAAATTCCATATCCTCATAATCAAGAAAGTCTTGATCTTCAATATCACTAGAATCTTGCTTATTGAAGTCAAATTCATCACAATTTTGACACCTTCTAGGACTATGCATATAGTTTGACGACAAATCTTTATTTAAAATACGATCATGGAATTTTGCATTCATCTCCATCGATTCTTGCTCATTCTCTTCAGAGGATGTGCTTTCGCTATATTGGTTATACAGTTCTTCAATAATTGACTCTTGCTTAAATACTTCATCATGCCTTAATATCTCGCAAGATACACTTGAATCAATCTTAATAAACATTACATCTTCCACTTCATGCTTGATTTCTTAAGCATATGGACTCAACGCAAAATGATCATCTTTGACATACATATCAGTATGTAGAGGAGCAATCAATGGTTTTTCCTCATCCTCCTCATGATTGTTCATATGTCCCTCTTCATGGAGTGTGACATCATTTACATACATATCATTATTTCAAATGATGGATAAGTTCTTAGTTGAGAATGTGTTTACAAGATATGGATTGCCAATAGAATTGGTGAGTGATTGTGGAACACACTTCTTGAACGAAGTCATTGAAAACCTTCTCCAAGAGTTTTCAGTGGTACATAAGAAATCTGCTCCCTTTCACCCATAAGTTAACGGACAAACCAAGAGCACAAATAAGATTCTATGTAATGTGTTGACGAATTTGGTGAATAATAAACCCTCTAATCATGTTGTTTAGGCATATCGAGTTGCCTATAAAATGATACTCAATGCAACACCCTCTCAAATGGTATTTGGCCAAAATGCAGTGTTACCTTTAGACTTCTTGATACCGACACTCAGAGTAGCACAAGAGCATCAATCGACCGGCCATGAGCTCTCATCTAGAATCTTTGATCTAGAACGCTTAGGTGAAAGAAGATTGAGAGCAGTAGTAGGAATTTATGAAGCTAAGAAAAGACAAATGACATACTTCGATGCTCATGTGAAAGATAAGGGCTTGAAAGTGAGACTTAGTCTTGGTATACACATTGAAACAACATGCACAGAAGTTGGAGAAGGAAGGCTATGGACCTATGATCATCAATAGGATCTCCACAAGTGGAGTATTTCAATTAGCTACCCTAGAAGGTGACATCCTACCTAATTACATCAGTGGATGTAGAGGCAAATTATATCAAGAACCTTTCAGAGAGGAAATGCTAAACTGACTCAACACCGCCAAGAAACGTAAGGAAGAGGAAAAACAAGTTCAAGAAGAAGCACAAGCAAAAGCCTTAGAATGCATCCAATGCATGAAATTGAGAAGACAGGGTAGAGCTATGCTTAGGTGAGATGCTTATGATGCTCCAAGATATCACATGGCCATGTGCCAAGCCTCAGGTCTGTAAGTTCCCCTAGAATAATTGATCGACATAATTTTGTAAGAATAGAGATAGGACAAGGAAAAAATGTCAGATCTGTTAGAGTCTTGATTGACTCAGGTGCAACCACTAGCGCAATACACCTTTCTTACTATCAAGAATTGCAATTAAAAGTTGATCCCATAGAACCATATCTCATAAGATAGGGAGGTGTGGAAACCGCTTGCATGGTCGAGATGGAGCTTCCCATCTACATCCAGGATGTTCTTACGACGCTGAAGATGAGGATCTCACTGAACGTCTTGTCTTCGGTCAAGATTGGATCTATGATCATACATTCAACCTGAACCTAACAAGTGGACTTCTTCACGTCTGGGAGGATCAAAACCGCATCACAATTGAGTTAGAAAATGATGCACTCAAGGAACTAGGAAAGGCATCAAATCTTGGTCCTTCGAAGAGTACACATGAAGATAGAGATGTTGTTCTTGTCCAAAACTTTGTGATGCAGAAGGAGGATGTTCTCAACAAAGGAGTGAAGGATCTAATGGAACTCCCTTCTTTTCCAAAAGTGATCCAAACAAAGCAAACAAAGGAGCACAACGAATCGAAGAAGGAGACGGTCCATGCTCATAGTCAAAGGAGAGAGTGAAGCAAGATGACTCAAACGGTGAAGCAAATTTGGATCCGCAAGGGTGAACAACTCCCTGCTCGAGAGACTGTACCCCAATGATGCACCAAACCAACTACTCGAACAAGGACTACAAAGAAAAAGTATTCTAGGAATCTCCAAAAACGGACCATTTTTATTTGGATTCTAAAGCAATTGATGAAAACTGACCCCAATGCTCGACAAATTTGGGTGCCTAAGACTTGCTTACTAGCCAAGATAGCTGCATAGGCGCATAAGCTTGAATCACCACACACAAACACGCACTTCATACACTTCATGATAAACATCTACAATCAACACCTCCACATCTAAAATCACAACCTAGGACTGTCTAGAAATGGGTAGCCAACATAGCTTCACCGGTTCGCGAACCGTTCGAAACGGTGCTATTTTTAGGTGCGTTCAATTCGGTACGAACCGTTCCAAACTGTTCCCTTGAGCTGAACCTGAAAAAAATCATTCGCCGAAAAACCCTCCTCTTCTCATATTTTATGCGCCCGAGTTTGAGGCTTCTTATTGCAAGTGTTCTTGGCTTGAGACTTAAGTGAGAGATCTTGAAGGGTGAAGCTTCAACCTTCCTCTTATGCCCTCTTGCTACATAGATTATAGCGCATCCACCTATGTGCATTATGCCTATGTGAAATTCTTAATCTTTTCTAGTCCTTTCATAAGAATAATGGTATGTTGATTCTTGAAATTTGATTCAAGTTCCAAGTCACAATTTACAAATGAATCAATGATGAATCATAAATATATATATGTATTATGGATCATGCATGTATGTATGAACATTAAATAATGATAACTAATATTCTCTCTCTCTCTCTCTCTCTCTCTCTCTCTCTCTCTCTCTCTCTCTCTCTCTCTCTCTCTCTCTCTCTCTCTCTCTCTCTCTCTCTCTCTCTCTCTCTCTCTCTCTCTCTCTCTCTCTCTCTCTCTCTATGGATCAGCTACATACCGGACGATCATGATTAGCCCTATATTGGCCAAGTTATTTGGGGCAGTACTAGAGACAGAGTTGAGTACTCTCGCTGAGAGGAAGGGTATTAGGGCTCCTGGACAGGCAGGTTTCAGACGAGATTACTCTACTATTGACCACATCTTCACTCTTCGATGCCTGATAGACCACGCAAGGATGAGAAAGAGGAGATTATATTGTTGCTTTGTGGACTTCCGCAAAGCATTTGACACTGTTCCCAGGGACCGACTCTTCAGACGACTACTTGATATCGGAGCTCCGGAGGAGATGATATGGGGGGTCAACGCCTTATACGAGAGAGTATCTGGTAGAGTCACATGCCCAGGGGTGAAGCAAGGATTCCCTCTTTCACCCACCCTCTTTGGTCTCTACATTGATGAGATAGTGGACTTCATATAGAAGCAGGGGGGGATGGCATTGAGGTACGGGGATCCACAGTCCATATTCTTTTATACGCTGATGATATTGTATTGGTTTCAGAGTCTACAGAAGGTCTACAGCATCATCTACATGGCCTAGATGACTTTTGCAGACAGAGAGGGTTATCTGTGAACCTTGGTAAAACCAAGGTCATGATCTTTCATACATCTGCACATGTACGGAGACATAGTTTGTTCACAGCAGCAGGTGGACCGATCGAGGTGGTCGGATCATATGTTTACTTGGGAGTGACATTTACAGAAGCATCAGGGGTCTTCTCTATGTCTCAGGCAGCTCGGGACCGCATCACACATGGGTACGCAGCACTAGCTTTGATGGAGAGACAGTGCCACCAGGCATGTTTTCAGGAGCCCCGCACAAAGGGGTGGCTCTTTGACACTTTGGTTACACCAGCGCTCATGTATGGGGCAGCCATATGGGGGCCGGGATTAGCGACATCAATATGGACAACATTAGAGAGGCCACAGATCCTCATGATTGCCAGACTTATCCACAGCAAGCCTTCGGTACCACATGATATCATTAGAGCAGAGCTCGCTGCAACACCGATGCTAGTTGAGGCGCTGTTCCAGACAGTATGCCTATTACACAGACTTCGGAGCATGGACAGAGAGCGCATTGCTTATCGTGCTTTCCAGGCATCACGTGATATGGCATTAGCAGGCGACACCTCCTCATGGTATGTACAGACACGAGACTGGCTGGCCCACCATGGCTTTGACATAGACAGGCTACCACCACTACAGTACGACTCACATGCACCCACCTACTCGCTCTCTCATCAAGAGAGGAATAGGGTCATTCGTCAGGAGATATGGCATACATACATACAGAGGACGTGGGTGAGTCGTAGGGATACATTGCCACCGAAAATGCTCTATTACCGCGAGCATTTTCTACACATCCGACGCGGGCTTCATCGAGATCCCGAGATACATGCAGACATACCTTCCCCACCATCTCTGAGTAGTCATTGGGCAGCTCCGGGTCTCATCACATCAGCTCGATATTGAGAGGGGTCGGTCCAGGGGAGTCCCCCGTGAGGAGAGGTGGTGCCTAGTATGCCAGACAGAGGTAGAGAGTGAGGAGCATTTTGTTATCAGATGCCGAGCATACTTAGACCTACGCGCACAGTTCGAGCTAGAGGAGTCACTCCAGTTGTGCATGACTATGGGAGACCAGCGACGCTTGGGATGCTTCCTCAGAGAAAACAACTAACAAAAGCAAGAGATTACACAAAAAATAGGACCAGAATAAGACATGAAAAATACAAACAAGAAAGAAAACCAATACGAAAAGAGCCACACTAAAAGTAATAATCAATAATTAAGTTTTTTTTAAATATATATATATACATATACATATACACACACACACACACATATATATATATAACATATATATATATAAATTAATTACTTAAATAAATTAATTAATTTAAAAATAATAAGAATAATAAATAAATAAATAAATAAAATAAAATAGTAAAATAAAAATATAATATAATAAAGGTTAACAAAATATAAAAAAATAAAAATAAATTAAACTTCAAATTATAAAATAAAATAATAAAAAATAAAAATAATTACATAAATATATATAAAATGCAAATTAAACAAAAACACAAAGAAAACCAAAAAGTGAATCTTCACCTTCTATGTTTGCCCAAAACAAGAAGTATCAGAATTAAACTTTATCATGCATAGCTTGGACAAATAGCTACGACATCCCTACTCACGTCATCAATGTCCTAGAGTAGGTGCAGACTTTAACAAAGAGTCTTTCTAAATAAAGATCTCTAACAAAGTCAACGAACTGAGTTTCTATCACTTCCTGAAGTGAAGGGTAAACTCAGCCATGATAAAGTCTTGCATAAAGAACAAACAAATAATAAGAAAGAAATTAAAATAAGAATTATAAAATTAAAATTAATAAATATATAAATTATAAAAATATATGTATATATATAATATTAAATAATTAAAATAAATTTTAAAAAATAAAGAAAATAGCTATAATAATAATAAAAGTAGTAATAAGAATAATAATAATAAAAGAACAATAGACTAAAATAAAACTATAAATAAAGAGTGAAAGAACCTCCACAAAATACCTTAGCATTAACCAATATAAAGTTTTCCTTTTCTATTGAATTTACTAATGATTAATTTGAATACATGAAAAGAAGAAGAACCATAAACGAACTTGTTACGAAGTAAGAAAGTCCTTACCTTCTTTGAAACTTTCTTGCATGAATACATTTTTTGAACAAGCAAAGAGATTAGTTGACAACATTGAATTACAAATGAAGACAAGCTTGAACATAGACGAGAAAACCTAAACAATTGAGAGCAAACAATGCCATTCTTTGCTAAATGAGAAATATTTGAATCAATACGAGGCATTGGTATCATGTTGATGCTAGCGAATTCAGGTTCTAATCTTTTATCATAAATGTCTACTTCCAAACCAAAAGGAGATTGAAATATTTTTTAGATCTAGAAAAGCACAAGAATCACCATGTGAAGTACAATTCAGCTCACAAAAAGTTTTGGGATAAATACCACCACCAAAAGCATTATTGTTTAAATACATAAAATCTTGAAAAGAACTAAAATCAGGAACAAATAGATCAACTACAAGGCGTCTAATATTAGAAAGTTTGTGTAAAATCATAGTACAAAGAGAGTTTTAAAAACGAGTTTTAAAAACGGGTTTTAAAACGTTTAGTACATAGAGTACTAAAAAAATGGGAATAAAAAATGAGTATTATATTTTGTCGCAACATTTCAATTTTTTTTTCTCTAATAACCCATGAATAATGTATATCTAACACTCATTTACATACCTAGTTCTAAAAACACATAAAAAACCTTAATCTACTACCACTACAATGATTTGGAGTTAGGCAGGCCCGAAATGAATCAGGTTAAATTAAACAAAAAATGGTAATGAAATCTTAAACAAAGGATTGATGACTTAAAGCCCCACATAAAGCACATTAAAACTCTTAAGACAATGCATTTAGAGTGATAGACTCCAGAATGGATAAAAACAATGTCAACAATTTAATGATGTCCTGACTCATTGCTAAATGAAATATCTTTTAAAATCAAAATAGGAACTTTTTTCTTATCGAGATAGGAGGGACTTTTGGTTATTATTTTGGTAGAGAAAGAAAGAAAACCATACATTTTCATAATACTGTTCATGAAATAAAAACAAAAATTAAAGCCGATCTTATAATTTATTTTTATTTTTTTTAAACCTCAAAAAAACGTATTAGGACGTTCGCAACGTCCGAACGTCCTAAACGTTTTTTATTTTTCAAAAAAAAACGTGTTTTATTGTACTATGTGTAAAATGGTAGGACAAGTATTAGCTAAAACAAGCATTTCCATAAATTCAAATTCATAAGTAAAAAGATAAAAATTAACAAGAACGACAACACAATTTATACCCATAGGAATTCCAATACATTCCTTAAATAAAGTATCACCAACTGATATATACAAGTTTTCTAAAAGAAAATCTAACCAAAGAAGAATGTCAATTTCATCTACTATTCTAGTGTAACGTTTCTTTCTACTATCTATATCTACAGACTTGGATTTCAACCATAAATAATTAAAATGCAATGCATACTTTTCTACCAAAAGAGCCTTTATATCTATCATTGGTGAATTTAAAAGAGAAACCTTTCCTAACTAAACAAGAAATCCTATGTTTTAAATCATTCAAATCCAACTTTGTATACAAAGTGGTGAAGTCAAAAGTTTGAAGCCCCAAAGGAACAGATTTTTCTTCTAGAGCTCTTGAAGAGTTTAGAGACTTTATTACAAGAATAACACCTTATGAATTATCTAAGATCCAACTAGAAGAAGTTGGCACATCTGCATCTTTGAGTAATTCCTTCCAAATATCATGAATAGTATGTAAAATGGCTTTAAAACAATTGTTTAACCATTTGGAAACATCCGTCAGAGAAGTATTACAAGATGGAGCTATAAATCTCGGTTTGATCGGATTCATATGAAATTTCCAAACTGTATATAAAAATATTAAGTTTTGATACAATTTGAACCCATAAGATTTACAAAAATCTTGATGATTTGAAATAACTTCTCCAGAAGAAGCATTGCAAAACTGATATGTAGAGGAGTGAGTTACTTTCATAAGGCTCTCTACATAAAACTTTTTACAAGTAAAAACAAAATTATTAGGACATTTATCCACATAAGAAATCACAAAGTTTCTATGAAAATTTTTTAGTGAAGTCAAATCACTTTTTCGTGAAGTCAAATCACTTACCGATAAGCTATCTAATGAAGGGGAATTCATCTCTAAAGCTAAATCAACCTTCATAGAAATTTTCTTCATTACTACTAATTTCCAATGTGTAAAAATTCCACGAATACCAAAAGATTCTTCAAATTTTATAATAAAACTATCAATGCTCTTTTCTATATCTTTAAGGATGCAAGCATCCTTAGAGGTATGAAGTCTATATTTTGTTCCTCTAGAAAAAAGTTCTTTCAAACTACTAGTAGGAAGAATAGAACAATCCTCAGAAACTATAAGACCTAAATCCTTGTTTACGAAAGAGGAAAAGGAACCATTATTGCAACAAGTTCTTCTAGAATTCGACAATCTATCTTGCTCTTTCATATTTCTTCCAATATCATTGTAATTGAAAGCTTTTTGACCTAGAGTTTTCATATATTTGTATATAACCAAAGCATGGACCCAAAGCTTTCTAACATAAGAAGGAAGAGAATATATCACTTCTTTTGATTGCCAGAAGTGTCCTGTGAATCTGGCATCCCTATCTGAAACTATGGATGTCGACAACCCATGCAATCTGAAGACATGATGGATAAACAACTCCACTACCTGTGGATCAAATAGACTGATCCCTATGGATCATATGCACTGATCCCTGTGGATCAATGTCAGACAGTGACCACCCAAACAAGTAGAAAGCTGAAATGCTTACGTACTACTAATGGAGGTGAATTTACAAGTGCTGAATTCAATAGATTTTGTGAAAATCTTGGTATCCATACAGCCCCTCTTCTAATACTGTGGTGGTAAGGTATAACAGGACTTTATGTGGGAGGAGGAGATTCATGTTGTGCCAAGCTAATCTCCCCCATGGATTTTGGGGAGAGGGTTTAAAAATTGTTGTTCCTATTTGCAATCGATCCCCTCACACCACCTTCAAAGGTGGCATTTCAGAAGAGGTTTGGTCTGCCAAACCAGCTTCATAAGACCACCTACACATCTTTGGTTGTGATCCTTTTGTGCATACAAGGCCTGAGTTGAGAAGCAAGTTAGACGCAAACTCCAAGAAAGGAATCTTTATGGATTATGGAGATGAAGGTGAAATGGGCTACATGATATGGGTACCTCAATTCAAGAAGGTAATACGTAGCCCGGATGTATTTAATGAGTCAAGGCTGCTCAAAAATGATTGCGCCTCTAAAAGTGATCATAAAAAGGTCAAATTTCAGCATGTACAGCCACTTGTTAAATCTGATTTGAACCCTTGGATGCACCACATATGGTTGGAAATGACAATCAGCCAGTGGTTATTGAGCCAGATGATGGTGGACAGCAAAATGAGGCTCCTGAACTGCATATGCATCCATCTATTCATGCTGAAAACAAGGCTGGAAATGATGTACAGCAACCCATTAACAATGACGAAGTTGATGTACCTCCTGATGTAGATTCATTGCCAGAGAATGTGGATCATTGGGTAAGAAGATCTACATGTCTTAGGAGGCCTCTGAAGAGATATGACCCCTCTGTACATTACATTATGTTATTAGATGAGGGTGAGCCTTTTACCTACAAAGAGGCAAAGCTATGTGAGCACGAGAAGAAGTGGGAGACTCGAGTTAGCCATGCACGAAGAGATAAAGGCCTCGCATGCAAATAATACTTGAGACTTTGTTGGGTTGCCGAAAGGTAGGAAGGCCATTCTCAACAAGTGGGTATACAAAATCAAAATCGTTGATGGCAAACCCAAGTACAAGGCAAGGCTGGTTGCTAAGGGATATTCCCAAAAGAGGGCATTGATTTAGAAGGAGTGTTCTCTCGGTGATTAAAATGACCACATTACATGTGCTATTGCTCTCATAGCTGCCTTGTATTTGGAGTTATTCCAAATGGATTGTAAAACAGCCATTTTGCATGGTGATTTAGATGAAGAGCTGTACATGAAACAGCCAGAAGGATATGCCGAAACAACCCCCCCCCCCCCCCCCCACAAAAGACAATGGTATAAGAAGTTTGATGCATCTATGCTCAAACATGGGTCCAAAAGAAGCCATGCAGACCACTGTTTGTACATTAAAAAGGATGAAGATCTCAGCCCAATTATTCTAGTGCTGTATGTAGATGATATGCTGTTGGCTGGGAAGAAAAAGAGCCTCTAGATTCTCTAAAAGAGCAGCTTAACTCTGCACTCTTAATGAAAGTCCTTGGGGAAGCTGAGCATATACTTGGTATGTGAATAAAAAGGGAGACGCAGCAGCATACTTGCATTTATCCCAAGAAAAGTACATTGAAAAAATGCTGGACAGTTTTCATGTGGCTGTTGCTAAGCCTCTTGGAGTGCCACTGCAGCCATATGTTGAGCTTTCCAAGGATGACTGTTACAATGATAATGATGCAGCCACCTACATGAAGAGTGTTCCATATGCATCAGCTTGTGGATCCCTTATGTATGCCATGGTTGCCACTATATCAAACATTGTTCATGCAGTGTTGTCAGCAAGTTTATAGCTAATCCTCGCAAAGCTCATTGGGAAGCGGTCAAATCTATCTTCAGATATTTGAAAGGGACCAAAGGTAAATGCCTATGTTATAGAAAGGGTACATTGGAGTTGAAAGGATTCTGTGATTGAGACATGGAAGATTATGTGAACACTCGCAAGTCCACAAGTGGCTATATTTACACCCTTCCAAGCGATGCTATTTCATGGTGCTCTAGACTTCAGAGGGTAGTTGCACTATCTGCTAAAGAGGCGGAATATATTTCAGCCGCAGGCTTCCAAACAAGCCATTTGGTTACCCCCCTTGTGTCGTGAGTTTGGGATACCTGAAAAGGCACCTATTCTTGGATGCGATAGGCAAAGCGCCATAACTTGGCAAATAATGCCATGTTCCATGCTCGCAGAAAGACTATTGATGTGTGATACCACTTCATCAGTGAAGTGTTAGAGGATGGCAGATGGCCTGATCACTTTGATCAAGGTCAATGCTTCACAGAATCCTATGGATGTTCTCACTATCTGTCTAACCAAGGCATAATTTCAGCCTTCAGGTATGTATACATATGGTGGGGAGTTACTTATCTAAAAAGAGCCTCCTTCCTCTTTTAAGTGGAAGGTTGTTGGGGATAAAGGCCCCAAAGATTCTCCTTTTGTATATTTTGATCCTTCCAAGTGATCGCTCTCTCTTAGAGCTTTCCAAACAAATTTTTGTTTTATATTTTTCGACCCCAAATTGGAAGGTTATAGGCATTTACATTATTTTAATGACTTTTGGTCATTGGCCATGTGTGAACATACCCAAATGACCTAAAAGTCACTTATTAACAAGACTTGGTCCCAAAATTCTCATAACTCGATTCAAACTTCTTCAACTTCAACTTTTCTATCTTCTTCTCCGATTTCTACGCAAATTTCTCTCTCTACTTTCTCTCTCCTCACATAATAGCCCACTCCCTTGCTGTTTGGAGCAATCGCGCACACCACCACATAGCTCTCCACTGACAACTCTTGGCACTTCATTCCCATCCAGACACCTGTCAGTTATGCCCAAAAGGAACTTGTGTTGTCTTCCTGAAAAGAAGTTTCTAGTATTCAAGAGACTCTTGGCATCTGAATTCCTTTGGGAGAACCATTTACTTTTCCAAAGTGAAGGATAGACCCTAGACCGTGGAGAATATGTTGGTGGTACGATGATCATGCATCCTATGATTCCAACTGGACATAGATGATATAATCATCAGGGATACCTATAGGCTATGTAGGCACAACCATCATGGAGTATGATATATTACAGAGGATATTGCCCTCGATAGAAGCTCTCTTAGCCCCTTAATTGTGATGGTAGCTCCTAGGGTTTTTACCCAAGAGTTGTTTCCAATGAAGGTATGCTTCATTGTTATGTGTATAAATTCACCATTATATGCTCGGATTGGGTGAGTGACTTTCCCCACTTCTTGTATGCTCAAAGATAGTATTCTACATCGGTTGTTGTATAGCCTGTTGACATTGATATTCGGTCATGAGACAAGTTTTTTGATGGCCACAAGACTTGAGGCATGGATTACACATAAGAGTCAGAAGGAATAGGAGGCCAAACTTCATATCCCAAAAATAGAACATTTAAAATGTACTTGATAAATTCAACATGACCAATGCAAAACCATTGAGTTTAGACTATAACGATATCTAAAACTAAGAAAATCTAGTTGACCAAACAATGATGTTACAACCAATGATACGAGGGGATGTCCCATGTATTCTACAGTTGCAAAAAGGTTAAGCATTGATCATTCAATTGAGAGTAATCGAAAGCTCATGCCTAATGTTTGGTTAAGCACATTAGAAAGCAATGAAATCCATTATGAAGTACTTGAAAACCACAAATTCAAATTATCTATGTTATGAAAACTATTCATTGAAATTACAAGAATGTTGTATTTCAAGCATGTTGAATGATGTTACTGCTTTCAAATGTACTATTGGGTACATTAATGTCCTTGCATGGTTGGTTCATGGTGCTTTAGACTCCAAGAGATAATCACACTCTCTACCATCGAGGTTGAGTACATTCCAATCGTTGAGGCTTCCAAAAAACCCATAGAGTTGGTCGACTTTGTGTATTGAGTTTTGATTGATTAAGAAGACACCTACGACATATCCTTTGATAGCTAAAGTGTAGTATGCCTTCCTCCGGAGTCCGAATGCCATGTTTCACACATATACATAAAAAAAGAACACACTGATATGCAATTTCACATAATCACATAAGTAGTTGATGATAGCATAGTCTCATTGACAAAGCCTATTACTCATGAAAATCTTGCATATTCTCTCCCAAGGAGCCTATTCAAGGCGAGGTATGAACATGGTATAGAGATGGAAAAAGTTATATCCTTTAGTGAAGCCTCCCTTGCCTTTTGATTGGGAACATTTTATTCAAAATCTGAAGCTAAGTGGTTTATTCTCTTATGGTCTTTTACTTTGCTTTGGCATTTAATTTCACTCTGAGACAAGCCACCTAATAAGTAAGAATATCTTAAACTGAATCTTCATTTGTATAACTTGCAAGTCACTTCCAATGAAACATTGTAGACTCGATCAGGATGTGATATCAAGAAAATGACATACACATGTGACATATATGGTATATGATATGTCATGAGTCATACATACATATGACATACACAATACACTATTACACACACGTGACATGTGACATATACAGTGCACAAATTAAAAAATAGAATATAGTTACCAAGTTCCAACTTACCTCTCTAATGTCAAATAAAGACATCTCTTAATAGACTCGCCCACACGGTGCATGAACTTGTATACAAGTCCAAGCGTGAAGCACTCTCTATCTGCTATGCGTATGAGTGAATATAAGGGTCGTAAAGCTCGCACTAATCCCTCCACATCCCTCCAAAAACTATCATCCAAACATGTCCGTCGTACAAGCTCTTCCTTTGGACTAGTATGTCCATCCCAAGGTATCCAATCAAGTGATACAACTATCTGCATCAATGCTTGCCTCATTCTTGCTAATCTCTCCATGACTATGCACATGTATGAGAAACTCATCTTGGCAGGCTTCACAAAGTCAATATCACTATAGGATTCACCAAGTCAATATCACTATAAGACCTAAATAAAGCAAGCAATTGTGGCCTCTTTGTTCACTTTTAAACAAGTGGTTAAAATGGTGTAAATCCAAGATACCTTTCCCACATCCTCTATCAACAAATCTATGCAATGGGCAATACATGAAGTCCACACAATAGAGGGGAAATCTTCATCCAAAAGCTTGCCCATAGCCACACAATTACTTCCATTATCTCTAATCGATTGGACCAGTGCACCAATGTCCATGATAGCTTGACGAATATGGTCATAAATGAACCGAACTGTTTACATATAAAACAAAATGAATCATCAATCAATCGATAATTTATCTTGAAATCTAGCACATTGCATACACACATGTACATGTGACATGCCACATGCACATTGCACATGCAACGTGCACATTGCACATGCAAAAGTGAAAATGCACATGCACATGCCACATGCCACGGCCCACATGTCACATGCACAATCAATGATAAACTAAACTTTCTAAAATTAGAAATTAGAAGAGACTTCATATTAAAGTGCAAAGTTCAAACTCACTTGTGACCATAGTAAAGGGCAAAGTTCATACTCACCTATGACCATAGTAGAGGGCAAGTGATGCATCTATGGCTCGAAGGAACATGCTCCCTTTGCAACAATGCACCAAAATGTTGTATACATTCCTCTTTCTCATGTTCGTCCATCGGTCACACATGAGTGTGCATCCGTACTTTGCCCATGTCTCCTTCATGGGCTCAAGCTCTCTTCTTAATGCTTTCTTTGTTCTTTTGAGCTTCGTTATTCTCACCTCTTCATAGATAGGCCCTTGCAACCTAAACCCTAACAATGATACCTTTCAATGGCATTTCTCCATGTTGGTGTCCATACAACATTGAAAGGCTACCCACATTGTATAAAAGCCTTCATGATGGCTTGTGTGGCTTCTTGTTTACATTGTTTTTGCAAGCTAGCTCGTATAGAGGCTCCTCCAAAAGACCATGTAAGGCCTGTCCAAGCATACAAAAATCTTCTCATGACTCCGATCTTGGACACTGTAAGGCCCGGGCAGTCATTCATACCAGGCATGCGATAGCCAAGCCAATGAAGAAAACAAAGAGCAAAAGAGGTCGAGTTCGCTTAGAGATTTTCTTCCATGAGAGAGTCTCAACATGCAAAAGATGAAGCATCAAGTGGCCAGGATATTCAATTTAACGAGAAGTTGTTTTTTTTACAATACCTCTTAGTACATATGCAAATGAAAAACCAACTCCAACACTTTTTTTGTTTGCATCACAATCATTCTCTGGATTTTTCGTGGGAAAGAAAAGGAATGCATGAGGAGATAAAATCTTTTTTATGCTCAAGAATCGCATGACTGAGCGGGTCTTTGTATCCGATGCAGAGAAGAACATTAGATGGTCTATGTACAAGGAGATCTAGAGGCTTTTTTTGGAATACGCTTGATGGAAGACTGGAGTGTTACTCATGTTAGGAAAACTTGCCTAGTCTCCACGTTGTTCCCATATACAGACATAAAGTGATGAGATTAAGGTTCATTTTGTGTTTGGGGATTGCACTAAACCATCGTCTCTTCACATTGATGAGTCTCCAATTATATTAAGGTCATTTTAAACAAAGCAAAAAAAAAAAGAAGCTAAAGCTTACAAATGATATAATAGGAGATATCAAATTTGATCCTTATAATGATCCTCTTTATGAAGTTAAGCACTCTCAACTTCAATCTTTAATAGTCTTCTACTCTGCTAGGCAACCTTTTGCAAACATGTATGACTTAAGGTTGATATTATGTACGTATGTACTCTTCAGCGTGAGTAGCATGCAATTTTGCTTGATTCCGGCTAAGCATACTCAACCTCCAAATCTATATAAGAAACGATAGAGACCATCTATGACAAATTCAATGCGACCATATTGATTTCTGTTGATTACATCTTCTTTTATAATGGTGTAATCTCAAGTGGTTTGAAGCCCATCGGATATATTTGAACATGATTATGCAACGAACAAGGGCATTCAGTCACAGATAATGCAACTCAATGAGAAGTGAAGGTAGACATGAGAGAACTCTGAAGATCCAAATGTGCTTCTACAAAGCGTATGGATAGCTATTAGTTAGGAAGATTTCCATAGTTGATGGGCAGTGCAACTCCCCACCTCGTCTTGGCTCAAGCTCAGGATTCAAAGAGATTTAAGAAGTTCCTGCAACTTCCACACAGAACAATGAGCAACCTTTGATCCTATAGCGCACACATTCCAGTTTGCCTCGAGTCGACTCTATGGATATAAATTTTGGTATTTAGAAATGGAAGCTACAACTGCCAAGAGCCATTTCTATAGAAAACATTCAAGAGTCATTTCTACATAAAATATTCTAGAGCTGAGCTCATCGCCTACCTGAATTAATTTCTCTAGAGGATTAAAGTCAATCCATATTTATCATTGCAATCTCCTTTGCATAATGTTTGTATATATATTATCTGTCCATTGACATCTGAAAAATCACGCGACAGTGGACAATTTTCCATAATGGCATTTTGAAAAGTTCGAGAAACATTTCCACGTGGATATCATCATAAGTCCATATTGCTTTTGCAGAATGGCTTTTCGAAATGGAAGCTTTTCGAAATTCGAGCTCCAAATCGATTTCAACATTTTGACGTGGAGATTATCATCTGTCTAAAAGTGAGTCGATATTGCCTCCGTTTGATAAGGTTTCTATCATTTTGCAATAGAGTCTGCATATTTTAGTATATCTCTCAAATTATAATAGAGTCTGCATCATTGTAGAACATATTATAATATATTTTTTTAGTTGTAGCACCTAATATAGTCTGCATCATTGTACAATATAATATTATATATTTGTCAAACTCTCGCACGGGCAAGTCAAACAACCACCACCATGTTAAATAGGTTCTTTCTTTTCATGTTTCTGAAGGGAATCTAAGAAGATAGTTACAAATTTAATATTTCTATGTGATACTAAACCAAACTTAAGTTCTCAATGGGATTTTAGCCTTTAGAAATTCATTAGTATGCAAGTATTGAAGAAGTTGAAGGTGACAATAGACATTGAAATCACATGCAATATAGAAATAAATTTGAACGAATTTTGTGAATTATATTAGGTACGAAAAGTGATCACCGAAAATAATTCTTGGATAACGCTTAACATGGGTTTAATTCTCTATCTTTCACTAGCAAAAAGAAAAAAAATAAAGGATTTTATTTCACATGAGGGTGAGTTCAAGATAGCATATGAATTCATGTACTTGGGAAGTGGCTTCTTTTAAAACGTGCACTCTTACCTTTATGCCGGTTATTCTGTAAACGAAAAAAAGTGGAAGTTTAAAATCATTTATGTAGGTCTCGTGAGTCCTCTATCTTCGTGCATCATTTAGCAAAGTCAATTGCTTTCTATCTTTGTGAATCATAAATCACTTGGTCATTTTGTCTTCGAGGATCATTTCGCGAAGTCAACTCTGCAAGTGCTCGCTCTCTTATGCCATTGTACTTACGACTATCTTTTGTTAGTGTCGCCATTCTCTTAAAACTTATTTGCAAGTAATTTTGTGAACTCTTAACTTTATGTCCATTATTTTAAAAATGCCAAAATGTCAAACTCTAAAATCAATTGTGTTGGTCCTGTGACTCCTCTGTCTTCGTGGATCATTTCATAAAGTCAATTGCTCTCTAATTTCATGAATTGTAAATCATTCGGCCATTTTCTTTTCGGAGATGACTTTACCAAGTCAATTGTGCACAGTGCTCGCTCTCTTCGGCCATTTTATTTGTGACTATTTTTTGTTTTCACTATCATTCTTCTAAAATTTATTAATAAATAATTTTGTGCACTCTTAACTTTATGCCTATTATTCCAAAAATATCAAAAATGTGCTAAGTCCAAAATCAGCTGTGCATTTATTTTTATTCTTTTTTCCACCACCATTCTTTGTTATCTCCCAATGACTGAAGAAGATTACAAATGGCTTGAAAAAAGTGAAGAGATTGGAATGCATCGAATTGGTAGTGCAAAAAGACAATGGTTTATCATAATTGCACAAAGAAAAAGTGATAGATTACGTGCGAAAGTTAATGCACAAATTAGTATTAGCCATATATAGAAGTTTATAACATTATTAAAAAAATCAACCAGTATTATATTCATGAGTGATACAATCCGCAACAATAAGAACCATTTTAAATGTTGGGACCATGTTACTCACATGATCTTCCAAATTCATCTCCATTGGGATTCCTCTTTTTTCGGACACACTTAAAACTTTCGAAACCAAAAGAAGGTACATTAGAGGAACAAAAGAAAGTAAAAAATATGTTCATTATACACAATAAATAAGCATTTGAATATTCTAAGGAGTTTATGCATAAAGTGACATATTCCAAAGGGTATGTTATAATATGGTATAAGACTATAGAGAAAAAGGGATAAAACATTTTTTTTTCGACGTAGATGATACGCTTAATCTTCCAATAAAAATAAAAACAATGTTGAAGTTAGAGTATTTTAATATTTATTCAACCACCCATATAAAACACCATTTGATTTTTGTCAGTGTTACTATTAATCATTAATGTTTTTAGTGTTCTTTCACAAAAATAAATGTAGTTGAACACCAAAAATACTAATCATTAATAGTAATAGGACAAAGATCAAGTGGTGTTTTACATGGATGGTTGAATAAATGTTAAAATACTTTAAATTCAACATCGTTTTGTTTTTATTGGAAGATTGAGCGTATAATTTACGTCGAAAAAAAATGTCTATCTATTCTTCTCTATAGTCCTATACCATCTCTTAACATACCTTTTAGAATCTGACATTTTATGTATAAAGTGTGTAAAATATATAAATCTTTGTTTATTGTGTATAATAAACATATTTTTTACTTTCTTTTGTTCCTCTAATGTACCTTCTTTTAGTTTCGAAAGTTTTAAGTGTGTCCGAAAAAAGAGGAATCCCAATGGAGATGAATTTGGAAGATCATGTGAGTAACATGGTCCCAACATTTAAAATGGTTCTTATTGTTGCGGATTCTATCACTCATGAATATAATACTGGTTGATTTTTTTAATAATGTTATAAACTTCTATATATGGCTAATACTAATTTGTGCATTAACTTTCGCACGTAATCTATCACTTTTTCTTTGTGCAATTATGATAGACCATTGTGTTTTTGCACTACCAATTCGATGCATCCCAATCTCTTCATTTTTTTCGAGCCATTGGTAATCTTCTTCAGCCATTGGGAGATAGCAAAGAATGGTGGTGGAAAAAAGAATAGAAAGAAAAGATAACCGCAAGTAGAACGACGAAATAATTCACAAAAGAGACAGTAATTAACTTTGCGAAATGATCCGCAAAAACAGGGCACTCGCGAGACATGCACAGCTGATTTTGGACTTGCACATTTTGACATTTCTGGAATAATAGGCATAAAGTTAAGAGTGCACAAAATTATCTATTAATAAATTTTATAAGAATGATAGTGAAAACAGAAAATAGTCATAAATAAAATGGCCAAAGAGAGGGAGCATTGTGCACAATTGACTTTGTAAAGTCATCTCCGAAAAGAAAATGGCCGAATGATTTACAATTCACGAAAATAGAGAGCAATTGACTTTATGAAATGATCCGCGAAGACAGAGGAGTCACAGGACAAACACAATGGATTTTAGAGTTTGACATTTTGGCATTTTTAAAATAATGGGCATAAAGTTAAGAGTGCACAAAATTACTTGCAAATAAGTTTTAAGAGAATGGCGACACTAACAAAAGATAGCCGTAAGTACAATGGCATAAGAGAGCGGGCACTTGCACAGTTGACTTCGCGAAATGATCCTCGAAGTCAAAATGGCCAAGTGATCTATGATTCACAAAGATAGAAAGCAATTGATATTGCTAAATGATGCACGAAGATAGAGGACTCACGAGACCTACATAAATGATTTTAAACTTTCACTTTTTTTCGTTTACAGAATAACCAGCATAAAGGTTAGAGTGCACATTTTAAAAGAAGCAACCTCCCAAATACGTGAATTCATATGCTATCTTGAACTCATCCTCATGTGAAAGAAAATCCTTTATTTTTTTTCTTTTTGCTAGTGAAAGATAGAGAATTAAACATATGTTAAGTCTTATCCAAGAACTATTTTCGATGATCACTTTTCCTACCCAATATAAGTCACAAAATGCGTTCAAATTTGTTTCTATATTGCATTTGATTTCAATGTCTAATCTCACCTTTAAGTTCTTCAATACTTGCATACTAATGAATTTCTAAAGGCTAAAATCCCATTGAAGAACTTAAGTTTGGTTTAGTATCACATAGATATATTAAATTTGTAACTATCTTCTTAGATTCCCTTCAAAAACTCTCGATATGTCTTCTCCCTCTTATATCCTTTGAGATAACCATAGGTTTATATTCCTGCATATAAATGCCGTGAGAATGCCAATATATATTAATGTGTTGTGAATATATTGTAGAACTACATGTGAAAAATCATATGTGAATTTCTAATGGTGTTCAAACACTTCGAATTTAAAAAGAAAATATTAATCCAATCAAGTACACATAGATACGTGCTTAATAACTAAAGACTATAAACTACTCAAGTAACAGAAGAAAATTTAGAACATAATTATAAGAAAAAAATATATTTTAGTATGTATCTCACTATCCATCTTGCAAAAATACCCACCTCATATATCAAAATGAGAAAAACACAAATTTCTATAGTCTTATGTGTGATTATAACCTAAATTATATTCTTGCATGTAGAAATGACTAATACACGCACAAACTGCAACTCATATTCAATTCTCGTTTTATACAACTCATTGGAATGCTCCCATGCACAAATAATAATCTCCAAGGGATAGAGATGGGGAGGATATAACATTTCCATACTTTTCACCTGAGTAAACTGAGGGTGCAAGTCTACAGCCTAGTTCTAGGCTTCCAACATCAATAAGACCAAAAACACCATCACAAAAACGTCCATTAATTATCATCCCTTAAATATGGCATTGGAAATTGATGCAAGAAGGGAATCATGCTTAACCCCTGCAATGCTTAAATTTAATGTACGGAACTTGAGAGGATGCCTAGAGATTAAGAATGGGCATCCTTCAAAATCCATGGTTCAAGACTATAAATCCATGATTCCAGAGTTATTTTATTTAACATATTCACTAAAAATTTAGATCACATAGAAATTAAATACTACACATTAAAAAGAAAGTGTATATATGTATGTGAAAGTATATTATTGCCTCTCTCGAACATGATAAGAAAGTGACTATTTGTATGTGAACGTATATTGCTTCTAGTCTCGCTCTCAAACATAAAAAGAAAGTGCCTACTTGACATGGTGGTGGTTATTTCACTGTCCCGTGCGAGAGTTTGACAAATATATAATATTATATTGTACAATGATGCAGACTATATTATGTGCTACAACAAGAAAAATATATTATAATATGTTGTACAATGATGCAGACTCTATTATAATTTGAGAGATATACTAAAATATGCCGACTCTATTGCAAAATGATAGAAACATTATCAAACGAAGGCAATATCGACTCACTTTTAGACAGATGATAATCTCCACATCAAAATATTGAAATGGATTTCGAGCTCCAATTTCGAAAAGCTTCAATTCCGAAAAGCCATTGTGCAAAGGCAATCTGGACTGATGATGATATCCACGTGGAAATGTTGCTTCAACTTTTCAAAATACCATTGTGCAAAAATATCCACTGTCAAAGATTTCTAAGATGTCAATGGACAGATAATATATATACAAACATCATGCAAAGGAGATTGCAATGATAAATATGGATTGACTTCAATCCTCCAGAAAAATTAATTCAAGTAGGCGATGGGCTCAGCTCTAGAATATTTTATATAAAAATGGCTCTTGAATGTTTTCTATAGAAATGGCTCTTGGCAGTTGTAGCTTCCATTTCGAAATACCACCATAGAGTCAACTCGAGAGAAACTGGAATGTGTGCGCTATAGGATCAAAGGTATGCTTATATTGTTGTGTGTGGAAGTTGCAGGAACTTGTTAAATCTCTTTGAATCCTGAGCTTAAGCCAAGACGAGGTGGAGTGGCACTGCCCATCAACTATGGAAATCTTCCTAACTAATAGCTATCCACACGCTTTGAAGAAGCACATTGAGATCTTCAGAGTTCTCCCAGGTCTACCTTGACTTCTCATTGAGTTGCATCATCTGTGAATGAATGCCCTTATTCGTTGCATAATCATGTTCAAATATGTCCGATGGGCTTCAAACCACTTGAGATTACACCATTATAAAAGATGTAATCAACAAAAATCAATATGGTCGCATTGAATTTGTCATAGATGGTCTCTATGGTTTCTTATATAGATTTGGAGGCTCTGTATGCTTAGCCGGAATCAAGCAAAATTGCATGCCACTCATGCTGAAGAGTACATACGTACATAATATCAACCTTCAGTCATACATGTTTCCATAACGCTTCCCCGCAGAGGAGAAGACTATTAAAGATTGAAGTTGAGAGTGCTTAACTTCATAAAGAGGATCATTATAAGGATCAAATTTGATATCTCCTATTAAATCATTTGAAAGCTTTAGCTTCTTTTTTCTTTTTGCTTCTTCAAAATGACCTTAATATAATTGCAGACTCATCAATGTCAAGACATGATGGTTTAGTGCAATCGCCAAACACAAAATGAACCTTAATCTCATCACTTTATGTTTGCATATGGGAACAACGTGGAGACGAGGCACGTTTCCCTAACATGAGTAACATGCTTAGAAAAACTCGTGTGTTCCACTGCATACACTCCAGTCTTCCATGGAAGCGTATTCCAAAAAAAGCTCTAGATCTCCTTGTACACAGGCCACCTAATGTTCTTCTCTGCATCGGATACAAAGACCCGCCCAATCATGTGATTCTTGAGCATAAAAAAGATTTTATCTCCTCATGCATTCCTTTTCTTTACAACGAAAAATCAAGAGAATGATTGTGATGCAAACAAAAAAAGCGTTGGAGTTGGTTTGTCATCTGCATATGTACTAAGAGGTATTGTAAAAAAAACAACTTCTCGTTAAATTGAATATCCTGGCCACTTGATACTTCATCTTTTGCATGTTGAGACTCTCTCATGGAAGAAACATCTCTAAGCGAAATCGACCTCTTTTGCTCTTTGTTTTCTTCATTGGCTTGGCTATCGCATGCCTAGTGTGAATGACTGCCCGGGACCTTACAATGTCCAAGATCTGAATCATGAGAAGATTTTTGTATGCTTGGAGGTAACGTTTTCCCTGCTTTTTGCTCCAAATGAGATGATGTGATGGAGGTCCCTAGTGTGTTGCCTCTTCAACTTCAAATATATACAATGTTGTGCTCACCCTCTGATAGAAATAGCTTCCAGAAGTGTCCTCGCCCGAAAAGAGCAAAGGTAATCGAACACATTTGTCAATAGACTTGATTGATTGCCCTCACTTCAGTTCTTCCTCTTTTATGAGCATCTTGGTCATAATCGATCACTCTGGAATTCCATCCTTTCATATTCCTAAAGTATCTAGTGAATTGTGCAACAATTGTCCTAATCATTACACAATCATGCCTCCATCGTGTTACAATCCTATCTTTGGATTGAACAGAGATCCTTTGCTTACGTTGTGTAAATACCTCTCCCTCTCTTTGTATGCAGCGCCTTCAGATTTACTCCTCTAATGCTTCGCGAAGGGCTTCTCAAAACAGAAGTTCTTCCATCCCCCAATGAGAGTTACTCCCTCTCAGAGCCGAAGAAGCGAAAAACCCCACCTAAGCGAATAATATCTTTCGAGAGCCTTTAGTTAAAAGAAATAAAACTCCTCTTTGTCCGTTGCCCATCCTAATGCCTTAGAAACTTATCAATCATTGTTGCCTATTATTTCCGCGCTGAACCCATGGAGTGAATATCTGGTAAAAGAAGTATACAAGAAGCCCAACAAGAGGCAAAAATGCATGCTAGAAGTGCAAATAACTTTCCAATGTAAGATGAGTTATCAAAGGCCATGGAAACTGTGGCCGCAATATAAGGAATGAAGGATAAAATCATAATTCGAGAAGGAAAGATAGTCAACTCATCATTTTCAATCCCAGTTCCTTGCAAGTCATAAGGTCGGGTAAGCTTCTTGTCCACAACAATGAGCTTGGTGTCAACAACATTGAAATCACATCAACCAAGCAGAAGACAACTTCCCCACAGAGCTGTCAAAAGCATTACAATGGATCCTACCAATAATCTGATGCCAACCAATACCTTTGATTGGGCCTCTTCTTTTGTGCCACCTATGCCAAAAACAATGAGCACAATGTTGTTATCATTTCTTCTTTCTATTGCCACTTCATGAAGATCAATTCATTTTGACGATTTCTCTTTATCTTGGTTGAGCTTTCAATTGGTGCTTATGATTTGGTTTGCTAGCTTGATACCTATATCACGACCACATCCACCCCCTCCAAACATGTGCATCCTTCGGATGCGCAAACACAATCAAGTAGAAGTGATCATCATACTCAAATGATAAAACCCAATCATTTTTGTCTTCCAATCTATCATGATTCCTTTCTACTTGAGCTCGATCAATTATAGAACGTGCTGCTATCTCTAATCTATCCAAAAACTCTTCATCATTGTTATTGTCCCAAACCATTTCTCCTTCAACATGAAGAAATTCCATATCCTCATAATCAAGAAAGTCTTGATCTTCAATATCACTAGAATCTTGCTTATTGAAGTCAAATTCATCACAATTTTGACACCTTCTAGGACTATGCATATAGTTTGACGACAAATCAATTTCTTTATTTAAAATACGATCATGAAATTTTGCATTCATCTCCATCGATTCTTGCTAATTCTCTTCAGAGGATGTGCTTTCGCTATATTCGTCATACATTTCTTCAATAATTGACTCTTGCTTAAATACTTCATCATGCCTGAATATCTTGCCACATACACTTGAATCAACTGAAACTTCATAGATGTAATTGCTTGATTCCATTGAATATCTTTCCATGATGTACGCAAATCACATTTATCATACATCTTAATAAAAATTATATCTTCCACTTCATGCTTGATTTCTTCAGCATATGGACTCAACGCAAAATGATCATCTTTGACATGCATATCAGTATGTAGAGGAGCAATCAATGGTTTTTCCTCATCCTCCTTATGATCGTTCATATGTCCCTCTTCATGGAGTGTGACATCATTTACATACATATCATTATTTCAAATGATGGATAAGTTCTTAGTTGAGAATGTGTTTACAAGATATGGATTGCCAATAGAATTGGTGAGTGATTGTGGCACACACTTCTTGAACGAAGTCATTGAAAACCTTCTCCAAGAGTTTTCAGTGATACATAAGAAATCTGCTCCCTTTCACCCATAAGTTAACGGACAAACCAAGAGCACAAATAAGATTCTATGTAATGTGTTGACGAATTTGGTGAATAATAAACCCTCTAATCATGTTGTTTGGGCATATCGAGTTGCCTATAAAATGATACTCAATGCAACACCCTTTCAAATGGTATTTGGCCAAAATGCAGTGTTACCTTTAGACTTCCTGATACCGACACTCAGAGTAGCACAAGAGCATCAATGGACCGGCCATGAGCTCTCATCTAGAATCTTTGATCTAGAACGCTTAGGTGAAACAAGATTCAAAGCAGTAGTAGGAATTTATGAAGCTAAGAAAAGACAAATGACATACTTCGATGCTCATGTGAAAGATAAGGGCTTGAAAGAGAGACTTAGTCTTGGTATACACATTGAAACAACATGCACGGAAGTTGGAGAAGCGAGGCTATGGACCTATGATCATCAATAAGATCTCCACAAGTGAAGTATTTCAATTAGCTACCCTAGAAGGTGACATCCTACCTAATTACATAAGTGGATGTAGAGTCAAATTATATCAAGAACCTTTCACAGAGGAAATGCTAAACTGACTCAACACCGCCAAGAAACGTAAGGAAGAGGAAAAACAAGTTCGAGAAGAAGCACAAGCAGAAGCCTTGGAACGCATCCAATGCATGAAAGCACAAGTGGACTTCTTCACGTCTAGGAGGATCAAAACCGCATCACAATTGAGTTAGAAAATGATCCACTCAAGAAACTAGGAAAGGCACCAAATCTTGGTCCTTCGAAGAGTACATATGAAGATAGAGATGTTGTTCTTGTCCAAAACTTTGTGATGCAGAAGGAGGATGTTCGCAACAAAGGAGAAGGATCTAATGGAACTCCCTTCTTTTCCAAAAGTGATCCAAACAAAGCAAACAAAGGAGCACAAGGAGTCGAAGAAGTAGACGGTCCATGCTCATAGTCAAAGGAGAGAGTGAAGCAAGATGACTCAAACGGTGAAGCAAATTTGGATCCGCAAGGGTGAACAACTCCCTTCTCGAGAGACTGTACCCGAATGATGCACCAAACCAACTACTCGAACAAGGACTACAAAGAAAGAGTATTCTAGGAATCTCCAAAAACGGACCATTTCTATTTGGATTCCAAAGAAGTTGATGAAAACTGACCCCAATGCTCGATAAATTTGGGTGCCTAAGACTTGCTTACTAGCCCAGATAGCTGCATAGGCGCATAAGCTTGAATCACCACCCACAATCACGCACTTCATACACTTCATGATAAACATCTACAATCAACACCTCCACACCTAAAATCACACCTAGGACTGTCTAGAAATGGGTAGCCAACATAGCTTCACCGGTTCGCGAATCGAAACGGTGCTATTTTTAGGTGCGTTCAATTCGATACGAACCGTTTCAAACTGTTCTCTTGAGCTGAACCTGAAAACAATCATTCGCCGAAAAACCCTCTTCTTCTCATATTTTATGCGCCCGAGTTTGAGGCTTCTTATTGCAAGTGTTCTTGGCTTGAGACTTAAGTGAGAGATCTTGAAGGGTGAAGCTTCAACCTTCCTCTTATGCCCTCTTGCTACATAGATTATAGCGCATCCACCTATGTGCATTATGCCTATGTGAAATTCTTAATCTTTTCTAGTCCTTTCATAAGAATAATGGTATGTTGATTCTTGAAATTTAATTCAAGTTCCAAGTCACAATTTACAAATGAATCAATGATGAATCATAAATATATATATGTATTATGGATCATGCATGTATGTATGAACATTAAATAAACTTCAAATTATAAAATAAAATAATAAAATAATAAAAATCATTACATAAATATATATAAAGAAACAAAAAAAATGCAAATTAAACAAAATCACAAAGAAAACCAAAAAGTGCATCTTCACCTTCTATGTCTGCCCAAAACAAGAAGTATCAAAATTAAACTTTATCATGCATAGCTTGGACAAATAGCTATGACATCCCTACTCACGTCATCAATGTCCTAGAGTAGGTGCAGACTTTAACAAAGAGTCTTTCTAAATAAAGATCTCTAACAAAGTCAACGAACTGAGTTTCTATCACTTCCGAAAGTGAAGGGTAAACTCAGCCATGATAAAGTCTTGCATAAAGAACAAACAAATAATAAGAAAGAAATTAAAATAAGAATTATAAAATTAAAATTAATAAATATATAAATTATAAAAATAAATGTATATATATAATATTAAATAATTAAAATAAATTTTAAAAAATAAAGAAAATAGCTATAATAATAATAAAAGTAGTAGTAATAATAAAAATAATAAAGAACAATAGACTAAAATAAAACTATAAATAAAGAGTGAAAGAACCTCCACAAAATACCTTATCATTAACCAATATAAAGTTTCCCTTTTCTATTGAATTTACTAATGATTAATTTGAACACATGAAAAGAAGAACCATAAACGAACTTGTTACGAAGTAAGAAAGTCCTTACCTTCTTTGAAACTTTCTTGCATGAATACATTTTTTGAACAAGCAAAGAGATTAGTTGACAACATTGAATTACAAATGAAGACAAGCTTGAACATAGACGAGAAAATCTAAACAATTGAGAGCAAACAATGCCATTATTTGTTAATTGAGAAATATTTGAATCAATCTGAGGCATTCGTACCGTGTTGATGCTAGCGAATTCAGGTTCTAATCTTTTATCATAAATGTCTACTTCCAAACCAAAAGGAGATTGAAATATTTTTTAGATCTAGGAAAGCACAAGAATCACCATGTGAAGTACAATTCAGCTCACAAAAAGTTTTGGGATAAATACCACCACCAGAAGCATCATTGTTTAAGTACATAAAATCTTGAAAAGAACTAAAATCAGGAACAAATAGATCATCTACAAGGCGTCTAATATTAGAAAGTTTGTGTAAAATGGTAGGACAAGTATTAGCTAAAACAAGCATTTCCATAAATTCATATTCATAAGTAAAAAGATAAAAATTAACAAGAACGACAACACAATTTATACCCATAGGAATTCCAATACATTCCTTATATAAAGTATCACCAACTGATATATACAAGTTTTCTAAAAGAAAATCTAACCAAAGAAGAATGACAATTTCATCTACTATTCTAGTGTAACGTTTCTTTCTACTATCTATATCTACAGACTTGGATTTCAACCATAAATAATTAAAATGCAATGCATACTTTTCTACCAAAAGAGCCTTTATATCTATCATTGGTGAATTTAAAAGAGAAAAATTTCCTAACTAAACAAGAAATCCTATGTTTTAAATCATTCAAATCCAACTTTGTATACAAAGTGGTGAAGTCAAAAGTTTGAAGCCCCAAAGGAACAGATTTCTCTTCTAGAGCTCTTGAAGAGTTAAGAGACTTTATTACAGGAATAACACCTTGTGAATTATCTAAGATCCAACTAGAAGAAGTTGGCACATCTACATCTTTGAGTAATTCCTTCCAAATATCATGAATAGTATGTAAAATGGCTTTAAAACAATTGTTTAACCATTTGGAAACATCCGTGAGAGAAGTATTACAAGATGGAGCTATAAATCTCGGTTTGATCGGATTCTTATGAAATTTCCAAACTGTATATAAAAATATTAAGTTTTGATACAATTTGAACCCATAAGATTTACAAGAATCTTGATGATTTGAAATAACTTCTCCATAAGAAACATTGCAAAACTGATATGTAGAGGAGTGAGTTACTTTCATAAGGCTCTCTACATAAAACTTTTTACAAGTAAAAACAAAATTATTAGGACATTTATCCACGTAAGAAATCACAAAGTTTCTATGAAAATTTTTTAGTGAAGTCAAATCACTTACCGATAAGCTATCTAATGAAGGGGAATTCATCTCTAAAGCTAAATCAACCTTCATAGAAATTTTCTTCATTACTACTGATTTCCAATGTGTAAAAATTCCACGAATACCTAAAGATTCTTCAAATTTTAGAATGAAACTATCAATGCTCTTTTCTATATCTTTAAGGATGCAAGCATCCTTAGAGGTATGAAGTCTATATTTTGTTCCTCTAGAAAAAAGTTCTTTCAAACTACTAGTAGGAAGAATAGAACAATCCGCAGAAACTATAAGACCTAAATCCTTGTTTACGAAAGAGGAAAAGGAACCATTATTGCAACAAGTTCTTCTAGAATTCGACAATCTATCTTGCTCTTTCATATTTCTTCCAATATCATTGTAATTGAAAGCTTTTTGACCTAGAGTTTTCATATATTTGTATATAACCAAAGGATGGACCCAAAGCTTTCTAACATAAGAAGGAAGAGAATATATCACTTCTTTTGATTGCCAGAAGTGTCCTGTGAATCTGGCATCCCTATCTGAAACTATGGATATCGACAACCCATGCAATCTGAAGACATGATGGATAAACAACTCCACTACCTGTGGATCAAATAGACTGATCCCTGTGGATCACATGCACTCATCCCTGTGGATCAATGTCAAACAGTGACCACCCAAACAAGTAGAAAGCTGAAATGCTTACGTACTACTAATGGAGGTGAATTTACAAGTGCTGAATTCAATAGATTTTGTGAAAATCTTGGTATCCATGCAGCCCCTCTTCTAATACTGTGGTGGTAAGGTATAACAGGACTTTATGTGGGAGGGGGAGATTCATGTTGTCCCCAACTAATCTCCCCCATGGATTTTGGGGAGAGGGTTTAAAAATTGTAGTTCCTATTTGCAATCGATCCCCTAACACCACCTTCAAAGGTGGCATTTCAGAAGAGGTTTGGTATGCCAAACCAGCTTCATAAGACCACCTACACATCTTTGGTTGTGATGCTTTTGTGCATACAAGGCCTGAGATGAGAAGCAAGTAAGACGCAAACTCCAAGAAAGGAATCTTTATGGATTATAGAGATGAAGGTGAAATGGGCTACATAATATGGGTACCTCAATTCAAGAAGATAATTCGTAGCCGGGATGTATTTAATGAGTCAAGGCTGCTCAAAAATGATTGTGCCTCTAATAGTGATCATAAAAAGGTCAAATTTCAGCATGTACAGCCACTTGTTAAATCTGATTTGAACCCTTGGATGCACCACATATGGTTGGAAATGACAATCAGCCAGTGGTTATTGAGCCAGATGATGGTGGACAGCAAAATGAGGCTCTTGAACTGCATATGCATCCATCTATTCATGCTGAAAACAAGGCTGGAAATGATGTACAGCAACCCATTAACAATGACGAAGTTGATGTACCTCCTGATGTAGATTCATTGCCAGAGAATGTGGATCATTGGGTAAGAAGATCTACATGTCTTAGGAGGCCTCTGAAGAGATATGACCCCTTTGTACATTACATTATGTTATTAGATGAGGGTGAGCCTCTTACCTACAAAGAGGCAAAGCTATGTGAGCACGAGAAGAAGTGGGAGACTCGAGTTAGCCATACACGAAGAGATAAAGGCCTCGCATGCAAATAATACTTGAGACTTTGTTGGGTTGCCGAAAGGTAGGAAGGCCATTCTCAACAAGTGGGTATACAAAATCAAAATCGTTGATGGCAAACCCAAGTACAAGGCAAGGCTGGTTGCTAAGGGATATGCCCAAAAAGAGGGCATTGATTTCCAAGGAGTGTTCTCTCGGTGATTAAAATGACCACATTACATGTGCTATTTGCTCTCATAGCTGCCTTGTATTTGGAGTTATTCCAAATGGATGTTAAAACAGCCATTTTGCATGGTGATTTAGATGAAGAGCTGTACATGAAACAGCCAGAAGGATATGCCGAAACAAATCCCCCCCCCAAAAAGACAATGGTATAAGAAGTTTGATGCATCTATGCTCAAACATGGGTCCAAAAGAAGCCATGCAGACCACTGTTTGTACATTAAAAAGGATGAAAATCTCAGCCCAATTATTCTAGTGCTGTATGTAGTTGATATGCTGTTGGCTGGGAAGAAAAAGAGCCTCTAGATTCTCTAAAAGAGCAGCAATCTTAATGAAAGTCCTTGGGGAAGCTGAGCATATACTTGGTATGTGAATAAAAAGGGAGAGGCAGCAGCATACTTGCATTTATCCCAAGAAAAGTACATTGAAAAAATGCTGGACAGTTTTCATGTGGCTGTTGCTAAGCCTCTTGGAGTGCCACTGCAGCCATATGTTAAGCTTTCCAAGGATGATTGTTAGAATGATAATGATGCAGCCAACTACATGAAGAGTGTTCCATATGCATCAGCTTGTGGTTCCCTTATGTATGCCATGGTTGCCACTAGATAAAACATTGTTCATGCAGTGTTGTCAGCAGGTTTATAGCTAATCCTCGCAAAGCTCATTGGGAGGCGGTCAAATCTATCTTCAGATATTTGAAAGGGACCAAAGGTAAATGCCTATGTTATGGAAAGGGTCCATTGGAGTTGAAAGGATTCTGTGCTTCAGACATGGAAGATTATGTGAACACTCGCAAGTCCACAAGTGGCTATATTTACACCCTTCCAAGCGATGCTATTTCATGGTGCTCTAGACTTCAAAGGGTAGGTGCACTATCTACTAAAGAGGCGGAATATATTTCAGCCACAGGCTTCCAAAGAAGCCATTTGGTTAGCCCCCTTGTGTCGTGAGTTTGGGATACCTGAAAAGGCACCTATTCTTGGATGCGATAGGCAAAGCGCCATAAGTTGGCAAATAATGCCATGTTCCATGCTCGCAGAAAGACTATTGATGTGCGATACCACTTCATCAGTGAAGTGTTAGAGGATGGCGGATGGCCTGATCACTTTGATCAAGGTCAATGCTTCACAGAATCCTACAAATGCTCTCACTATATGTCTAACCAAGGCATAATTTCAGCCTTCAGGTATGTATACATATGGTGGGAGTTACTGACCTTAAAAGAGCCTCCTTCCAATTTTAAATGGAAGGTTGTTGGGGATAAAGGCCCCAAAGATTCTCCTTTTGTATATTTTGATCCTTCCAAGTGATCGCTCTCTCTGAGAGCTTTCCAAACATATTTTTGATATATATTTTTCGACCCCAAATTGGAGGGTTATAGGCATTTACATTATTTTAATGACTTTTGGTCATTGGCCATGTGTGAACATACCCAAATGACCTAAAAGTCAATTATTAACAAGACTTGGTCCCAAAATTCTCATAACTCGATTCAAACTTCTTCAACTTCAAATTCTCCATCTTCTTCTCCAATTTCTATGCAAATTTCTCTCTCTACTTTCTCTCTCCTCACACAATAGCCCACTCTCTTGCTGTTTGGAGCAATCGCGCACACCACCACATAGCTCTCCACTGACAACTCTTGGCACTTCATTCCCATCCAGACACCTATCAGTTATGCCCAAAAGGAACTTGTGTTGTCTTCCTGAAAAGGAGTTTCTAGTATTCAAGAGACTCTTGGCATCTGATTTCCTTTGGGAGAACCATTTACTTTTCCAAAGTGAAGGATAGACCCTAGACCGTGGAGAATATGTTGGTGGTACGATGATCATGCATCCTATGATGCCAACTGGTCATAGATGATATAATCATCAGGGATACCTATAGGCTATGTAGGCACAACCATCATGGAGTATGATATATTACAGAGGATATTGCCCTCGATAGAAGCTCTCTTAGCCCCTTAATTGTGATGGTAGCTCCTAGGGTTTTTACCCAAGAGTTGTTTCCAATGAAGGTATGCTTCATTGTTATGTCTATAGTTAGTACAGATTCACCATTATACGGTCGGATTGGGTGAGTGACTTTCCCCACTTCTTGTATGCTCAAAGATAGTATTCTACACCGGTTGTTGTATAGCCTGTTGACATTGATATTCAGTCATGAGCCAAGTTTTTTGATGGCCACAAGACTTGAGGCATGGATTACACATAAGAATCACAAGGAATAGGAGGCCAAAGTTCTTATCCCAAAAATAGAACATTTAAAATGTACTTGATAAATTCAACATGACCAATGCAAAACCATTGAGTGAGACTATAACCATGTCTAAAACTAAGAAAATCTAGTTGACCAAACAATGATGTTACAACCAATGATACAAGATGTCTCATGTAGGCCACAATTGCAAAAAGGTTAAGCATTGATCATTCAATTGAGAGTGATCGAAAGCTCATGCCTAATGTTTGGTTAAGCACATTAGAAAGCAATGAAATCCATTATGAAGTACTTGAAAACCACAAATTCAAATCATCTATGTTATGAAAACTATTCATTGAAATTGCAACAATGTTGTATTTCAAGCATGTTGAATGATGTTACTGCTTTCAAATGTACTATTGGGTACATAAATGTCCTTGCATGGTTGGTTCATGGTGCTTTAGACTCCAAGAGATAATCACACTCTCTACCATCGAGGTTGAGTACATTCCAATCGTTGAGGCTTCCAAAAAACCCATAGAGTTGGTCGACTTTGTGTATTGAGTTTTGATTGATTAAGAAGACACCTACGACCTATCCTTTGATAGCTAAAGTGTAGTATGCCTTCCTCCGGAGTCCGAACGCCATGTTTCACACATATACATAAAAAAAGAACACACTGATATGCAATTTCACATAATCACATAAGTAGTTGATGATAGCATAGTCTCATTGACAAAGCCTATTACTCATGAAAATCTTGCATATTCTCTCCCAAGGAGCCTACTCAAGGCGAGGTATGAACATGGTATAGAGATGGAAAAAGTTATATCGTTTAGTGAAGCCTCCCTGGCCTTTTGATTGGGAACATTTTTTTCAAAATCTGAAGTTAAGTGGTTTATTCTCTTATGGTCTTTTTCTTTGCTTTGGCATTTAATTTCACTCTAAGACAAGCCACTAGCTAACAAGTAAGAATATGTTAAACTGAATCTTCATTTGTATAACTTGCAAGTCACTTCCAATGAAACATTGTAGACTCGATCAGGATGTGATATCAAGAAAATGACATACACATGTGACATATATGGTATATGATATGTCATGACTCATACATACATATGACATACACAGTACACTATTACACACACGTGAAATGTGGCATACACAATGCACACATTAAAAAATAGAATATAGTTACCAAGTTCCAACTTACCTCTCTAATGTCAAATAAAGACATCTCTTAATAGACTCTCCCACACGGTCCATGAACTTGTATACATGTCCAAGCGTGAAGCCCTCTCTATTTCTATCTGCTATGCGTATGGGTGAATATAAGGGTCGTCAAGCTCGCACTAATCCCTCCACATCCCTCCAAAAACTATCATCCAAACATGTCCGTCGTACAAGCTCTTCCTTTGGACTAGTATGTCCATCCCAAGGTATCCAATCAAGTGATACAACTATCTACATCAATGCTTGCCTCATTCTTGCTAATCTCTCCATGACTATGCACATGTATGAGAAACTCATCTTGGCAGGCTTCACCAAGTCAATATCACTATAGGCTTCACCAAGTCAATATCACTATAAGACCTAAATAAAGCAAGCAATTGATGCCTCTTTGTTCACTTTTAAACAAGTGGTTAAAATGGTGTAAATCCAAGGTACCTTCCCCACATCCTCTATCAACAAATCAATGCAATGGGAAGCACATGAAGTCCACACAATAGAGGGGAATTCTTCTTCCAAAAGCTTGCGCATAGCCACACAATTACTTCCATTATCTGTAATCAATTGGACTACTACATCAATGTCCATGATAGCTTGACGGATATGGTCATAAATGAACCGAACTGTTTACATATAAAACAAAATGAATCATCAATCAATCGATAATTTATCTAGAAAGCTAGCACATTGCATACACACATGCACATGTGACATGCCACATGCACATTGCACATGCAACGTGCACATTGCACATGCAAAAGTGAAAATGCACATGCACATGCCACATGCCACGGCCCACATGTCACATGCACAATCAATGATAAACTAAACTTTCTAAAATTAGAAATCAGAAGAGACTATAAATATTAAAGTGCAAAGTTCAAACTCACTTGTGACCATAGTAAAGGGCAAATTTCAAACTCACCTATGACCATAGTACAAGGCAAGTGATGCATCTATGGCTCGAAGGAACATGCTCCCTTTGCAACAATGCACCAAAATGTTGTATACATTCCTCTTTCTCATGTTCGTCCATCGGTCACACATGAGTGTGCATCCATACTTTGCCCATGTCTCCTTCATGGGCTCAAGCTCTCTCCTTAATGCTTACTTTGTTCTTTTGAGCTTCCTTGTCCTCACCTCTTCATAGATAGGCCCTTGCCACCTAAACCCTAACAATGATACCTTTCAATGGCATTTCTCCATGTTGGTGTCCATACAACATTGAAAGGCTACCCACATTGTATAAAAGCCTTCATGATGGCTTGAGTGGCTTCTTGTTTACATTGTTTTTGCAAGCTAGCTCGTATAGAGGCTCCTCCAAAAGACATGTGGGTGCTCTTGATAATCGTGTTAAACTCTTGTACTTTTTCTTGGTGGCTCATGCTCTATGTCAATGTCTATGGGAGCCTCATAAGCTTGAGCTTCATGAGTTTGAGGATCGCACAAGCCATGTGAGCTGCTTGCATGTGATCTAGCTTGAGATTGTGAAGGTGTATTACTTCTACCTTGGGATTTTTGAGCTACCCATTCCAATAGCTCTTCCTTGATAGCTTTGGGCATTAGCTCTTTGCAAGATGCAACCCCTACGCCACTAAATTTTGCAAGGTGTGTCTTGATTCTATCCGCTCCAACAGCTCCGCTATAGCCAGTTAGCTTGCAAGTCCATCTCTCGCTACCCCTCGAGAGTCCATCTTGCCTTGGTTTGTGCCATTGCCAATAAGCTTGCTTTGCTTTGGGCATGGTGATAGAAGGGGATAAGAGAGCAAGGAAGCTCCGAGGGGATATCTTAAGAAGGGGGGGGGGGGGGGGGGGGGGGGGGGGGGGGATGTGAGTGTGTGTGTGCAAACTTAGATCAAGCTTTACATCCCTTAGTCACCTCTCTCGTTCCCACAATCGACTACCAATGGAGAAGCTCTCGGCTTGTTTTCTCAAAATGCTAAGGCAAATAAATTTGAGTTTTATCGCAACACATTGCAAACATCGCAACGTTGCGTTGTTGCGTTGTGAACGCATCACAACGCATTGCATTGCAACACTGGTTAGAAGCTTGTAGAGCCTACTTCATTCTCTTGGCAAGCTCATTTCGAATCCATGTGAGTTTACCCATTTCTTGGTCTACTCACTTTGAGTCTCTCACACTATTTCATTTTGTGATCTTTTCATTTTACTTCTGCAAACTCTCTACATGGTATCAGAGCGTTAGGGGGAGATCTTGGTGGTTCATTTGGTGGTCCATTTGGTGGAGATGGCGCTTGTATTCGTGCTAGTACTTCCTTCTCATAGAGAGGAACCATTTTTCAATCAAGCTTATTCTCATAGAGCTTTTTGGGTAACAATATAATGCCAATTTGCCCACCCTCCCACTCCTTTCTATCTCTTTTCCATGTTTCCTACCCTTCCACCCTAGCACTCCACGTTTATGTGGTGTCTATACACACACTATGATTTCATTTTTGTGTATTCAAGTTTCTTTTGATTCCTCTAGTAGTATATTTGGTGGAATTTCCATACACATCAATTGTTGACATTCTCAATAGCATATAGTTATGTCAGGGAAGATCAGCCCCTCTAATGTTGCTCATGTGTGCTCATAGTACCTCATGACAAAGCTAATGTATTGTCTTTATAGTGTGATTATGTGTTTTGAAACTCGTGCCATGAGTGATGGCGTTGTGTAGCTATGACCACAATCGAAGGCTTTTGAGCTTGAGCTAGTATAACTATTAGCCAATCGATTATTTTGATTGCATTATTTTCTAATCCATTTGAGCACTCAAAGAGAGAGGAGCATGTCTCCATGTCATCGCTTGTATCTGTGCCCTCCAAGCATCATCGTGCAACAGAAGGAACATAGTGTCCACATGGCACAATCTAGTAAGCATGTGCGCCTTACACCGATTTCTTTGAGAGTTGCAAGGTCATACCAATGCATGAGCTATTTGTGAAACAGAAGCATGTCTCCATGTCTTCGCTTGTATCTGTGCCCTCCAAGCATCATCGTGCAACAGATGGAACGTAGTGTCCACATGGCACAATCTAGTAAGCATGTGCACCTCACACCAATTTCTTTGAGAGCTGCAAGGTCATACCAATGCATAAGCTATTTGTGAAACTGGGCTTCCCTCATCATCATCAAAAGAAGCTCGAACTTATCACCTTGAACAAAGCCCAAAATCGACCACAAATCTAATACATTACTCGTATTCGTGTTGCATCATATCATCTCTAGTAAACTGTAGACTTGAACATCTTTGATAAGAGACGAACAAAACCTCTACATGGCAATAAGCCACGCAAGGGAACCCGATTCAGGAGCCATTGAAGCATGCATGGGACATGTGTATTCGTCGATACAAAGAAGGTGGGTGATGGAGCTAAGGAAATATGTCATCCAAGTACCTTGACCTTCTTCGAGCTTGACAATGAAGACTTCTTAGGCATCTCAAGGTGTCAACAATCAAAACCAACATAACAAAGGATGCCTTTATTTTAAAATTGCCTACAAATCAACCAACTGAAGCGCAACGCAATCAATGCTAACTATCCATACTTAACTCAACTAGGTGAGCATGCAAGTTGAGAGGATAGAAAAAGTCACTTTCTACAAGCTTTGCCTTCTTGGAACATCTACGTTAAGATTCTTCGACAAACTCACGATAAAAAGAAAAAGGCCAAACGAAGGCGAAGAGAGTCAGACAGAGAAAGAAGGTGTGTGTTTTTCTCCCAATGTCATAAGTGATTGTGTTATAACATAATCTTTTTTTTTTTCCTTTCTTATGGATAAAAGATTGAATGGCACGAACTACAATTTGTGAAAGGATACGATTAGGGCTTACTTATACACAAACTAGTTATATGAAGTAGTAGATGCTACGGAGCCCGAGCCTTATAAGGATAGTAACTTAGCTGCATGGAACGTTTGAAATGTAAAAGATTACTTCATGCAAGGCTTCCCATGAGGCATGGAAAATACTTCAAGATCTCTATGAAGATAAGACTCCCTCTAGAATTTATCTCTTACAAGCAAAGTTCCATAACCTCACCATTAAGCCCCAAGATCCCATCACCAAGGTCATCATGCATCCACACCAATATCCAATCAGCCTTGGCAATCACCAAGAATCCATTGTTCCATGTTGGGACCAAGTATATCGAGATCCTGTACCATTTCATCCAAGAGAAGATCGCATCACAAAAGATTACTATGGAGCAGTGTACCTCTCAAGAGAACATGGAGCAGTGTATCTCTCTGGAGCTAGAGCAGTGTACCTCCCAGAAGAACCTCGCAAACATGTTCACGAAGACTCTACCTCCAATTCCGCTCCAATGCTTGGTGGACCTCTGCAACATTCAACCACTCCAAAATGGAGCTATGGAGGGGTGTTGATGACACGAGTTCTTCTATTTCCATTTGTAATTGTATGAGTTCATCTCCATCTTGTATCCAAGAAACACTCCATTTCATATAAATCTCGTTGTATCTCATTGTATTTGGGTACCTTGCCATTTGCTTCTACCATTGTATTCATTCTACTTCAAGGGGAATTATCCAACATGTGTACTTTGGAGAGCCTCCTCCAACTCTATATAAGGAACACCTCTCCCCACTTTGTACTAAGTTAGAAGCTTTTAGAGCCTACTTCATGCTCTTGGCAAAGTCATTTCTAATCCATGTGAGTTTACCCATTTCTTTATCTACTCACTTTGAGTCTATCACACTCTTTCATTTTGTGAACACACTCTTCTTTTCATTTTGCTTCTTCTCGAATCTCATGTACTCTCTACATGTATGATATAGAATTTGCATGAATGTGTACGAGTAAGCATTTACTCATGCATGTATGATATTTGAGTATGCGTGCATATGTGCGTGCATGCATATGCATGCACATATGCACACATGCATGCAATGTATCAAGCATTCACATACACATATGTATGCATAAATGCATTTATCCATGCTTGTATCCATGCATACATACATTTGTGCAAAAATGGATCTATAAACGCACATGCCATGTTGGTACGAAAGTAGAAAACCAATGCATTTTCAGGATCAAATGCATTTCTCTGCCCACACTAAATCAAAGAGTTCGAGGATGTAATTTTTATAAATCAGACATATTGGAGATTGCACTTCCTAAGAACGTAAAGCCCAGGAAAGAAAGAAGAATATTCACTTCTCCAGAAGAAAAGCACTAAATATGGGGCCAAAAGAAAACACCTATGCTATGACATAATATCAAGGATACCCAAGCTGCTAGGAAAGCGTTCAAGGGTCCAAGATTAATATGGAAATATGAACACAAGCACCTGAACATGTTGAAAGGCAAAGGAAAAAAAAAGGAATCAAATGAGTTTCCTCGCTAGGATTTTGTAGGCAAGAATTAGTCATTTCCCTTTTCCTAGAATCATGAATCCCGAATATATTTCAGTTATTGTACGATAGAATAAACAGTTACTAAGAATAAACAGTTAAAATTAGTATCGAAGAATACAAACAAAAGAAGCAAATGACCAAAATTTTACTAGATAAAATCATGTAGACCATAATTTCTACAAATTACAAATTCTTTATCATTAAAGGTATGATTTATACTCTGGTCATGCATGCCGCAAGGAAGCACGTCCACTCTGTGCACAATTACAAAGGACATTAGATAGTAATCATAATATGTTTTCCTGAACGCTCCACTACACCATTACTGAATCGGCTATATCAAATGCATGCTCTTGAAACCGACAAATTTAGCCAATAGAACTGCATAAGCAATAGATAAAGGCATAAAACAGGGTCAATAGTAAACGAATAGTGGTAGTCGAATCGCAGAACCACAGAATATGGAACACGGGATTCGACGGGAATCAAATTGAAAAGAAAACGGCAGCCGGGATTCAAGAAGAGAGTGAACAAGATAAACGATAACTCTCTCTCTCTCTCTCTCTCTCTCTCTCTCTCTCTCTCTCTCTCTCTCTCTCTCTCTCTCTCTCTCTCTCTCTCTCTCTCTCTCTCTCTCTCTCTCTCTCTCTCTCTCTCTCTCTCTCTCTCTCTCTCTCTCTCTCTCTCTCTCTCTGTGTGTGTGTGTGTGTGTGCGCGCGCGTGTGTGTGTGTGTGCGCGCGCGCGTGTGTGTGTGTCGTTTGCACGTGCAGGCGTAGAAATAAGCCAGGAAACAACTTAATTGGGTCAGACAGAATCTTACCTGGCATCGGCACTTGAAGAACACAGTATAGGAAGAGCACGAAGAGCACTGATTAGAAGGGTGAATTTTGGACATCGACGAGGGATTCGGTTGATAACTATTGTTCGAATATTTAGGAGAAGAGCGGCTGGCTTCAGCGAGAGTGTTGTTTGGAGGAGAAGAAGGTTTGTCTTGATTATCGGTGCAAGAGGGGTTAGACGCAGCTAGACTGTCCTGTTCTTTCCCTTCATTTTGGTCCCTGCCAGGAAGTGAGAAACTAAAGCGGGGCTTACAAACGAAAGAAGATTTGCAAATTTTTCTCGCATCAAGATCATGAGAATGAAGCTCTTCGTCTGCTGTAGTTCCGAGGTCACCGTTGATGGAGTGGCAAGGATCCACTATATCTTTAAGGGAAAGTTCGTACGAGGTCTCTGAAGTATTTTCGCACAGTTTCTGCAGCTCCTCTTTGCAACGGAGACGATCCAATTCTGTACGGTCCAGCTCTTCTGTGCTGGAAGGTTGAGATACCGGTGTAAAATTTGAAGAGCCGGCGTGCCATAGCTCGGTTTTGTCCTTGCCAGGGCACGTATGGAGGATGCTTGCTGGAGAGTCAGACTCCATACTTCCAATTGCAAATGCAAATCTTTACGAGACCAAAACGAGACCAAGTGAGTGAGAAATATCAGCTGTACAGGTAGAAGAATAGGAAGACAAAGTTCGAACCCTCGCGCTGGTGAAAGCGCCCCCCACAGAGCACGACATGAAAGTTCCGTCGTAATCACCAGCTGCAGCATCAACTCTTTGTGGAAGATGGAGAAGGAATAAGTAGGTGGTAGTGGGGACTTCGTAGTCCGAGACACGCACTCACGTCGACAGGCGGATGGAGGAAAACCAGGAAGCGCGAGTGGACGAAAGTGTGTCTGTTGCGAATGAATGAATGCGGAAGGGAAATGGCTCTTCATTGTCCCAGCGCGATGTGGAAGCAAACAGATAAAAGAGGCTAATACATTTTTCAAGTGCATTATAGTCTGATGGTACGAACGACACATTTTCACACATCACCTTGATTTTGAAGCAACCTAGAAGACACCAACGTCACTTGGGCGTCGAGGAAATGATAATAAGTGCCAGGGAATCGAAAACAAATCACCATCCTTTCACGGAGGTGGGCAAGTCACAATCTCTTCAGCCTCACACTTGAGCTTGTCTAACACGCTTGCACCCTTGGCCACACTTTGCTCATGATTTGCTAAGAGCAAACGGTTCATTTGGGTGCATGCGTTTGTTGTTTCAAACTTGGAGTTTAAACGGAGAGTAGATGGTAGGGTCGAAGTTAAGTCCACAAGTCCTTCCTTTTTCATCCACGCACATCAGTCGAGTTGGTTGGATCTTTTGCCTTTCAAGGTTAAGGATCGGGGTTCAACCCCTTCGAGTTATAGTTAAATATCCACCATCACTTGAGAGAGCTATTAAAACCAACCCCTTTGAGGCATCGTTGCTTCTTTTAGGCTATTCGATTTCAAACGAGTCATCTCATCTCGCTTTAAGGTCATCCCTTCCAATGTCTACCTTAGAACAAACAATATTTTGATCGATTTCTTAAATTAGAAGTTGAGAATGAGAATCTTATAAGCGGTAAGCTCCAAGAATGGGGTTAAGGAGTTGTCAAACCATTCTCGCTTTAGCGATCTTGCACAAAAGAGACCCTATGACTAGATCCCACTTTGCTTTGATAAAGGTACTAATCCCCAATTCAAATCTAACTCCAAACATAGAATCCCTTCGTAAATAGTGTGACGATAAATCAAAGTCAAGTTTCTGACATCTCTCATAGAAATAAACATTTCTATATTTCTACGAATAATTATGTAAAGATGAATTTGGTTAATCCAAGAAATGTCAAGCTTAATACTCATATGAGCACTCTCTTGTGTAAAAGCATCCATCGTAAGAAGGAAAAAATAGACCAATCGTTCTCCTTTTCACTACATGGAATCATCTTAGGAACATCCTATATTTGGGCATGAATACCTCCTCACACTAAACCCTTTTAGGGCATCTAGGGGCTTAAAATAAAAGGTATCCACACACTAGCCAAGTGTGTGGATGCATGGATTTGAAGGCAAAGCTCGAATGGAGCCACAAAAGGTCTAAACGATAGAGTCAAGAACCATATTTTCATCTCCCTATATATGTGGATGCATGTTGAGAATCTTATTATTTTTGTATGTGTCCATCCTTGTAAAAAGTTTGGTTTACGTTGAAGGGCTTTGGTGTGTTGAACAAGAGGAGCAAGGAGGAGATGGAAGGAGAGGGAGGAGAGGAGAGATGCGCATACATGTGTGGAAGCCTCAAAACCCACATAATGATCTCTGTGAGGCAATGCTTTATAAATGATGTATGTATATGAATATAGGCATAAGGTCACATGACCCTTACATCCCCAACAATCTCCCACTTAAAGGTCGATGTAACCATAAGTGGTAACACATACAAAGAATGATGTAGGACTATACAATAAAGTACAGGAAGAGTTTGGATCTCAACCCATACCGATCAGCCTACACCAACTACCTTAAACAAGGTGGATCCATGCACCTCAAACTGCTCTAGAATCATATCGACAAGAGTCAAGCTAATATATGAATGATGCAAGAACTGATGAAGTTCTTGTAAAGCTCCCACTCTCTCTATGCATGTGTCAATCATCGAATGACTAACATGTGCTATCCTCGCTAACCTAATTATGTCAACCATGCTTGTATCCAAAGCATACAAAGCACCATCATCAAGACCAACATATCTTGACATATCTGTGTCAACATCTTGCATGAGTGAATCCAAGAATGATAGCATGACCCCTGACTCCTCAACATCTAAATCAGCCATCATCTCAACCAAGGATGTATCTAGTTGTGCATCGTGAGAGCTAATATGCTCTACCATACACTATTGTATCATAAGAGGATAGTACCATACCAAGTGTATCATCATGCTCCACATGAGCTAAATGCAAAACATCAGCACGAAGGTCAAACTAATGATCACACTCTAACTAAGTATCATCCTAATGAATGACATGAGCATCTATATCATGCTCTAAAGCATCCAACTATTCATCCAAATCGTGATCCATGTGAGCGTCTATATTATTAGCAAAATCATGCTCTACATAAGCATCAGGAGCATCCAAAACATGCTCTACATGTGCATCCATCTGAGCATCTGAATCTTGCCATACATGTGCATCATGAACGTCGGTAGACCTATCTGTAGGTAGACAAAATGAGACATGACGTGTCTCAAATCACACGTAAGGCTAAACTCCCAATAAGACAAGACTGTCTCTCACACGGAGTACCTGCAGTGGTTACCTCTACCCAATCCTAGCACCTCTGACAAGCATAAGTTGTCCTAACTACAGCTAAAATGATGCTCATGGAGGAACGCATAACATCTGCTCTCTTGTAAGTGGCTAATTGAAATCAAGCTTATAGGGAATGAAGGCACATAACATACATGTCTAAGTATAAGTGATGCTCCATTAGTTGGTAGCATAAGACATACATCTTCTACACCCTCGATACCATATGCCATACCATCAAGCATGTGCACACATCCATGAATCTCACATGAGAATCGACAAAGCCGCTCGTGATGTGGAGTAACATGAAAAGTGGCTAATGCATCAAGCAACCAAGCCATATGTGTGCTATCCAATTAACAAGAGGAATCATGAGATGAACCATAGCAGAAAGTGATATCACCATCACTAGCATAATCAACTGCCATAAAGTCTCATGAAACCACTACCTGACCTGCATCACATGCATATCTCCAACGTCATCGTCACATCCATCTAAAGCAACGTCGTCGAGTTTGCCGTCATGGACACAATCCCAACATCAAAGTCATAGATGTGATCTATGTCTCACATGAGTCAATGGACTCACATACATATCATGTAGGCTCTGCCATAATGCACTACTTGTCTCCTCATACATCATATATTCATATATAGAATCCAAAAGTTGTAATCGAATAGTCGAGCCGACCAATGCATCCATAACCATCTATACATGGTTAGGCATATCACGAGGCCTCTTTGCATCTCTATGCACATACATGTGTAACCCTACACGAACCAATGTATGCCACATCTGCTCTTTCCGTCTCAAAAAGGTAGTGCCATCAAACTGAGAAGACACCATGCTAGCAATCCAAGAGACTAGCAATGTAATAAGAGACTAGAAATAATACTCTATCTTCAATAGGATCACACCTGCATATCCACATGCATAACGCACATCACAAATGTCTCACTTGAGAAAAAACCATGTGAACCACCTGTCATGTAACCATGTATGCACATAAAACCATGAGCATAAGCCTGCTCACCAAGTCTCCAAATTGACCAAGTAGATGTGAAAGAATCTTGTGCAAAATTCAACAGAGTATCCTCTATAAACTGAGCAATCAAAATACGATTACCAATAGCAATGAATAACATGTCACTACCTATCACTGATCCAATCAAAGATAATGGCAAATACACATGCCAAAAACTGATGGCAATACATGCCAATACAATGGCAATACACCTCCCACTCAAGAATGAATGCAGCAAGATGATCCAACCTGTCACGAGTAACCTGTGACCAAGTCCAAGTGAATGGAGCTAAGCAATAATCCAAAGCTATTACACAAGCATAAAGGATCTACTAGAGTATTCTTCTAGTATAAAAGCTGACAAAATATCGACAGCATCTCCTCTGTAAAATGGACTCTAAACCAAAATAACCATGTGGGGATATACCATCCACTAATGCCAAACTATAGTGACAATCATATATAGCTCTCAATGATAATATGGCTCAATGCAAAGCATGCATGTGATAAAATTATACATAGTTGAGGCTCAAATTGGATCATGTACCTCTACAAAAACAAGAATACAAGTACGAACCAAGATCCAAAATCAACTCATATAAATTATGTGCAACCGACAAGCTAAGTTGTATCCAAGTGGCATAAATGAGATATAGAACACAATGCAACTATACATCCATTGACAATAATATGATCAAATTCATAATGGCATAAACCTAAAAGGTAAATCACAATGCCATCTCATATGCCAAACACTTGACAAAATCATGCTTTACTCTCATACAAAGGATCTACCACAATGATCATTTGACACATATATCTATGCCTATCATTTTTAGTCCATTTTGTGTGTGTCATAAAACCCCAATTTTGATGTAGTGTTCTCTATTTTGAATTCGTTAATGATCAATTCAAGCAAAAAAAAATAGAATCATAAATAGAGAAAAAGGCCTAACCCTTTTTTTTTATTTCATCAATCCAACATTTGCACCAAACATTATAGTTAAAGTGAGCAAGAGAGAAGAATTAGATCTCAACACACAAGAAAAGAGTGGAAGAATATGAGGGTGTAGTATGGATTAGATATTTGCCAAGCATGAATGCCATGTGAGAAGAGAAATTGAAGTGGTGCGATGACGATGTACCATGATTGATTCTCCTTTGCGAGTACTACACAAAAATGACCTCACAATAGAGATCAAGCTCTAGCCGTCAAACATAGTACTCCACATGAGACCTATAGAACACACAAACACCACACAATACACAAAGAGTGCAAACACAGATTTCCTAGCTTTCACAAATGCAGTCGAACAATGACATTGTGGTTGACCAAGCCACTATATGTTTTATTACAAAACGTATACAAAAAAGTATGTTGGCCATTTGTCCTTTCACATGGTCACTAAAGGTAACAATTCCTTTCTGATGACAATAATGGTATTTGATAACCCTCTTCCTTGATTTAATTCTACTCTTATTCCGTTGACTATTCTTTTCCTTGATCTTTCTCTTGCTGCCTTGCTAATTCTTTCCTTGGTAAGAATCACAATAATTATATGCATATCCACTCTGACTGCCAATCATAGATTTTTTATGAATCTCTTCACTCAAAAACACTCCACATATGTCATCATAGTCTAGTTTACCACCAAGGGCACTACTGTTGTGAAAAACATATCCAATGATGATGGAAAGGTGCATAACAACAAGATTGCTTTCATTTCATTATCTATCTCTTGTAGCTGAGAGAATATAGCATCAAACTCATTTAGATGAGCAACAATATTACTTTTGTCCTTCATGTACAGGGCATATAACTTTCTCATCATATACACTCTATTTGATGTCATTTCTTTTTCATATGTATCACATAACTTCTTTAAAAGCTCCTTTCCAGTTTCGCAATTCAATAGTGTAAAGCAAACATTATTTGCCAAGTGCAAGAAAATGGTAGACCTAACCATTTCATCCAAATCATCCAATCATCATCATCCATATCAATGCGCTTCTTTGAGATTCCATTTAGGAGCCCCCACTATCTCCTCTGAATCAACACATCTCTAATCTAATTCTTCCATAGGGAAAAGTTTGTGCCATCAAATTTTCAGATCTCAAAATGGTCTTTGTCTTGCAAGTTGTAGCTCCTCGTGGGAACATTGACATTAGACCTAGATCCACTAGATGTGTCTGAGATTTCTGATGCCATGATGATAAAGAACTGACTAGAATGATAATGGAGCTAGGATATTCCGAAACACCACTAAGGTTCAAAAAAGAATGACCAACTGTGAGATTTTGGGAAAAAATTGATAGAGTCTCCCTAGAAAAATGGATTAATGAACAACAATGACCAACCCAAAAGATTATGTGAGAATGTATATGTTCACACCAATAAGTGTACCAAGGATTAAAATCGACCACTATATAGTTGAAAAACAAAAAATCAAGAAAATTTTTACCAGAGTCTCCTGTGCAAAGTGAGCATATGACCAATGTCAAAAACTCATAAAACTACAAATATTGACATGTAAACCTGCATAGTGGATCATTGACTCCACTTCATAAACCACTTAATCGAAAAAAGCCAACTAGGCTTATCGAGCACCCATGTGTTGATGACATGATTGCTCCTACACCATCTACATTTTGTATCCGCATGAGTGCATCTCCATTTTGTATCTAGGAGGCACTCATTTCTAGTTTATTTCCATTTTATATTGTATTTCCTTTGTATTTGGGTACCTTGTCATTTGCTTCTACCATTGTATTAATTCTCCTTTCAGGGGAATTATCCCACATGAGATGTACTTCGGAGACCCCATCCCAAATCTATATAAGGAGGGCCTCTCCCCCCATTTGTACTTGGTTAGAAGCTTGAGAAGCGTACTCCATGCTCTTGGCAAGGTCATTTCTAATCCACATGAGTTTACCCATTTCATGGTCTACTCATTTTGAGTCTCACACACTCTTTCTTTTGTGAGTACACTCTTCTTTTCATTTTACTTCCACGTGTGTACTCTCTACATGGTATCATACCTCTAGGTGGAGGTATTGGTGGTGCTTTTGGTGATGATTTTGGTGGTGGTGTGCTTTGTCCTCATTGAGAAAAGCCTTTTGCCATCAATTTTGTGGGAAACATTTTGCCCATTTGTAGACCCTCCCAAACCTTCCTTTGTTATCATTTTGCACCACACTTAGAGCATGATATTTGAGAATCTCGAGTTGTTGAAGTGTTCACAAACACTATTGGATCCAATTCATCATATATATAATGCCTCTTAAGTACTTTGAGCTTGAGTGTATGTGTTGATTTTGCACAAAAATGCCTTATTCACAAAGGAACAGAAAGCATTCTAGCAAAACTTAAACGCATACCACATTTCTGTGTTCACCACTGCATCTTGTGCATTTGCAGTTGTAATACTCCCTTTCACCAGGCAAGTGTAGCCTTGTTGTCCAAGCCAGTGGACTGAACAACAGACAAAGAAGTCGGTTGCTACACAAGTTCTAAGCCAAGGAAGTAGGTTAATAACCATAGATCACTGATTTTGAATTCCTTCATTAATTGAGTCTTGACCTGCTTGATACCATCATAATCATTTCCTATAATAATGATATCATCTACATAGACACATAAGTAAATGACTTCTGATTTGTTCTTCTTAACAAATAAAGAAGAGTCTGCCTTGCTTGCTACAAAGTCTTGGTCCTGCAAATAGGTAACAAGCCTATGTTTCCAAGCGCTAGGAGCTTGCTTGAGACCATAGAGTGCTTTTCTAAGCTTGCATACGCAACATGCTTTTTCTTCATCTTCAAAACATGGTGGTTGTGCCATATACACTACTTCTGATATCCAACCATTTAAGAATGCATTATTGACATCTAACTGATATAAATTCCAATTTTCTTACCAATAGCCTGATTGTTGGCATCTTTGCCACAGGCGTCAATGTTTCTTCATAGTCTACTCCATGTGTTTGGGCAAATCCCTTTGCCATTAACCTTGCCTTGTACCTGTTTATAGAATCATCAGAGTTCTTTTTAATTTTGTATATCCACCTTGAACCACTTACCTTCATATTTGGCTTCTTGGGAACTAGATCGTGGTTTTCCTGCAATACTTCCACTTCTTTTTGCATGGCTTCTCTCCACTCTTTCTTCTTCCTCGCCTCTTCAAATGAAGAAGGCTCTTCTGCCATAGAGTCTTTAGTTATGTACACAGAGTGTTTTTTGACTAAAGATGTATCATATCCATACCTTATGGGCTTCTTACTTTCTCTTTGTGATCTCCTTAAGGCTTGATAAGAAGAATTGGGTAGATCTTCTAATTGCTTGAATTTGAACTTGCCTCTTGAATTCCAAGCTTTGAAATCAATCTGCTCCTCATCCTCTGAGTTGATGTCATCTGCTAGGTGTTGATCTTTTTGAGTGAGGGTTGGAAAATCATTTTCCAAATCATATGGTAACTTGACTTTCCTGTCAAACCATGAACTATTCTCATCAAATACTACATCCTACTAACTATGAATGCCTTGTTAGTGGGATTGTATAGTCTATATCCCTTTTGATTCTGATCATACCCAATAAATATACATTATCGGTCTTAGGGTCAAGCTTCCCTCTGATTTGTGATGGAATGTGTGCATAGGAAATGCACCCTAATATTTTGCAATGATCCAATGAAGGTCTCCTGCCATTCCATGCTTCATATGGTGTCATACCATCCAATGATTTGGATGGAAGCCTATTGACCAAGTAGGTGGTTGTGGAAACAACCTCTGCCCATAAATAATTAGGTAATTTTTTCTCGTTTAACATAGACCTAGCTACTTCAACAATTAACATGTTCCTTCTGTCTGCCACTCTATTCAATTCAAGAGTATACCTGGTTGTTATTTCCCTCTTTATGCCTCGCTCTTGTAGAAATAAATCAAACTCATGTGAAAAGTACTCACCACCTCCATCAGAACTGATTCTCTTCAAGCTTCTTCTTGTTTGGTTTTCAACTAGTGCCAAATACTTCTTAAAACATGTAAATACCTCATCCTTATGCTTCATGAAGTAGAGGATTGTCCACCTACTATAATCATCAATAAATGACACATAGTACCTTGAACCTGACATGGATGGATCTTTGCTAGGACCCCACACGTGAGTGTGTGTTGATATATTTAGGTAGTGATGTGTGTGAACACACTAGGACCGCCGGAGCACTTTTTTCCCTCTTTAGGAGGTTTTTTTCCCTCGGCTTGTATATACGCCTATTGCCCTAATGGGCTACTTATCTTTGTACATTCTCTAGTAATACATTCAGTATTGTGTGTTTGTGCTCCAAGCTTCTTCTTCTTCCTTGTGCTGTTCGCGTGCTTCCACAGGCATCTATCTCCAATAATTGGTATCAGAGCAGGTCGTCACTTCATCTAGGGCGCCATCGTCACTTCTCCATTTGCAGTCTCAGAATCGCACGAATTTTGGTGAGCATATTCAACGTGTTTTCGAGATCAAAACTGCTTCGCTCTGTGGTGTCGAAATCGCGATATGAGCTCGTTTCGGCCTCCGAACGCACTATCGCAGTGCTTGTGCAGGCTATTTTGTCTTTTTGTGCCAAAGGTATATACCAGTTTCTGTTCGCGAGTATAAGCATCTCGAAGTCTGCTACAGGTTTAGCAGAACTCGTCTCGGCAGTTCCGTTCAACTCTTTGAGATACAGTCAATTTTTTGCATCAAGGTATTTTAGTCACCGGCCACAGCTGAAAGCAGTGATGTATTCCGTATGTTGGCTGTTGAGGATAAGTTGGATGGTACCAACTACCCATTATGGGCTTATATGATGCGACATGTTTTGGTTGCAAAAGGATTGTGGAACATTGTGCAGGGTGTTGAAAGACGTCCTGTCACACCTATAACAATAGGTACTGCAAATACAGGTGCTGGAGCTGATGAAGATGGTGTCGAAGATGATATTCCGTAGATTCCTGTTCGTGCTGCTCTTTCTACTGCACCTACTTCAAAGCAGATTCGTTGGGATGGCAGAGATGCCCAGGCACATGCATTGATAGCTTTGTCTGTCAAACGTGCTATTATTCCTCACATTTGCTCTTGCAGAAGAGCTAGGGATGCTTGGGATACGCTTACCACATTGTACCAAGCTAGGAATGAGGCTCGTGTTGCTTGTCTCCGAAAACAGTTGGAGAGTGAGCACATGAATGAAGGTGATTCTATGGACACTTTCCTAACGAAGATCAAAGACTTGAAGGAAATATTGATTTTTGCTGATGAGGTTACCAGATAGCTCACTTGTACAGACTGTTCTGAATGGTCTTCCTGATTCATATCAGAGTTTTGCTTCTACTCTTCGGTTGATGATGAAAGGCAATCCAAATGCCTTTTTGAGGAGTTAGTCTCTCTTCTGTTGCACGAAGATCAGTCCAGGCAAAACAAGTCCATTATGCGAGTTGCAGATCAAGCTTTCCTCGTTAGTTAGAAGGGCAAAGGAAAATGGAGCTCTTCAACTAGTAACCAGAAATCTGCAAATGCTGCACATTTGAAGAACCAGGATAAAGATGAGAAGAAATCAGAAAAGCAGAAATTGTTTTGCAAGTACTGTAAAGGGAATGATCATATCATAAAGAACTGTCCAAAACTGGCTGCAAAAGAGGCAAAGAAAAAGGAGGCTGGAATGGTTGTTGCAGAAGCCTCTACACCAAAAATGGAGTCTCCTAATCTTGTGCAGGAATAAAAATGGGCGATTACTACTGTTTGCAGTTTTGACCCATCTTCTTGTTGCGAACATTTGTTTTATGTAGGGTACAAGTTTCAAATTATGTAAATACCTTTGGGAAGTCTTCAAATACTTCAAGAAGGCTCATATTATTCATAAAATGTAGCAAAAATACCACGTGAGTTCTAGAACATGGTGAGTCAAATTAGTGAGTCACAAGGGAGCTTCAGTGGTGTCCTAGTGGAAGGTCGATGTGGCTAGTTCTCAAAGTCCATCAATACTTTGCTTATTTGAGCACTTGAGTCATGTAATACCTCCATCCAAGTGTCTACCACGAATTTAGATGTATTAGGAACGTTTTAGATTAGTTTCCCATGCTATAAAAAGAGGAGAAAAGTCGTGATCTTGTGGGATGTCCAAGAGAGTCATATGTGTATCTCTACACTGCTGTAGTTTTGTATGCAGAGATTGCAGAGCTTGTATCTGCCTCATTATATATCCAAATTACATGTTTGATAGCTCATTGGAAAGCTCTTACTGTCTACTTTGTTCCTGTAAATTTTCATAATCATTGGATTTGTGAGCTGAGAGCAATACTCTCTGCAAGTAGTGTGTGTTCTCTGTTTTTTATCCCTGCTGAAGGTCTCCATTAAACCTCAAACTTGAAGAGGTCATATCTCCTTGTGTATGTATCCAAATCATGTGTTCTTTGGCCTGTTAGAAAGATCTTTAAGTCTACTTGTATTCTGGAAAGTTTCAAAGTCATTGGAGTTGTGAGTTAAGAGCAGTAGTCTCTGCAAGTGATGTGTGTCCTCAGGTTCATCTCTGTTTCAAGGTCTCCATTAAAGCTGCATATTGCAGAGGTCATAGCTCATTGTGTATTTATCCATTTGAGGTGTTTTATATCTTGTTGGAAAGCTCTTAGAGTCTAGTTTATGTGTGTGAAACAGTTTTGGAAAATTCCAAGTGAGTAAAGAGCAATTTGCTCTGCAAGAAAATTGGTCTGTGCATACAAGTTTGTGAAAAAGTCAACTAGGTCCTGTTGGGTTTCACCTACTTCTAGCTGTACTTTGGAGATCAATAAACTCCAACATTGGTATCAGAGCAAGTACTTGGAGGCTTGGAGAAGGTTATCATACCTTGACGAAGAATTTGAAGCTATCAAGGAAGCAGTTCATCATCAACACTACACAAAGGTAGAAGAAGATTGCAAGGAGGCATCTGAAGCAACATCCAAGCAAAGAAAGGTGCACATACCTCATTTACAAGGTAAATATTATATTTCTTCTCATCACACACATTGGAAAGGAGGCTTAAAGGAGGAAGCTTAGCATTTGTATTATGGGAGACCAACATGCACAAATAGAGAAGCTTGATAAGACCAATTATCAAGCATGGAAGTTTAGAATCACAGCATACTTGCAAGGTAGAGGCTTGTATGGTTTGATTGACGGCACATATATCAAACCCACATTACCAGAGGACCCAAATCAGCAACAATTGAGGGAGTTTAGACTTTGGAATGAGAGAGACAAAAGGGTCATATTCATTTTATCACAAAATATTCAAGATTCAATGGTAGGACACATACAAGATCTAGACACAAGTAGAGATGTTTGGCTTGCATTGGAAAGGTTGTATGCTACAGGTACAAGAGCAAGGAAGATTCAACTCAAAAATGAGTTGAATAACATAAAGAAAGATACAAGGACATCGGTCAATGATTACATATTGAAAGTTAAAGAGATTGCAGATCAACTAGGATCAATTCAAGCTCATGTGGAGGACGACGACTTGGTTGCACATACTCTCAACGGACTCAAAGATGATGAGAGATGGAAACCCTTCATTACTTCAGTTTATGTCAGAGGAGAATTACCAGATTTTGATCAACTTATTGCCCTTATGGTCACGGAGGAGATGAATCTAAATGGTTCTACTTCAAATCAATTAGGATCTCAAGGACAAGCTCTTTATGTAGGATCATCAAGAGGTGGAAACAGAGGTGGAAGAGGTTCAAATAGAGGTCGAGGAAGAAGGAGCGATGATCAAAGGACTTCAAGTGGCTTCTTCAACACAAGAGGAAGAGGAAGATCAAGCGCTAGAGGTACGAGAGGCTACTACAACTACAACCAAAGACAAAGGAGTGAAGATAATAAGAACAATTGCTATATATGTGGAAGGTATGGACACTATGCCAAAGATTGTTATCAAAATGAAAATAATCAAGGTGGTAATCGAAGAGGAGGCTATTCAAGAAGAGGTAAACAACAAGGAAATTATGCAGTTGAAGGTAAAAGTGATGATTATGATTCTCTTCTTATGATGAATGTAGAAACTAAGATGAATTGCAATAGCGATGTATGGTATGCAGATAGTGGTTGTTCTAATCACATGTCTCATGATGCTTCATGGTTTTCTAATATGCATAATCCGTCATGTAAAGGTCATGTTGAAACAGGCGATGATACAACACATAAGATTATGCAGGTTGGAGATGTTGTTATGCAGGATAAGAGCAAGACAAATTGCTTGAAGGATGTACTTTATGTGCCAACGATCACTAAGAATTTGATGTCGGTTGGTCAAATGGTAGAAAAAGGTCTACAAGTGAGATTTAATAATGCAGGTTGCTTCATTGAGGATCCAAAGCAAAGGAGGTTAATTGCTAGAGGTCAAAAACAAGGTAGATTGTTTACATTCAAGGTAAACCCAAATCATACAAACTATTTCTCTTATGGTATGCATCGAATAGCAGAGCTTGATCTATGGCACAAAAGGATTGGACATATGAATGTACACAGGTTAAAGGAGCTATCAAAGAAGAGGATTGTTGAAGGATTACCTGATCTTACTAAGCAACATATGGTGCATCTTTGTGAAGCATGTCAAATGGGTAAGAAGAGTAGACAACCTTTCAAGCATTCAAGCTATGTAAGTGATGGTTTACTAGATCTCATACACACAGATGTGTGGGGACCTACTAAAGAGGCATCCTTGGTTGGTAATAAGTACTATGTATCATTCATTGACGATCATAGTAGAATGACATTTGTGTATTTTATTAAACATAAGAGTGAGGTCTTTGATTGTTTCAAGAAGTTCAAATCATATGTCGAAAAGCAAACAGGAAGGTATATTAAGAAGCTAAGATCCGATGGAGGAGGAGAGTATTTCTCTCAAGCTTTTACTGATTTTTTGTATGATGAAGGTATCAAAAGAGAAGTTACATGCAGGTATACTCCACAACAAAATGGAGTCGCAGAAAGAAGAAACAGAATCATAGCAGAAGCATCTAGAAGCATGCTTAATGATATGTGTTTGCCTAATTATTTTTGGGCTGAAGCTGTTAGCACAAGTGTTTACATTATGAATAGAGTTCCGACTGCTGGAGTTCATCATTTGACACCATATGAGGTATGGCATGGAAGGAAACCAAGTGTAAGTCATTTGAAAGTATTTGGCTGTGTATGTTATGTACATGTACCTAGTGAGGTGAGATCTAAACTTGATGCGAAATCAGAAAAATGTATATTTATTGGTTATGCAGATACTCAAAGAGGATATAGATGCTATAATCCTCATACCAATAAGGTTGTTGTGTCAAGAGATGTAAACTTTGATGAATCACTTTCATGGTATGCAGATAAGAATTGTTTGCAGGTCATGGATGAAAATGAAGAAGGTGTGGTTGAAGGAGATGAATGCATAGTTTAGCCATCAGGAAGTTTAAATGATGAAAGGAGTGGTTTAGATGAAGAAAGAGGATCACCTTTCAATGGAAGATTAAGGCAAGAGTCACCTCCAAGTGTTAAAAGTAAAGGTAAACTCAAACTTGTTGAAGTTACTGATGAAGGAGAGGAAATTAGTGATGTATGTGAGTATGGAGAATCATCAAAGGTTCCTAATAAGAAAGGAAGAGCATCTACATTGGAGGTAAGAAGAACTTCAAGAGTAAGTAAGCAACCTCAAAGGTATACTTATGAATATTTCATGAATACTCATTATGCTTTTATGACAAAAGTTGAGCAGGAAAATGAACCCACATGTTATGATGAGGCCAAAGGAGATGAAAAGTGGGAGAAAGCAATGAGAGAAGAAATGGAAGCACTACAGGATAACAAGACTTGGAATTTAGTTCCAAGTACACCAAAGCAAAAGGTAATTGGTTGCAAGTGGGTTTTTAAGATTAAAAGAAATAGTGATGGTAGTGTGTCTAGATATAAGGCTAGACTTGTAGCAAAAGGATATAATCAAACTCAAGGTGTGGACTATGAGGAAACATTTAGTCCAGTAGCAAATATGGCAACGGTGAGAACTTTGTTGGCTTTAGCTGCAAGTAAAAGGTGGAATATATATCAACTCGATATAAAGAATGCCTTTCTTAATGGTGAGTTAAATGAAGAAGTGTATATGTCACAACCAGATGGTTATGTGGATGCAAAATGTCCTAATCATGTATGCAGGTTAAAGAAGGCATTGTATGGTCTTAAGCAGGCACCAAGGGCATGGAATGCAAGGTTGGTAAAGTATCTTATGCTGCAAGGATACACAGCGAGTCATGCTGATCCTTCACTTTATGTAAAACATGTAGATGGCATGTGTGTCTATGTATGCATTTATGTGGATGACTTGTTGATTACAGGGAATGATGCAAAAGCAATTGATGAGATAAAAGGTAATTTGGGAAAGGAATTTAAAATTTCAGATCTTGGTTTGCTCAGATACTTTCTTGGGATTGAAATTGTGTATAGCGATGAAGGTATGTGGTTGATACAAAGAAAGTATATATGTGATATGCTGAAAAGGTTTGGTATGCAGGAATGTAAATTTGTTTCTACTCCAATGGAATGTAATGTAAAGCTAAGCGCAAAGGAAGGTGATGAGTTGCATGATATGAATGTATATAGATCCATGGTAGGATCTTTGATTTATGCAACAAAAACTAGACCTGATATATGTTATGCAGTGGGAGTATTGTCACAGTTTATGCATGAACCTAGAGTACCTCATATGCATGCAGCGAAAAGAGTGCTTAGATATTTGAAAGGTACCATGAACGAAGGATTATTTTATAGTCATGATGCTGATCTAACTCTTAAAGTCTTTAGTGATGCAGATTGGGCTGGAAGCAAAGATGACAGAAGATCCACAAGTGGATATGTGGTAATAGCAGGAAACAAGACATTAACATGGAGTTCAAAGAAACAGCCTACAGTTGCTTTATCTTCTACAGAGGCTGAGTATAGAGGTTTAGCATTGGCTACTACTGAGGTTATGTGGTTTAAAAAGTTGTTTCATGACTTGAATGTGCAGGTTGATGTACCACTGATATATGGGGATAACTTGAGCAGCATTCATATGACCTCAAATCCTATTTTTCATGCTAGAACAAAGCATATAGAGGTTCACTATCATTATGTTCGAGAGAAGGCCATGAACAATGAAGTGCAGGTTTCTTTTGTTGGAACAAAGGATCAAGTTGCAGATATCTTCACCAAATCCTTGGATGGACCAAAGCTTCAAAGATTCAACTATATTCTTGGCATGAAGGAAATACCCTTTGAAACTTGAGGGGGAGAATGTTGCGAACATTTGTTTTATGTAGGGTACAAGTTTCAAATTATGTAAATACCTTTGGGAAGTCTTCAAATACTTCAAGAAGGCTCATATTATTCATAAAATGTAGCAAAAATACCACGTGAGTTCTAGAACATGGTGAGTCAAATTAGTGAGTCACAAGGGAGCTTCAATGGTGTCCTAGTGGAAGGTCGATGTGGCTAGTTCTCAAAGCCCATCAATACTTTGCTTATTTGAGCACTTGAGTCATGTAATACCTCCATCCAAGTGTCTACCACGAATTTAGATGTATTAGGAAGGTTTTAGATTAGTTTCCCATGCTATAAAAAGAGGAGAAAAGTCGTGATCTTGTGGGATGTCCAAGAGAGTCATATGTGTATCTCTACACTGCTGTAGTTTTGTATGCAGAGATTGTAGAGCTTGTATCTCCCTCATTATATATCCAAATTACATGTTTGATAGCTCATTGGAAAGCTCTTACTGTCTACTTTGTTCCTGTAAATTTTCATAATCATTGGATTTGTGAGCTGAGAGCAATACTCTCTGCAAGTAGTGTGTGTTCTCTGTTTTTTATCCCTGCTGAAGGTCTCCATTAAACCTCAAACTTGAAGAGGTCATATCTCCTTGTGTATGTATCCAAATCATGTGTTCTTTGGCTTGTTAGAAAGATCTTTAAGTCTACTTGTATTCTGGAAAGTTTCAAAGTCATTGGAGTTGTGAGTTAAGAGCAGTAGTCTCTGCAAGTGATGTGTGTCCTCAGGTTCATCTCTGTTTCAAGGTCTCCATTAAAGCTGCATATTGCAGAGGTCATAGCTCATTGTGTATTTATCCATTTGAGGTGTTCTATATCTTGTTGGAAAGCTCTTAGAGTCTAGTTTATGTGTGTGAAACAGTTTTGGAAAATTCCAAGTGAGTAAAGAGCAATTTGCTCTGCAAGAAAATTGGTCTGTGCATACAAGTTTGTGAAAAAGTCAACTAGGTCCTGTTGGGTTTCACCTACTTCTAGCTGTACTTTGGAGATCAATAAACTCCAACACTTCTCATGAGCAGTGCATGTCTGCAGTGGACTCAGATGTTTGGTACTTTGACAGTGGGGCAACCAAACATATTACCTCGCAGCGCAGTTTCTTCTCTTCACTCGAGCCTGCCCCTAGAGGGAATACTGTTACATGCACCAACAACTCCTCTTATCCTGTTATGGGAGTTGGTAAGATCATTTTGACTACTGTTGATGGTAGTTCTTTCACTTTGTCAGATGCTTTATTTGTGCCAGGGATCAAAAAGAACCTGTTATCAGTTTCTGCATTAGCCAAGATTGGCTTGGTTGTGAAATTTGTTGATGACAGGTGTACAGTTCATGATATGTCAAATGGCGATGTGATTATTGCTTCTGGCATTTTATGTCGTGGGCTGTATAAGCTCATAGACTATGAAAGATCTGTGAATGATTCGGCATGTGCAGTTCATGATTCTCAAGCTATGTCAGATGCAAAGCTTTGGCATGCACGCTTTGGTCATCTGAATTTCGCTAGTTTGCTATGCCTGCAGAAATCTGGAATGGTGTCCTCTTTGCCCAAACTTGAGGCACCTGGAAAACATGTTTGTGAAGGCTGTATTTTGGGCAAAATGCAACGTTCCTCCTTTCCAAAAGATGGTTCAGTTCGGGCTACACAGAAATTGCAGCTTGTACATATTGATGTCTGTGGTCCTATGCAGACACCCTCTTTTGGAAATTATCTTTACTTCATGACTTTCATTGATGATTTTTCCAGGCATGCATGGGTATATCCACTCAAAGCAAAGTCCGAAGTGTTCATGTGCTTTAAAAAGTTTTTGGTTTTGGTTGAAAATCTGTCAGCATGTAAAATGGGCACCCTCCGTTCTGATCGAGGGGGGGGAATATATGTCTTCTGATTTTAATGCATTTCTGGCTGAACGTGGGATAAAACACCAGTGTATAGTGCCGTATACACCTCAACAAAGTGGAGTTGCTGAACGAAAAAACAGGTCACTCATGGAGATGGCGAGGTGCATGGTCAAAAGTAAGGCTTTACCACATAGTTTCTCGCTTGAGGCTGTCATGTGTGTAGCATATGTACTGAACAGGTGTCCCACTAAAGCGCTGCAGTCTATCACTCCATATGAGGCTTGGCATGACCGCAAGCCATCTGTTGCTCATCTGCATGTTTTTGGTTGTTTGGCATATGCACTAGTGCCTAAACAACACCGCAGAAAATTGGATGATAAGGCAGTAAAATGTATTTTTGTTGGGTACAGTTCGGAAAGTAAAGGCTATCGTCTGTATCATCCACAGACTAAACGCATTCTCGTTAGCGGTGATGTTCTCTTTGTGGAAGATGCTATTCAGCCATTGCTTTCATGTACTAAGGAGACATCTGTTAGCTCCAAAGACATGTATGATACTTTGATGCCTCTTTTTACAGGTGGACAGTCTAGTGCTGGTCCTAATGAGGCAACTTCTTAACCTTTGCAGGTTTCGTATGATGATGCAGATCATTCCATTTCTGATGCAGATTTACATGATGCACTTGTTGATGAGAGAGCTGATATTGAGCAGGCAAAAACTATGCCAAAATGGTTGGTGCAGACTTTGCGTGACAGCAAATTAGATGCACCTTTGTCATATCGTACTCGTTCAGGCTCTCATAGTGCCTCCTTTGCATCAGATTGCTATGCTATGGCTGCGTCTAGTCTCTGTGATGAGAATGAGCCTGTTTCTTTTGATGAAGCATAGAATTCAGAAAATTGGATGGTTGCTATGCAATCTGAATATGATGCTATAATGAAGAATGGTACATGGTCTTTATGTGACTTGCCTCCTGGCAAGAAGGCCATTGGCACTAAGTGGGTATACAAGCTGAAGCATAAACCTGATGGTACAGTTGACAGGTATAAGGCTAGGCTTGTTGCAAAGGGTTATGCGTAGGAAAGAGGCATTGATTTTGATGAGACCTTTGCACGTACATGCCGTATGAATACTGTTCGGAGCATTTGTGCACTTGCATCCCATCATGGTTGAAATGTACATCAGTTGGACATTAAAACAACATTTTTGAATGGTGACTTGCATGAAGAAGTGTATGTTTTTCAGCCCCGTGGCTTTGTGCAGAAAGGGCATGAAAACCAGGTGTGCAGGTTAAAGAAGGCATTATATGGTTTAAAGCAAGCACCACATGTTTGGTATGAGAAGATACATGCCTATCTGGTTGCACATGGTTTTGAGAACAGTCCAACTGAAAGCACCTTATATGTTAAGCATGTTAATGATGTGCTTCTGATCATTGTTGTCTATGTTGATGACATGCTGCTCACTGGTCCTATTGAGAAGCATATTGCTGATTTCAAGGCTTATTTGCATGCCTCATTTGAGATGTCTGATTTGGGGCATTTGCATCACTATTTGGGCATTCAGTTTATGCAAGTTGATGGTGGAATGGCTTTGTGTCAAACGAAATATATTGACACATTATTGCAGCGTTTTGGTCTTGAAGACTGTAAGCCTATTGCCACTCCTATGGAGGCAGGTTTAGGATTGAGTCTTCATGATGTTGGAGATGCATTTGATGTTGTTCTCTATCAGCAGGCTGTTGGATGCTTGATTTACTTATGCATTACTCGGTTAGATATTCAGTTTGCTGTCTCACAGATGAGTAGGTTTATGCATTGCCCAGGAGTCACGCATTGGAAGGCGGTTAAGCGCATCTTTCGCTACTTGAGTAGTACTCAGCTACTTGGGTTGTTTTATCCCAAGGGGGAATCACTACCGCCAGATTTGCATGCTTTTTCTGCCTCAGATTGGGCTGGTTGCTATGACACTCGTGTGTCCACCAGTGGTTTTTGCTTCATGCTTGGTAGCTCATGTATATCTTGGTTGAGCAAGAAGCAGCCTACTGTGGCCACTTCCAGTTGTGAGGCTGAGTATAGGGTAGCTTTCACAGCGACTGTTGAGTGTGTGTGGCTCAGACGCCTTATGGCTGATTTGGGTGTTGGCCAGTCTTCTGCCACCAGCATCTTCACTGAAAGTCAAAGCGCATTGGCAGTTGCGAGGAACCCTGTGTTCCATGCTCGCACTAAGCACATTTAGGTGCATTATCACTATGTCAAGGAGAGGTTCTCTACTGGGGAGATAAGCTTTGCATATGTGCCCACGCAAGAGAACATTGCAGACCTTTTCAGAAAGGCTCTGCCTAGGGAGAAGTTTGAAGCTTTCCGCAAAGCTTTGGGCTTACTTCCTTTTGTGGAGTGATTTCCACATAGCTTGTGTAATAAAGTAAGTCTATGATCCAAGGGTCTGGCCGGTTCAGACAGATCTGAAATCGAACACCGTTTGGTCATCCGTGTGTATGACCAAAGATCTCGAGTCTAGACTTACTAGTAGGTCATTTACTCTTGTAACCAAGTAATCCACTTAGCTTAGTGGTTAAGTCTCAAGGATGGGAAGGAGGAGGTCTTGGGTTCAATCCCCATGAGGTACATGGGAAGAGTATTTTGCCCAAAGAGCTCTAGAACCTTCTAGAAGCATCCACTGGACACTTGGCGCACATGTAGTTACATGGCTGACACTTGGATGGTTAGTATCCACCTGCCCAAGAAGGCAGTCCCCTGGAGAGAGCTATATATAGAGGCATTTGGTTGGGAGGAGAGTGATCTCTCTAGCATGTGGTGGTCGTAATCCTTGTTCTCTTGCATTGGTATCAGAGCATTCTCCATAGCTCTCATCTTCATCATCTTGCTCGTGAACTTTTGGCGTGCATAATCTCTTTTTTGAATTCTGCTCCCGCCTGTCTAGAGATGCGTGTCGCAATCATCTTCATGGTTTAGCTTAGAGCAAAGAGTACCAAAAGAAGGTGGTCATCTCTGCTGTGTTTGGCGAGGGATTCGAACCCCCGTCCCCCCGATTGGAGTGCGCTGCTCTATCCACAAGAGCATCATCGTCCGCATGAAGAATTATCCCAACAGAGTGTATTGACGGGAATCCGCGCTGAAGAAGATCTCAATCAGGAGCTAAAAAGGCTAATTACCTCTATTATAAGCTCGCAGTACTCGAACCCCCGTCCTCTATTCAGGAAATCGGTCGCCTATCCCCGAAGACGAACGTCTATACATGACTTTTATTCGCTCGAGTATCTTCTATTGTGAGATTCGCTGTAGAAGACTTTCAAATAAGGAGCAAGGAGGAAAATAAAAGTCCTACAGCTGCGCCGTTCGGGAATCGAACTCGGGTGGCAGATCTGAGAACCTTTTGTTGTAGCCAAGGCGCTCAATACCTTTGTGTGTATCCTATATCGCAGATGATCATGCAGATCTGTAGTCCCTGCTGAAGATCGCAACCCAACAGTTACAGCCCGGAACCCGAGGAGCACTCTTCTTTAGCCAAAGAAACAAGCAAGGAAAGTTAAAGTTTGAGCAAAGCCTGAAGGAAGTGGAGCTGTGGAGTGAAGATCCGGAGGCCTAACTTCGTCGACCTTGACGGACCAAATCATCCAGGACTATTTCTTGATGAGGAAGCTTCAAGAATGGTGAATAGCTCCTGGCAAGGATCAAGGGATGGATGAAGCTATGATCAAAGCTAAGTATTTTCCAGTTTTTTCTTGGCCTTAATGCTTGAATATCTTGTTTTCATTATTCTACACTTAATCCTAAATGCACATTGAAATAGCCAAGATTTCAATTGATTAAGTCTAGATTAGGATAATGAAAACAATCAATTTCTCATTTCAAGCATTAGTTTGCATTAAGGAAAGACTTGATTTCAAAAAGATCCATGTGCATCAAAGAATGTATTTTGGTAGTTTAAATACATATTTCCTTTCCATTGAGTAAGTTTTCGATTGCACCTCAAGGGTATGTTTTTATATCATAGTGCATTAGGACAAAGGAAAGGATATGCATGCATCAAGATTGCATGATATACATTCTTAGTACAAGAAAAAAATCGTGCATCAAGCTCATGCATGATTGTTGTATTATTTTTTTTGGGCATGCAAAGAACATGCATGCATACGCATGTGAGCATATGCTTTTGCATGAAGATACATGCATTTGCATGATAGAATGGAATGTTGTTTGCAAGTAGATATAAGAATGTACTCTCTTAGTATTTAGCTTACTTTATAAAGCTCGCAGTTTGACATTAGGGAAGACCAAGGACTAGTTAGTTGCAAAGACATACTAGTTCTAGTTTGCAACTCAAGTAATTAGTCGATTTCTTTCCAAGTCGATACTCCGCTATCAAAGACAAATACTTAATGACAATTAAGTATGATAGATGTCTTGCTAGGTATAAGTAAGCACTAGGAGAAAGTTAAGTAATAAATTTTCTTGATAACCAAGAAAATTTAATTACTTGCAAACTCTTTTTGTGATGTATGATGACTCTAAGTCCCAGATGTACTTAGAAAGTCATGCGGCTAAGCTTTACTTGATTAGTTATACTTTATGTAACTTCTCAAGCATCCCAAGGTTGGATGAGAACAACTATATTTCCAAGTTCCATGAGTACTCTTCTATTTAGAAGATTTCGAAAGTTTTAAAGAAGTTTCTTTGTGGTTTCAAGATTTGTATCTCATGATGAAACCTCGGTAAGTGACTTTTTGGAATTGAGATATGAAATAGTCAAGCCTTCTATTTCACGTGAGATCATTCTCCTACCATGTTCAAGATGAATTTATTTTTGGGAGGGCAGATGTTCCAAGTAGAGGATCTTAATTGATTCATGAACTCTTCCCAAAATACACATAAATTCATATTATATGATAGGTCCAAGGAATGATGAAGGCAAAACCTCTTTAGGATATAAATGTTTTGCCAAGATATAAAGGTACCAAGCTTTTATAAATTTTCATTTGATTTCATCCTAAGGGGTGATGGAAATCAAAGGTTAAACCTCAACATCAATTGATCCTTGACGTCAATAAAAGGATGTTAGGTTCTATAGTTGCATCTCTAGTAAATGATGCAACTAGCTAAGCAATCTTTAGGAAAATAATATAAGTCCCTAAGGACTTGAAGCAAGTGTGAACTTTTCATTTAGGAATAGAAAGTTCCAAGAAATGGATTTTCAATCCATGAACTTCTCCTAAACAAGTTATAAAGTTCAAAGTTGTGTTTACAGTAACATTACTATTGGATCAATCATCAATAGATGCTTGGACTTTAAACATAATTTTGATTGGTGAAATATGTTTAAAGGACTCTAGTAACATCTGAAGATTGACCAATAATAATGAGTTCTGTATCACTCAAGAATAGAAGTCGATATCACATAAATGAAAGTTCAACTTAAACTTTCATAGTGGCATGGGAAACCATATCCGAGTTTGATACTCAGGAAATGAATACAATTGAATCAGTAAATTTTTTGGATATTATTTGAAAGAATTTCTTTCAAATGTTCTTTTAACATTGCAAAAGATTCCAAGATGAATCATTTGCTCAAGTTCATTTGATTCCTTAGAAGGAATCTCAAGTCTTTGAAGAATGGCATTCTTTCAAGTATTGAGAATGACATTCTTCATACTCTTTAGTCTGTAAGTAGTTCCTTAGCAATTCCCAAACCATCAGTATTGGTTAATTAAGTCCAAATAGTGATATAACCCAAAGGTATATCAAAGATTCTTAGCTTTGGAATCTAAGAGGCATTAGTGTATGCTTGGACTTGAGTAAGGAAAAGATCTCTAAAAATCCTGCAGGTAAGCAAAGAAGCTTTAGATAGTTAGAAGATCTTAATTATAAAGATTTATTCTTTATTTTAGTCACAAGATCAACCAGACTTGATCAATCTTGGCCATGATTGTCCAAGTAATGTGTGATTCGAACTACTTTGAAGATTGCCCAAGTATTGGCAATAAAATTCCTTTTGGGAAATTATTCACTCAGGTTCCATTTATTCGATGGAAAACTGTGAAAAAGAGTAAGCTGTTCCAAGTCTGAACAGAGTAAAGAAATTCCAAGAATGTAGTCTGCAACCGTGAAGACGGTACTTAAGTCTGTGGAAGGTAAAACATAAGTGTTTGCCTATCCTTAAAGGGATTTTGGTACAAATCCAAAAAGCATGAGCGGATGCTTAGACTTAAGCAGTAGAGAGATTCTTGTCAAAAGGCCCCAGCCGGGATAGGTACCTAAAAGCATCAGTACAGAAAGGAATCTAAAGACAAGAAGTTAAAAGCTCTTGTCACTACAAAATTGGTCAAGAATAACCAATTGAACTTGAATTTGAGAAATTCAAGAACTTGGAATTCTGATTGGTTTTCATTTGAAAACCCTAGCAAAAAGGATTGGAGATATTCTATTAAAGGTTTTCAAGTTCCCAAGGTTGAGCACAAGATCGTGAAACGATCATGTCAAGGGATTAAAACCTAGAATATCAAGATGGAGATAGTACCTGAAATTGCAAAATTCTTCTCAAGAATTAAAGCTAGAAGGTTCTCTATCTAGAGATGTTGTAGACTTTAGGATAAAATTCACTCATACGTCAATGTGAGTATAAAATAGGGTGGTATGGGACACCAGATTTTATACTCAGATTGATGTAGGAAAGATGGTATGGGACATCGGACCATGAGATGATGATTATCTTTGAGTCTTCATTTGGAATCTTGAAGTTAGGTTTGATCTTCAAGGGAATTAAAACTTCCAAGAAGGAGTTTAAAATTCAAGAAGAATCTCAAGATACTTCAAGACGACTTCAAGATCAAGGAAACTGAAGATATGAAGTAAGTAACTTCCAAGATCTTCTTAGAACACTAAGTTGGACTTTGATTTTAAGTTGATCTTTTCAACTAAAGATTTAATTGACTAAGTCAAGCATCAGGTTTCTAGTATAACTTGGTAAATTCACTCTTTTGACTCAAAGAAATGCACGAGAATTGCATTCACGATTAGGAGTCAAAAAGATTGAATGTGACCTGAACTTAGTCTCAAGTGAAGCATTATTAGAGTAAAAAACTCATCAAACGAACCTCAGTGGGTCGACACACTGATGGTAATTGCCACACTAGTATCCTGTGGTTGGATGATGTTTTTGGTTTTCTTTGTATCTTTTTGAGAATCCAGCTTATTTCTCTTAAAGATAAAGACAATGCTTCAATATCCTGTTGAAATAGATCTTTGGAAAGTTAAAGTCCTGAGTCATCTAGCCTTTGACTCATAGCAAGTTTACGTATGTTCGAAGTTTGAATTGGTTGTACAGAGTTTTAGTTATTTCTTTCCGCTTTCCAAAAATCTTTTGGAATTGGCTCAGATATGGTATCTGATTCCTTTTGCAAAAGATCAGGGTTAGCTAGTTGGAATGAAATAACTAACTTGAACATCCTAGATAGATGTTATGTACAAGAAGAACCTTTTCAATCTTCAAAAGATGATAAGTCTAAGTGGACTTATTCATTTGAGTTTGCTTCAAGTTATAGCATAAATGATTTCCTGGAGTCCAGTATACTCTAGAATAGGGAAGTTAGGAATTGCTCATCAGATTGACAATTCCCAAGAACTTTCAGTTAAAAGTCTTTGAGAAAAGTGTCCTAAGTTGGACAATTTTCATTTTGAATTTGAATTGGTGAAGTTAGTATGGTTGATTCCACCGAAATGGTAAACTTTCTCCTACAGTTTACATAGGATTTTTTCAACTCATTGGGACAAAGTAGTCCTCTAGTCGGGTGAAAAAATCAAGTAACTGTTAGATAAAAGTAAACCATTGTACAGACATCTAAAGTTAGATGTATGGGACAACCAAACTTCAAGTTCTCCAAAACAAATTCACGTGAATCAAGAATTCTCAAAGTCTTGCGAGGGATAAGAATCCCACCTTCATTACTAAGCCCATGCACCAGTTATGCCTAGAAATGGACTAGTAATTTGAATCCACCTAGTTCACATGTTTGTGCCTAGATCGCACATCCAGAAACTGTGAATTAGCCAGGGATGTCATTAGATTCACCCTCATTATTCTTCATTAGTTTGTACTTTGTCCCGTTCATCAAAGTACAAAACCAGATAGTGTTTTGAATCATTTGGGCAAGGATGCCACCACAGAGATGAGACATGTTCTTCCAGTTCTAGAACATGACCATGTTCTTCCAGTTTTAGAACATGAGGCTCGGGGGTTGGCTACAGTATGTATATAGCTCTATTTTCGAGGACGAGAATATTTTCCAAGGGGGGAAGACTGTAATAAAGTAAGTCTATGATCCAAGGGTCTGGCCGGTTCAGACAGATCTGAAATCGAACACCGTTTGGTCATCCGTGTGTATGACCAAAGATCTCGAGTCTAGACTTACTAGTAGGTCATTTACTCTTGTAACCAAGTAATCCACTTAGCTTAGTGGTTAAGTCTCAAGGATGGGAAGGAGGAGGTCTTGGGTTCAATCCCTATGAGGTACATGGGAAGAGTATTTTGCCCAAAGAGCTCTAGAACCTTCTAGAAGCATCCACTGGACACTTGGCGCACATGTAGTTACATGGCTGACACTTGGATGGTTAGTATCCACCTGCCCAAGAAGGCAGTCCCCTGGAGAGAGCTATATATAGAGGCATTTGGTTGGGAGGAGAGTGATCTCTCTAGCATGTGGTGGCCGTAATCCTTGTTCTCTTGCAGCTTGGCACTTCCTTATACATGAGTGCCAGCTCCTTGTTCACCGCATCACTCCCAGGGGGGATTTGTTTATATTTAGGTAGTGATGTGTGTGAACACACTAGGACTGCCGGGGCACTTTTTTCCCTCTTTAGGAGGTTTTTTGCCCCCGGCCTGTATATACGCCTATTGCCCTAATGGGCTACTTATCTTTGTACATTCTCTAGTAATACATTCAGTATTGTGTGTTTGTGCTCCAAGCTTCTTCTTCTTCCTTGTGTTGTTCGCGTGCTTCCGCAGGCATCTATCTCCATCAGTGTGTACAAGCTCCAAATAGTCTTCATGGATGTATCCTTTCCTGTTGAATGGTTGCCTGTGAGCTTTGCCAAATCAGCAAGCTCCACATTTGTATATCATGTGTTGCTTGGTCACATTGGGAATGCCAAGCACACTTTGATCCCTACAAATTTGCTTCAAAGTTCTTTCTCCTATGTGCCTTAGCCTTTTCTGCCATATTTCCAACTCAGATAAGGTTTGATCTCTATAATTGAATAGTGTTATGTTCCTTGTGTCTTCAATTTCAAATGTAAAATGGAAGCCTCTTCCCCTTTGGTTCCTTGTATTTTTGTAGCATTCTTATGTAGTTTGGTTGTTGAGACTACAAATGTTGTAGGGTCTCCCCCTGCCTTGCTTTCCTCCTCTGCCCCTTCCTCTAGCACCTCTTCCTCTACTTACATAATTAGCCTGAGAGGTACTAGCCTCTTCTTCCTCTTTCTTGCTTTTACCTTTATCCTTAGCTTTATTCTTATATGTATAAAGGGAAGAAGATTCGTTACCTCTTGAGTTGTCACCATTTTTGTTGAGCTTTGTCTCATGGGTGAAGAGTTGCCCCATCAAGGTGTTGAGATCAGGTATTTGCATATCCATGTAGAGGTCCATTGCTGTGGTGAAGGACTCCCACTTGTCATCAGCCTTAACTCCATTGATGATCTGCCTCACTATGCGCTCTTCCTCTATCTCTTCTCCAATGCTTGCAAGCTGTTCAGCTACATCTTTCATTTTGGTTACATAATCAGTCACTCCTTGCTTTGGTTGTTTCTTAAGAGTTGTGAATTCCATCCACAACTGATTCTTCCTAGCTCTTGTGTTTGAGGAGAAATCTGATGAAAGTACTTCCCAAGTCTCTTGGGAGGTCTTGCAATTCCTAACATGTGGTAACAAGAAATGAGAGATTGAGTTTAGTAGATATGACCTGGCAAGAGCATCCTTCGCACACCATGTGGTCAACCTTTCTTGCTCTTCCCTTGTTGGTTGATTCTTGCTCCTGAAAATTGGCATGTCTTCATCTCCTGAGATGTTTCCATATAAGATTCTCCCTTGAAGGTATGCTTGCATCCTTAGTGACCATGTTGAGTAGTTCTTCATGTCCAATTTGTCAACGAAGGATGGAAATCAATCTCCCATCTTGATTGTGCTTGCTCTGATACCAATGTTGGAGGAGATGGTGGATAATTACAAGAGATGAATTGGTGCAACTAAAGCCTACAAGTGATGGATGGAGAGTATTGTGGGCCTCTTTAGCTAGTTAATAAGCATAATTAATCACATATGTTGCTTGGAAGATGGTCCACTAATGGTAGGATCAAAACAGATAGGTTGGAATATAATCCAAGGTCCAAAACTTGCTATTTTTGATCATTGACCATGTTTGAGGATCCCATAAGCGATATCCAAATTGTCCTTCTCGACCATATCCAAGAAAAATGCATCCTGACATTTACGGGTCTTGATAATCACAGACGAGTGAGCAAAGATGGATTAATATCTGACGATTGCAAGAGACATTGATAATGAAACTTTGTAGGAATGAAATAGAGAGTATCTTGGTTTTATCATGCTTTAAATCATATGAAATGATCAACTATAGAGTGAGAACAAGCTCTGACAAGATTATTGCTATGATGGAGTTATGACAGAGATATGAGAATAAGAAGTAATGATCATGTATGTATTAAATCATGTAAAAGTACAATGTCATTGGCAATCAACCATTGCTCAATGAGCGAGAAGTGAGTGAGCTATGAGGTGAGCTCCTCTTGTCAATGAAAGTACATCAAAATGATCTCGAAATCTCGAGATAGAAGCAGTCCTTTCATATCCTCTTTTTATAGTTATTGTTGGAGCCAAAGGATTTGAATTCAAATTCAAATCTCTATCTAAAAGTGAATGCTAAAGTATAGGACTGATTCTCTCTTGACTCAACTACCAAATAATATGAGATTATGTGCTTCCTAACTCCTCGTGGGTATATTTCATTTTTACAAAAGTAAATATGAAGTAGAATTACAAGAGGTTGATCATATGAAGCCTTCCAAAGGTTGTGCCATTAAGTTAAGCATGAGTGAGATGACCAAGTATGTAGGCTTGGGCTTAATTGCACCAACAATTTGGCGTGAAAAGATAGAATATGAACCTGGCATCTATTGTTTGGGAATGCAAGAAGAAGAGGTATGACACAAATAGAAGCTCAAGAATAAAACACACCATCTCTATCACAGAGACCTAGAGAGAAAGACATAGAGAAAGCTGACAGGAATGCAGTCGGATCACTCTACAAACTACTCATTTCAAGCTTGAGTGAGCAAAAACGCTATTCTCTTCTCAGCCCTTGGAACTCATAAGTCATCAGATAGAGAGACGATCCAGATTCTAACCTAGGGGAGCCACTCAGCTCATCGCTCACCTCAACACTCATCATCTATTGCACCAACTACTCTGGATGCCAACAACAACCTTCGAACTTGTTCTATAGTCTACCTTGTTCTCCTCTCTTTATCTCTCACTGACAGCACCAACGTGCGCTAGCTATAGCTATGTACGCTACTTATCTCCAAGAGAGAGAAGATAGCATGTCTCTATTGTAGACACTCGATAGGGGAAGATTGGGTCTCAGCGAGAGAGAGAGAGAGAGAGAGAGAGAGAGAGAGAGAGAGAGAGAGAGAGAGAGAGAGAGAGAGTCTTCGCCATAGCTATAGCCGTTCCATTTTGTGCGGTGTGCTATCCTCGATGGAAGAGAGAGAGAGAGAGAGAGAGGTATTGCAACCCGACGAGGAGTGCTCTGCCAGTTCGCACGCATGATCATGCTCCAGGTGAGAAGCTCGTGTGTGAGGATGAAGGCACTCCACAACACACCCAATTAGCAAGCTCTTTGTTCAGAAGCTGGAGACCGCTTCTCTGTTGAGTTGAATTGGCGTGCTATGTTGAACCAAAGCAGGATGATCAACGTGATCAACCTAGATACGGTGTGCGAAGAAGGAACCAATCAGAAGAGCAAGTGAAACGCGTCAAGGTTGTGCTATATACTCAATGTGATTTGCGTTGTCTTTTGTCTTGTACAATCTGCGAGCCATTCACCAAAGATCGATTTATGTGAATGTAAATAGAAACAAAATGATCATGACATCACTTATGATGTCACATTAACTTGATCTCATCCCCCTCTTTCTAGTTGGTGCCATATATATAACTATCTATGTTCAAAGTATCTATTTTGGAACTCGATGCAAGGTTCACAAAGAACTTGAGAGGCCCATTCATGTTATAAATCCATATGACCATCTGTCAAGCTCCCTTTATATGCGAACACCTGTGGAGTCAGTGCAATGTATATTAACAACTCATTGCTCATGCTTCCGTTTTTTAAGCCACGTTATGTAGACACTTTACAAATAGTCATGTTAGTTTGGCCTCCACAAAGGTTGTAATTTCATTTGGACCTCACCATCCAAATACATTTGAAGTAACTTAAGTTACTTGAAATTTGACCCATTTTTTATATACAAATCTTCAGCTTTGTGGCAACTTTTCTTAGCACTTAAACTCACGTTGTGATCTTACTTAAGGGATTATTTTGGTATTTTCCAAGGAGCTTATTTCACATAAGGATCTGAATCCCTTACCTTTGGGGGACATCATTTTTGCACTAAGTGCCCCTTCTTTTGTACCATCAAGCATATAAGGAAAGAAGATATTGTGTGTATGCCTTGGTAGGCTCTTCTAAGCCTCCTAGTGTGCCTTTCTCTGTGCAACAAGCTACTCTAATCCCTCCTCTCACATCGACTCATCTCTCTCACATTTTCCAGTGTAGGGCTATTTTAAGCCCCCCCTCCCTACAAGCCTTTCAATTTCTTTCCAAATTTTGCGATTATTTTCAAGTAATTTCTTAGCACACAAGTGTCTTTGAAAGTGTTTTTAAACACTTGACACTTACTCTTGCAAAGAACAAACTCACTTCTTTATGCATTCAAGTTCACTCAAACTTTGCAATGTCAAATAGTGAAGCCACCTCATCTATCGCCAATTTTTTACCTTCCTTCACACCCATATTCATGCCCAAGGGATGAAAGATTAAATGGGCAAAACTATAACCTTTGGAAAGATGTAATGAGAGCATATATGTACACCAATCTCCTTCATGATGTAGTAGATGGGTCCGAACCTAAACCCAATAAGGCCAACAACCTCGCATATCTAGAATGTTAAAGATAAACGGGCATTATGCCAACTTCTACTAGCTTGTGATGAATTGATCAAAGGGCACATCATGACATGTAAAACATACAAAGAAGCTTGGGATACTTTAGCGGCCTTATGGGAAGATAAAAATCATCGGGGATCTATGCTTTAGTCGAAGCAGAATTTCATAATCTAACTATTCAGTCCCAAGATATAATCACAAAAGTCATAGCTCAGTTTGAAGACTACCAACGCAAGTTAGCACTTTGTGGCTGGCAAATTTCCAGTGAAGATATGGCCATTAGACTACTTAACAAACTACCTAGGTCGTATGAGACCTTTGTAATGACCTTGTACAATCGAGGCCAAGTTCTAACTTGGGAAGAAGTCCATCGTCTTTTGCTTCTTCATGACTCGCACGCTAAGTGGACCTCCTCCCAAGAGACTGTAATGAAGGCCAAAGGGCCTTTTAACAAAGGAAAAAATACTAGTCATATACGAGCAATGGACCCAAGCCAAGATCGACTACTTCCTCCAAGAAGTATAGTTGTAACTTATGTGGAAAAACGGGTCATCTAGAGTTCTTGCTTGGCTCAGGACCTATCTCATGGGCAAGTAAGAAGCAGCCTACAGTTGATCTTTCATCCACCGAGGCCGAGTACCAAGCATCTAGCTTCACAGCATGTGAGGCCATTTGACTTTGACGTTCATTATCTGACATTGGTGTTTTGTAGGTTACTCCAACACGCATGGACATGAATAGCCAGTCAGCTTTGGCCATTGCCAAGAATCTAATATTCCACACTCGAAGAAAGCACATTGAGATCCAGTACCACTTCATCCACAAGAAGATCATCTCTCAAGATATTACTCTAGAGCAGTGTACCTCTCAGGAGAACCTAGCGGACATGTTCACAAAGGCTCTAACTCTAGTTCCGCTCCAGCGCTTGGTGGACCTTTGCAACATTTAGCTGCTCCAAAATGGAGCCGTAGGGGGGGCGTTGATGATATGATTGCTCCTATATCATCTACATTTTGTATCCGCATGAGTGCATCTCCATTTTGTATCTAAGAGGCACTCCATTTCTAGTTTATTTCCATTTTATATTGTATTTCCTTTGTATGTGGGTACCTTGCCATTTGCTTCTATCATTGTATTCATTCTCCTTTTAGGGAAATTATCCCACATGAGATGTACTTTGGAGAGCCCCTCCCAAACCTATATAAGGAGGGCCTCTCCCCCCATTTGTACTTGGTTAGAAGCTTGAGGAGCCTACTCCATGCTCTTAGCAAGCTCATTTCTAATCCACATGAGTTTACACATTTCATGGTCTACTCATTTTGAGTATCACACACTCTTTCTTTTGTGAATACACTCTTCTTTTCATTTTGCTTCCGCGCATGTACTGTCTATACGATGAACTACTAGTATACATCTCCTATGGCGAGGTTGGGTAAGTCTTCCACCTACATCACCAAAAAGACCCAAATATCTAGGTGTCACCAAAGTAAGAAAGCCTCACCACAACCCTCTTTATCACATAGGTTGAATTTATATGCCAAACACTAGTCCCCAACAACCCCTGAAAGTTTCTATCAAATATGTTTCTTTAGGCTCAAAAACCTTCATAATTTTGGAGTTCGAGTCTTCGAAAGCACGTGAACAACACAAGGAAGAAGAAGAAGCTTGGAGCACAACACACAATACTAAACGTGTTACCAAGTGAATGGACAAATATAAGTGACATGTTAGGGTTATAGGCATATATACAAATCGAGGGAAAATGCGTCCTAAAGAGGCGAAAAAGTACCTTGATGATCCTAAGTGTTTTCACGCACATCACTACCAAAATATATCAACAAATCCCCCTGGGAGTGATGCAGTGAACAAGGATTTAGCAGTCATGTATAAGGAATTTCCAAGCTATGTGGAAAGAGATCAATCCATAGAAAAAAGAGTAAGCCCATAGCTTTGTAGAAAGCTTCAAATTTCTCTCGAGGCAGAGCCTTTGTGAAAAGATCTACAATGTTATCATGTGAGGGAACATATACCAAACTGATCTCTCCAGTAGAGAACCTCTCCCTGACATAATGATAATGCACCTCAATGTGCTTTGTGCGAGCATGGAACACGGGGTTCCTCACAATTGTCAATGCACTCTGATCGTCAGTGAAGATGGTGGTGGTAGAAGAGTGACCAACACCCAAATCAACCAAAAGGTGTATAAGCCGCACATACTTAGTAGCCATTGTAAAAGCTTCCCTATACTTAGCCTCACAACTAGAAGTGGCCATAGTAGGCTTCTTCTTGCTCGACCAAGATATGCATGAGCTACAAAGCATGAAGAAAAAGGCACTAGTGAACACATGAGTTTCATAACAATCAACCGAGTTAGAGTAAAAAAAAGCATGTAAACTTGGCGGTAGTGATCCCCTCTTGGGATAAAACAATCTAAGTAGTCGGGTACCACTCAAGTAGTGAAATATATGCTTAATCACATGCCAATGCTTACCACCTTGGCAATGCATAAAACTGCTCATCTGTGAGACAACAAACTGAATATCAAGTCGAGTTATGCATAAGTGAATCACACATCCAACGACCTATTGATAGAGAACAACATCAAATGCATCTCCAACATCATGAAGACTCAACCATAAATCTATTTCCATAGGAGTGGAAATAGGTTTGCAATCTTCAAGGCCAAAACATTGCAATAATGTGACAATATATTTTTTTTGACACAGAGCCATTCCACCATCAACTTGCATAAATTGAATCCACAAATAATGATGCAAATGCCCCTAAATCTCACATCTCAAATGGGGTATGCAAATCAGCCTTAGTATCAACAATATGCTTCTCATTAGGACCAGTGAGCAGCATGTCATCAGGGTAGACAACAATGATCACAAGCACATCATTTCCACACTCACGTGGTGCTTGCTTCAAACCATATAATGCCTTTTTCAACCTGCACACTTTGTTTTCATGCCTTTTCTGCACAAAAACATGGGGCTGAAAAACATACATTTCATGTAAGTCACCATTTAGAAATGTAGTTTTAATGTCCAACTGATGTATATTCCAACCATGATGGGTTGCAAGTGCACAAATGCTATGAATGTTAGTCATTTGACATGTGATTGCAAAGGTCTCATCAAAATCAATGCCTCGTTGTTGAGCATAACCATCTACAACAAGCCTATCTTTGTACCTATCAATTGTTCCATCAAGTTTACATTTAAGCTTGTATACCCATTTAGTGCCAATGGCCTTTTTGCCAAGAGGAAAATCACATAAAGACTAGGTACCATTCTTCATAATAGCATCATATTCTAATTGCATAGCAACCATCCAATTTTTTGAATTTTGTGCTTCATCAAAAGAAATAGGCTCATTCTCATAATAGAGACTAGAGGTAGCCATAGCATAGCAATCTGATGCAAAAGAAGCACTATGAGAGCCTGCACGAGTAGGATATGACAAAGGTGCATCTAATTTGCTATGATCTCCCAAGTCTAGACCAGCCATTTAGGCATAGTTTTTGCCTCCTCTATATCAGTCCGCTCATCAACAAGTGCATCATGTAAATCTGCATTAGAAATGGAATGATCTAGATCATAATGTAAAATGTGTAAAGGCTAAGAAATTACCTCATTTGGACCAACACTTGATTGTCCACCTTCCAAAAGAGGAAGCAAAGTTTCATGCACATCTCTCGAGCTAACTGATGTCTCCTTAATACATGAAAGTAATGGCTGAATTGCATCTTCCATAAAAATAGCATCACAATTTACTTTATGGATGATACAAATGATATCCTTTGCTTTCACAATTGTACCCAACAAAAATACATTTCACTACTTTATCATCTAGTTTTCTACATTATTGTTCAAGCACCAATGCATATGCGAAACAACTAAAGACACATAGATGAGAAACAGATGGCTTGCTACCATGCCAAGCCTCATATGGAGTGATAGACTAGAGTGCTTTGGTGGGACACATATTAAGCACATATGCTTCAAACATAACAACCTCAAGCTAGAAACTATATGGTAAAGTCTGACTTTTGACCATATACCTTTCCATCTCCATGAGAGTCCTATCCTTTCTTTCAGCAACACCATTTTGTCAAGGTGTACACAATATTTTACACTGATGTTTTATCCCACGCTCAACCAAAAATGCATAAAAATCAGAAGACATGCATCCCCCCCTTCGATAAAAATGGAGGGTGCCCATTTTACATGTTGACATATTTTTAATCAGAACTAGAAGCTTTTTGAAGCACATAAACACTTTGGACTTTGCTTTCAATGGATACACCCATGCATTCTTGGAAAAATCATCAATAAAAGTCACAAAGTAAAGGTAGTTTCCAAAAGAAGGTGTCTGCATAGGACCACAAACATCACTATGCAAAAGCTGCAATTTATGAGTTGCTCAAACTCAGCCATCCCTTGGGAAGGAGGAATGCTGCATTTTGCCCAAAATACAACCTTCACACACATGTTTATTAGGCGCCTCAAGTTTGGGCAGAGAGGATACCATTTCATATTTCTATAGGCATAGCAAACTAGCGAAATTCAGATGACCAAAGCATGTGTGCCAAAGCTTTGCATTTGAGATAGCTTGAGAACTTTGAACTGCACATGTTGAAACATTGACAGATTTTGCATATTCTATGAGCTTATATATCCCATGACATAAAATGCCAGAAATAATAATAACATTTGATAGATCATGAACTATACATTTGTCATCAACAAATTTGATAACCAAGTTGATCTTGGCTAATCCTAAAATTGACAATAGATTTTTCTTGATCCATGACACAAATAAAGCATCTAAAAATGTAAAAGAACTACCATCAACGCTAGTCAAAATAATCTTACCAACTCGCATGACTGGATAAGAGGAGTTGTCGATGCATGTGACGGTATTCCCTCTAGGGTTAGGCTTAAGTGAAATGACAAAATTGCACTGCCAAGTAATATGTTTGGTTGCCGCATTGTGAAAGTACCAAACATCTGAGTCTACTGTAGACATACAATGTTCATGAGAAGATGGGTCATAACTGCAAATAGTAGTAAGTGCCCATTCTTCATTCAATACAAGATTAGCAAACTCTATTTTGGGTGTATAGGCCTTTGCAACAACCATTCGATCCTCTTTTTTCTTTGCCACTTTTGCAACTAGTTTTGGACAACTCTTTATGACATGACCATTTCTTTTACTGTATTTGTAGAATGATTTCTGATTTTTTTATTTCCTCTCATCTTTGTCTTCCTTTCAAAATAAAAGAGGACAAAAGATAATGTTTGAGTTGTAAATCGTTCAAAATACTATGCCAGATGGATTCCTCCCACGATTCCTACATGAAATCATGCCTTCTTCTTTCAAATCAGTGTGAGATTATGATTTAGAGAAAGATGTTTCTTGCCACATAATGAACGAAGTTAAATATGTTAACGATAAATTTAAAGTACGTATGTATGTGTGTACGTATGTACGTATGATGGTGTATATAGTATGTATCGTGTGTGTGTACATGTATGTGTTGTGTATATATGTATGCTTGTATGCACGTATATTGCATGCATGTACCTAAACTGTTAGTATGCGGTTATATGTATATCTAACTAATAATTTTGAAGATTATGAAACAATCCAACCCCTCGGTTATTTTGAGACCTATTCTTACACCCTTCATATCTTTGATTCTGTGTCTCCAAACCTTCTCTTTTTCACTTCTTACACATAGGTAAAAAGATAAAAAAGGGAAGAGGAAATTAAGGTATGAGAGAGAAAGAGAGGAGGAGGGAGAAGAAGAAGAAGAAGAAGAAGAGAAGAGGAAGAAAAGAGACAAACATACAAATCAAAGAATTTAGAAGAGGAAAAGTGAGGAATGGAGAAAAAGAGAACAAAATCGAAAAAAAAACCTGTAAATAAAAGAGACATCAAAGTATGGACAACATAATAATAAATGTAATATTGTAGCGCATATGCATGCATGTTTGACGCAATGGCTTAACATTTTTTCGAAATAAAAGAGGACAAAAGATAATGTTTGAATTGTATAATCATTCAAAATACTATGCGAGATGCTTAAAACCTATGGAGTCCCCCCATGATTTCTACAAGTAATCACGCCTTCCTTCCAAATCAGTGTGAGATTATGATTTTAGAGAAAGAATATATTTCTTGCCACACAATTTACAAAGTTAAATATCAAGTATGTATGCATGTATGTATGTATGATGATGTATGTATTTGTGTGTATATATATCTATGTATGTTCGATATGTATGTATGTATGTATGTTTGCTTGTATGTAGTATGTATGTGTGTACCCGAGTTGTTAGTATGCGGTTATATGTATATCTAACAAATAACTTTGAAGATGATGAAACAATCCATCAAGATCTAATTACTCAGTCAAAGAATATCAAAACATTGCAACCACCGTCATATTTTTTGGTATGAGCATAGTGTGTGTTTTAAGTGATTCATGAATAACGAGAATTATCATTGGAAGGCAATGTTGATGTCTTGCCTAGAATGTGATTCTTCGTAAGTCGACTATGATGGTCGGTTGAGAGTGCAAAAGTGTTATTATTGATTGGGAATTCCATGTAATTGAGAATTATTCCTGGAGTGTTGTTGATGATGAATATAGGAAGCAGTTGTTAAATATTGTGAGCTAAGAGTAGTAGTAGTAGTATATTTTATAGCGACGTAAAAACAGTTTTGTGAATTTGGGAGAAGATAGCAAGTATATATGGTAATGTGGCAAACTGAATAACTCCTTTGAAGTCCGTCCTGTACTAGTAGCTTTAACCATTGAAGCCAAGGAGAAAAATGTAGTACAATTGTAATTAGACTTCCTATATATGGTTAAGCTGCACATAGTCGCTGCATCAATCGACTAAATGGAATGGAGCTTCTAACAGAATACAACAACACACAATTTCATTGACGAGTGATTGAACATGAGCTTGGGTGAACAGCCCAAAAGGTCAACATGTCAACACCAAGACGTAGTATGCGCCCAGATTTATCATGGCTCTATCTGTCCAGCTCTCGTTTGTAAACTTGTTTCTTCTCCTGTTCTGCCCAGAACAAAAGAAAAGCATGTCAACCACGTCCAAAGCTTTCATTGACAAGTTGAGTGAACACTGAGGAGAAAGGCGAGCGAGCTCATGTGGTGAAGCGAAAGAGGCGCCGCATTGATTTCGATGGCCCATCTACACGATTGAGGGCATTTTGGACTTGCATGGAAGTGTCTCGAGTTGAGCGATCTCTAAAATATTACGCGTGATTTGACAAAAAGACCGCACACACCCGAAAACAGTATGAAAATTTTATTTGCCCGCACTATACGCAAAATCTCATGCCATTTCTCCAAGCGCGTGCAAGAGTGTAGCAAAACGTACTTGGCGGGAGATGAGTTAAC